>VZQC01001128.1:1398544-1835508 GCA_009823505.1 Rhizomys pruinosus | reverse complement strand
TTTTTGGTCTTTTTGAGACAGGGTCTCCCTGTAGCCCCAGCTGTCCTGGAACTCACTCTGTAGACCAGGTTGGCCTTGAACTCACAAAGATCTGCCTGCCTCTGCCTCCCAAGTGCTAGGATTAAAGGCGTGCACCACCACACCTGGCGATTTTTGTATGTTTTGAACCATCTCTGCATCTCTGGTATGAATCCAACTTGGTCTATGTCCAAATTTTGAACAACCCAAGGTTCCCATAGTCCAGTTGGAGAAGCTTGTATGCCCAAGCATGTTGATTGAATAAGAGTCCAGTTTATATTGCTGTAGTCTCACAATTCACCCCAATCTCTCTGCAGCCCTTACATTCTACAACACCTCCTCTTCTGCAAGTTCTTCCCTAGGCTTTGGGAAAGGGGCACAAGTGGGTGAGAAACAAAACAGTCTATTTTCTCTGGAGGTGTCATTTTGGACTCTAGTCCGTTCAGGTTGTTCCCCTTAATGGGTTGACATCTTATCCAGGGGTACCTTTTTAATTGTACTAACAAAGCACAAGCAATTAGATGTACAGACATTTAAACAGTACTAATTATTATGGCAAGCTAAGTTGTGAGCATAGACACAGATGTTTGGATGGTATGCTAATCCACAAACTGTGGTTTCTCTATAAAGGGTGACAAATTCTTATTGTGACTTATCTCCTAACCACTAGAAGACATAAGCTTGTGGCATCAGCTGTGAATTATTCCTCCAAGGAGAGAGCTAATAGCCAGTTAGATTTGTGATATATATAGACACATGGCTGCCACTGTTGCACAGTATCTCCAGGCAGTTGAGATGTAGCTGATACTGATGGAGGAGTCTTGCTTGACTCAAGGAGACCAATATTTTGTTGTATTGCTTTAGCAGCCTTTGGTAACACTCTCTGGCATTTCAGAGGCCAACTGTACCTTAGCAAGTGACGTCTCAAAACATTTTTTCATGCTCACACCAGGTCTTCAACAACAGGGACTTAACCGCATTTCTCCTTGCATATATCCCACTTATAGGCAAAAGGCCTTTACAATTTTGGGGGCTTGGATCTCCTAGCCAACATCTCCTAGGCAGAATAATCCATTGCTGATATCAGAGCTCTCCTGTATTAATATATTTTGCTTAATTACACAGCTTATAAAGACTTTACTATTGTATTTGGCTCTAAATAGAGAATTATCTTTTCACAGTTCCTATGTCTATCAGTCAATTAAGAAAGGTAGTTATACTTGTTTTTTTAAGAAATTACCACTATAGCAGTTGGCTCTAATTTACAGTTAGGGAATGACTTCATTACCATCATGTTTTTCTTTTTCTTATAAAGGGGAGAGGTAGGAAGGTTTCTCAGCATCTGGAAGGTAAACTTCATTAGGGCCCATTATAAACAGTTAACCCCAATAGAATTCAGAGAGATGCTCAGTGTCTGTGACTCAGGCAGTCTGAGGTTCCCGTTTCTTGAGTGTTCAGATGGGTCACCCTCTCTGCTGGCATTTCCCAGTCCATCCTGCACAGCCAAAAGTTATACATTTTCAGGCATTTAGATTGGTGTTTTTACCTGTGGGAACATACAAATCTCCTCCCATTGATGGTTTCAAGATCTCAAAATTGAAAATTTATCAAAATGTTTGGAACACAGAGTATTCCATTTGTATCCCAGAAGGAATACTACACCACCTCTCACCTCCCTCTTTTTGTTTTTTTAAATTTTTATGTTTTGACTTATAGATGCCTAAGTTGTATTACACATACCCATAAACAGGAGCCAAGGCGTAAGTTTTCATTAAATTTACCCAAACAGTTTATCATTGACTGTATGCTACTTATTTGGAAAGTAAACTTAAACTTAATTCCTTTAAATTACCCTACGAGTAAAAGAAAGTGTTACAAGGTGATATTGTATAACACAGAAAAATATAGAGATCATTTGTGTACCTTAATCCCAAGGTTATTGTTGAGTCAATACAAATTATAAATAAAACAATCAACGTTTTATATTCCCAATTAGTCCAAATGTATTACCATTTTCACCAAAATCTTCAACCACATTTAACTAATCTAAACATTTCACTAAGCCTTAAAATGTCCTATAATATGTACACAAAGCTTGGGCAGAGTTGAGTACCTGCCAAATAAATTTTACCCAATATACACTTTGCTCTATAAAGCTCTATGACTAGACTATGACTTCAGAGAGATCAAGTCCATTAACTTATATGGTTTATTTGGTATTTCTGTATAAATCTCTACTGAAATTCCTCTCTATATAAATATATGTTATTTTTAAGTATACCATTTTAAACTGCAAACCTTACAGAGTGGATTTTAATGACTATCTTCCTCCAAGCTCTTGGTCTTCTTCAGGCCTGGCATGAAAACCTGCTTTAAAGACTTTTCAATATCTAGCTCTTTCTTTTTTTTATGAGTACAAGCATCCTTCATGTAAAACCAATTTGCAAGCAATTGTGCCCAAACCCACACAGCCCAAGGCTCCCACCATCCAGCTGGAGGGGCTTGTATGTACAATCATGTTGATCAAATAAGTGTCCAGTCTATATTGCTGTAGTTTCACCATTCATCCCAATCACAGCCTTACATTCTACCACTTCTGCAGATTGTTCCCTAGGCTTTAGAAAAGGGGCACAAGTGGATGAGAAGCAAAACAGACTACTTTCTCTGGAGATGTTGTTTTGGACTCTGATCAGTTCTGGCTGTTTCCTTTCATGGGCTGACAGTTTGTTCAGGAATAACCTTTCAATCCTACTAATGAAACACAAGCAATTAGATATATAGGTATTTAAACAGTATTATTTATTATGGTAGGTTACTTTGGTATAGACACAGATGTTTGGATGGTATGCTAATCCATGAATTATGTTTTTTTCTGTAAAAGATGACAAGGGGATGACCAGGCTTTTAAAGTCCTCATGTGTAACAAATTTCTGGAAGGAAGGAATTTTGCCCTTTTAACATTTCCCCAGCAACTGAATTCATAGGACTAGTGCAGGCCAACGACGCTTTAGGTAGATATGTTGTCTAAAACAATTCAGCAAAACAGCACCAGATCTTTGTTCCATTGGGTTTCCCATATGATATCTTTTCTGTCTTTTCAGTTGAAAAATAAGTCTACTTCTTTTCTTTTTTTAATTTATTTTTATTTTATATGTGTGAGTTTTATGCCTGCATGTGTGTAAGTGCACCGTGTTGTGTAGTGCCTGTGGAGGGCAAAAGAGGGAATTGGATCCCCTGGAACTGGAGTTGTCGATGATTTTTAGATACAGTGTGGGTACTGGAAATCTAATACAGTTCTTCTGCAAGAGCAGTCAGTGCTCTTGACTGCTTAGCCATCTCTCCAGCCCCAGGAATACACTTCTTTATCTAGTATCCTGGGGAGGTGGCTACTTCCATGTCTTCCAAACACCTCTAGCTTGTGCCTTCAATATAAATTCTATTCCTACAAAACACAGAAGAAACCTACCCACAGAATATAGGTTTAACAAAGGAGCAATGATAACTCAAGTCCTCACCCCAGGAGTAATTAAAAGTGCATGACTTTAATCATAACACTTGGGAGGCAGAGGCAGGTGGATCTCTGTGAGTTCAAGTCCAGCCTGATCTACAGAGCGAGTTCCAGGACAGCCAGAGTTCCAGGGAGACCCTTTCTCAAAAAGACAAAAAAAAAAAAAAAAAAAAAAAAGCAGTAGGCTAACCTATAATACTTAACAGTACAATGATCCTATTTGATTCATAATCTTATGTATTTTCATTGGTGTGTAAGATTTTGGAAAATTACAGATGCCTTTGTTTAGAGAGTAGGAATTCCAGTGCTAAAATGAAATCTTGCACTTTTGGAAAACTTCAAGAACACTAGCACATTTAATTCTATAATGGTTATGCCAAATAAAGGGTATGAATTTCACAGATGTTGTCTTTATTCTAATTGTAATCCAAACCAGTCCCATACTTAATCAGTATTAGACCTGCAGTAACTTTGAAATATTGCCTCATGTCTGAAAAACACAAGTTTCTACATGATCATGCTTTAAAAAAAATCCCATAACACTGTTTCCCTGGATTTATACTAATGGCAAAAAGAGAGAAGGACACGGTTTAAAATTTAATCATTGCACTCAATGTGTTTCCAGGTGGGGTGATTTGAAAAGAATACTGCTAGATAGTTACACTTTAACAAAGTGTAAATATACATACTTTACAACTCAGAACCCAGACAAGCCTGTGCACTGCAAGCAGTTGGGAATTCTATACTGTAATGTGCAATGCATCCTACCCTGCTCCCCTCTGTCCTTAGATGTAGAATGATTGGATTTCCTCCTTCCTTCCCTTCCTTTTTCTTTCTTTCTTCTTTCTTTTTTCTTTCCTTCTTTCCTTCCATTTGCCCTTCCTTCACTCCATGTTCATTCTCTTTTCCTTCCTCTCTCTTCCTTCCCTTCCTCCATCCTACTTTTCCTTTCTTTTTCTTATTTCCTTCCTTCCCTCCATTCCTTTTCCCTTGCTCTTTCCCTCCTTTCTTCCCTTTTGTCTCTTTATTCCTTCTCTCCCCTTCTTCTCCTTTCCTCCCTTCCTCCTTCTCTTCCATCCCTCCTCTCCTTCTTCCCCTCCTTTTCAGTTCCTTTCCCCCCTCCTTTTCTCTTTCCATCCTTTCTCTCCTCCTCCTTGTCATATGAAATGATCTTCCAAAACCCATCTCTCCTTTTCCCATTTCCTGCAAGTCCGCTCTTGCTTTGCTTTCTTCCTTCCTATGAATTTATTCCTTTGCTGCTGTGCCACTTTCTGGACAAAGTTCACAAAAATAGACCTTCTCCTCAAACTCTAAGCACCTTCCAATTTGTAATGAATTACGGGAGATAAATAAGTTTCAATAGGTTCCCTCATACTGAAAGTTTTTGAAAGTTCATTATTAGCTAAGCCAATTTTGTTCACTCTGGAAACTCCGACATGGTGCAGGTTTTCATGTGCACACTAACATCTAGCATGCACTTCACCACTCTCAGCTTCAGAGCCCTGGCTTAGGATATTGACCCCTCAGCAAGCAAACAAATCTGGAGGTATTTGCTACCTGGCTTTGTCTCTGTTGATATTAGTCAGCTTAAAAGATGCTAACTTGGGGCTGGAGAGATAGCCTAGCAGTTAAGAACACCAACTGCTCTTGCAGAGGACCCGGGTTTGATCCCCAGCACCCACATGGCAGCTAAGAACCATCTGTAACTCCAATTCCAGGAGAACTCCAGTTCCAGGGGAATCTGAGACCCTCTTCTGACGTCCGAGGCATTGCACGACACGGGTGCACAAACCTACATGCAGACAGTACACTCATACACATACAAAAAAAAAAATAAAAAATAAAAATAAAAGACTCTAAAAAAAGATGCTAACTCAGCCTTCTCTACACTACAAAAAGTTCACTCCTCCCTCTTAAGCCAACTAAAGTGTGTGTGTGTGTGTGTGTGTGTGTGTGTGTGTGTGTGTGTGTGGTTGATTCCATACTAGGAGAAGTAAACACAAAGATGTTCTTGTAGAATTGTACACAGCTGTCCAGGGAGGAAAAGCAGGAAGTGGCCAGGCCTCCCAGCAGGGAAAGCATGTCACCTGCAGCTGCTCAGGGTAGACTCTCATGCTGTGTTTGGGAAGATCTGCGGTTGAGTAGAATATTTCTACCAGGAAGGGAAAACTTGCAGGAAACACCTGTGGTATGAAATATGATGGGTGCCTTAGTCTGTTTTCTGTTGCCATAAGTGAATACCACAGACTGGGTATCTTATAAAGAATTAAGGTTTATTCAGCTTGCATTCTGGATTCTCAGAGGCTCAACGTCAAAGAGCTACATCTGGTGAGGGTCTTCTTGCTAGCCCTGAGGCTGGGGAGCCAAGGGGAGCAAGCAAGAAATAGCCAAAGTTGCTCTTAAAACAGAGCCATTCACATGATAATCTGTTAGGCCATTGGTCCCTTGGTCCCTTCAGAGACCCCCACGACCAAATCACCCAAAGGTCCTGCCACCAAACAACATTACCAGATAAATTCAGGGATTAAATTTTCAATACAAGAATTCTAGGGGACCGTATTCCACCTTCACCAAGATAGGGTCATAGCAGGCATGTTACTATTTTGTCATGAGCCCTCATACATTAGAACAAAGACAGACATGTTTGTATCTTTCCATAATGTCAGTATTTATTGGATAATAAATTGACAAGCTGTGTTAGTTTCATTGGCTGCAGTTTACCAAAGTATTCTCAGTTTCCCTTGACAGCTGGCTCTTGGCAATCACAGGTTCTTTTCTTTCAGTCTTAATTGTGATTATTAACTCTCACATCACACAGTAATACATGTACATATATGTGTATATATTGTGTGTGCATGTATACATTTAAAAGTATGGAGGTAGAATGTAAGGGCTGCGGAGAGATTGGGGTGAATTGTGAGACTACAGCAATATAGACTGGACTCCTATTTGATCAACATGCCTGTGCATACAAGCATCTCCAACTGGACTATGGGAACCTTGGGTTGTTCAAAATTTGGACATAGGTACTTGCAAATTGGTTTTACATGAATGTTACATCCATTGCTTATGCTTAATAATTTGGCTCACTTCAAAAAAAATGCACCAATTACCTAATTGTATGGCAAATTGAGTAACATCAATGTTATCTGAAAACAACTGTGTTATTATATTGTAGAATCCCTTAAAAATAAACAAATAAAAGAGAAAAAAAGACTAAAACTTAAAAGAAAAGTTGCAGAATGGCTACAAAAGGGTTAAAGAGGCCTCAGCCTTCAGAGGCCTCACTGCCTATTAGTAGATGGGCTAATAAGGAGCTCAATGGGAGAGCTGCTGGCAGACAGCCTAGCAGCAGAGCCACAGGGGCAAAGGGCTGAGGACTGAGGCAAGGTGCAGGGCCAAGTCCTAAGACAGATAGACAGGCAGTTATTTGAGTAGACCACATAAAGCAATGGGCACCACACTGAGCTGAAGTCCCCAGGGCAGTCAGGTGGTCCATAGGATGACAGGTTGGTGCAGCTGTCATTCTTACTGTTAGGCATCTTTTCCTTTTATGGGTCCAGGAAACGGTGTTGCACCCTTCCTTGGTCTACTATGCTCCCATAAGTTTATACAGCTTTTCTGATATGGTTTTCACACACCATGGGTCCATGTGTTCCCAGCCTACTTCAGTAGGTTTATAGATGGTACTGTTATTTATAGAAATAGATAGCTATCATTCCGTGTCTTGTATTTCTTGCTGACAGGTGCTAGGGTCTACAAGTACAAATGAGACACCAGGCAATCCTCCCACCTCTGTGTTTACACATAATTGGAATCAACTGCTGCTTTGTAAAATAGAACCATGCAGGGCAAGGCACAGCCTGAGAGTTGCTGTTCCACGCAACTTGGAACAAGCCAGTACCAAGAAGGCTGCAGCTTGATTTCCACATGTTGTTTCATTTAACAATTGGTCATGCTGTCCTTCCCCAAGAGTTCACAAAGATCTGCTCCATTCTTTTCACTAGCTCACAACGACACTGTGTGAGAATGCATCGTTCCCAGTGCCAATGGTTATAAACAATTATCCAATTATTTCCTTAAGAAATATCCCCAGAAGAGATATTGCTAGGGCAGGATAACTGTGTGCATTTTAAATATATTGTGATTTATGTTGCTGATTTGTTCTAGAAAGATTTATAAGTTTAGAGCTCCCCTGACAGAGGGTGAAGTCTTCTTTTTGCATGCCTACATTTCTGAATACCGTGAATCATTTTTGTCATTTCGAATCCTTTTTGTGATGATCATTAATTTGCTTTCCTAGATTACTAGAGATTATGAAACATCTTTTCCTATGGTTATTGGCTATTTGTGGTCCATTTTTATAGACTTGACTATTTTGGCCCTTGACCTAGTTTGAGATTAGAATGTTGTTTTTTTTACAGATGAATGGAAAGTTTGTCTGCCAGATACTGTTCACATTTTTCTCAATATAATATTCATTTTTAAACTTTGTTTATATCTTTTACTGTGCCTAGATTTTAAATTTTTATTAAATCAATCACAAGAGCATAAAAATTTAAAAATTGTTTTCTTACTGTGGGAAGTTGCAGATGACTGCCATGTCTACGTCTCAGAGCCTGCCCTTCACAAACCAACTTTCCTGCCTCTTCCCAGATAGATGGCATCTGCTTCCTTGCTGGGACCATTGTTTGGCCAATGAAAGTGACAAAGCACAACACTCGCTCTCTTCTTTGAAATCCTACTTCTGCTATGTGAAAAATGTAGACCGTCTTATTGGAAGATAAGATATGTGGTCTTCACTCACACAACCATCCAGCATGGGGTAGCTACAGGAGAGGTAATGGGCCAGGCCAGTCCAGGTGCTCAGCCATGAGCCCACCTGTAGCCTCATAAACAAGCTCCCTGGAATGAGCCACACCTGGTCTAGATCAACAGCACTTCCAAGATGCTTTGCAGACTTGTTTGCTAAAATCAATTATTGTAGCTTAAAACCTTACACTTTGGGGTGAGCTTATTTTGAGGTAGTAAGTACCTGGAAGTAAGTATCTACATTTTCTTCTAATACTAGATTTTATTTTTGAATTTATTTTTGTTGATAACCCTTTAGCCCATATAACATCTACTGTCATATCTGGTATGAAGTTGACAGGAGGTGTTTAGGGAGTTTTGTTAGTTCTTTCCTTCTAAATGAATAAGCTATTTCCTCAATAGTATTTATTTATTTATTTATTTATTTATTTATTTATTTATTTAGGTCTTTTTGAGACAGAATTTCCTTGTAGCCCCAACTAACCTGGAACTCCCTATGTAGACCAGGCTGGCCTCAATTTCATGAAGAGCCCTTGTTTCTGCCTCCTGAGTGCTGGGATTAAAGGCATCCTCTATCACACTTGGCTTCAAAAGTTGCCGGGCGTGGTGGCGCATGCCTTTAATCCTAGCACTTGGGAGGCAGAGGCAGGCGGATCTTTGTGAGTTCAAGGCCAGCCTGGTCTACAGAGTGAGTTCTAGGACAGCTGGGATTACAGGGAGACCCTGTCTCAAAAAGACAACAACAACAAAAAACAAAACAAAAAAAAGTATTTTTGAAGATTTTTTTTGGCCCCCTATTTGAAATGTCATGGTTCTCATTAGAAAAATTCTCATATACGCAAGGGTTGGCTTTTAGTGTGTTCCTCATATTGTCCATTGATTTACTTTTTTTATATTTTTATTGAAGTTTTGTGCATTTCATACATCATTTCTCAGTCCAATTTAGACTCATTTCCCTTTCCAGATCCCCACCCCACCCCAGTTCATGCATTTTGCCATACATGTCTTGTATCTTTTCCTGAGTCTTTTTAAAGCTTTTCTATGCAGAGGACTATTATTTTGGGGAGAAGTTTACTGTTTCAGTCAGTTCTTTGTTCCAGTTCTTTTGTTGTTGTTCTCTCCAATTTGTATTGCTTCAACATATGCATATATATATATATATATATATATATATATGTATATGCATGTGTTGAAGCAATATTATATATATATATATATATATATATTACATATGTCACACCTATATTAAAATTATATCATCTGAAAATAAACTGTATTTCCAAATCATATTTCAGGATTCACATTTTTCCCTTTTAATTTTATATTACTCTAAAATATGCATACATGCCTTCCACCCATATACCAAGATTACAAAGTCTCAAAATAAGTGGTAGGTTAATTCTAGAGCCTGTTAAGGGATTCACATTATAAGAGCACAGTTGCTTTCAGATAGAAAGGAATATAACATTAATGTTCAGCTTGCCTTACAACTAGGTACTTGGTGCTAACATCCACAGATGAGGGATACCATTCGTCATCTGTTTTCTGGGACTGTGTTACTTCACTTAGCATAATATCTTCTAGTTCCATCCATTTACCTGTAAATTCATGATGTAATCTTTCTTTATCACTACACAGAACTCCATTGTGTAGATGTATCACATTTTCTTTATCCACTCGTTGGCTGAGGGCACTTGGGTTGGTTCCAGCTCTTCACGATTGTGAAGAGAGCTGCAATGAACATGGATGTGCTTGTATCTCTGTGGTAGGATGAGTCTTGTGGATATATATACCCAGGAATGGCATGACTAGGTCAGATGGTAGGCTTATTTTTAGTCTTTTAATGGTTCTCCATACTGCTTTCCATAGTGGTTGTATGAATTTATATTCCCACCAGCAGTGGATGAGTGTTCCCCTTTCCCCACAACCTCTCCAGCATTTGGTATCATTTGTTTTCTTGATCCTAGCCAGTCTTAACAGAGTGAGATGATATCTTAAAGTGGTTTTAATTTGCATTTCCTTAATTATTAGTGATGCTGAATACTTTTTAAGATGTTCCTCAGCCCTCTTTATTTCCTCATTTGTGAAGTCTCTGTTCAGCTCTTTACTCATCTTTTGAGTGAGTCATTTATTTTCTTACTTCTTTGTTTTTTGAGTAATTTATATATTCTGGAAGTTAATGCTCTATCAGATGTATCAGTGGTGAAGGCTTCCTCCCACTCTGTGGGTTTTCCCTTCACTTCATTGATTGTTTTTTCGCTGTACAGAAGCTTTTGAGCTTAATGAGGTCCCACTTGTCAATTGTAGACCTTATTTCCTGCACAGCTGCTCTCTGATTTAGAAAGTCTTCTACACCCACGTCTTGTAGGTTGCTGCCAACGTTTTCTATCACCTTCAGAGTTTCAGGTTTCACGTTGAAGTCTTTGATCCATTTGGAGTTTATTTTTGTACAGGGTGAGAGGTAGGTGTTTAATTTTATTCTTCTACAAATGGTGATCCAGTTTTGCCAACACCATTTGCTGGAGATGCTGTCTTTCCTCCATTGGGTCTTTTTGGCCCCTTTGTCAAATATGAGGTGGCTGAAATTGCATGTGCTCAAGTTCAAATTTTCAATTTTGTTCCATTGGTCTACAGGTCTGTTTTTGTGCCAATACCAGGCTGTTTTTATGACTATAGCCCAATAATGTAGTTTGAAGTCTGATATAGTGATTCCCCCTGTATTGCTCTTTTTTCTCAGGGTTGCTTTGGCTATTGGCGTTCTTTTATTTTTCCATATGAAATTAAGGATGTTTTTCCAAGTCTGTGAAGAAACTCTTGGGGATTTTAATTGGGATTGCATTGAATCTGTATATTAATTTGGGTAGAATATATATTTTTAGTATATTAATTTTTCTAATCCATGAGCATGGGAGGTCTTTCCATTGTCTGATGTCTCCTTCAATCTCCTTCTTTGAGGGTTTAAAATTTTTGTTGTAGAGATCTTTGCTGTCTTTGGTTAGGTTTGTTCCTAGGTACTTTATTGTTTTTGAGGCTATTGTGAGTGGGAATGTCTCCTTATATTCCTTCTTCAGTTTCTTGTTGTTGGTGTAAATAAAGGCTACCGATTTTTCTAGATTAGTTTTGTATCCTGCCACTTTACTGAAACTTTTAATGTTTTCTAGGAGTTTTCAGGTAGAGATTTTAGCATACCTTAGGTAAACTATCATATCATTTGCAAAAAGGGATAGCTTGCCTTCCTCTTTCCAATTAGTACTCCTTTAATTTCCCTTTCTTGCCTTATTGCTCTAGCAAGTGTTTCAAGAACTATATTGAAGAGGAGTGGGATAGAGGGCAGCTTGCTGGGTTCCTGCCTTTAAGGAGAATGCTTCTCATGTTTATCCATTTAGGATGATGTTGGCTGTGGGTTTCTTGTATATGGCTTTGATTACATTGAGGAATGATCCCTCCAGTCCAATTCCCAATGCTGGATTTTGTTGAAGGCTTTTTCTGAGTCAATTGAGATGATCATGTGATTTTTGTCTTTCAGTCCATTTATGTGTTTTATGATATTTACTGAGTTATATATATTGAACCATCACTGCATCTCTGATATGAATCCAACTTGGTTGTGATTGATGATCTTTTTGATGTGGGTCTGTATGTGGTTTGCAAGAATTTTGTTGAGAATTTCTGCATCTATGTTCATTAATGAAATGGTTCTATAGTTTTCTTTTTTGATTGTTTCTTTGCCTAAGATACAATCTTTTGATTGTATCTTAGAGTGAAGCCGGCTTCATAGAAGGAATTTGGGAGATTCCCCTTTGTATCCTTCTGAAAATTTGACTAGTAATGATTGTAAGTCCTCTCTAAATGTTCTATAGAATTCTGCCATGAAACCATCTGGGCCTGGGCTTTTTTTTAGTTGGGATTTTTTAAATTACATTTTCAATTTTTTTCGAATATTATGAGTCTGTCAGTCTCTTCTTGGTTAAGCTTTGTTGATTTCCAGGATTTCAAATATTCATCCATTTCTCTTAGGTTTTCAAATTTAGTAGAGTATAGGTTTTTGAAATATTCCCACATGATTGTCTGGCTCTTTACTTTGTCTGTTGTGATGTTTCCCCTTTCATCACAGATTCAATTGATTTGGAGTTGCTTTTTCTTTCTTTTGGTTAACTGGGCTAGAGGTCTGTTTATCTTTTTTATCCTTTCAAAGAACCAACTTTTGGAGTCATTGATTCTTTGTATTGTTTTCTTTGTTTCTAATTCATTGATTTCTGCTCTGATTTTTGTTATTTCTTCCTGTCTTTTGGGTTTAGGGTTCATTTGTTGTTGTTGTCTCTCAAGTGTTTTTAGCTGCAGTGTTAGATCATTCACTTGTGCTCTTTCTGTTTTTTTTTTCTTAATGTAGGCACCCAGGACCCAGGACTATAAATTTCCCTCTTAGGACTGCTTTTTTTTTTTTTTTTTTTTTTCGGTCTTATTCGAGACAGGAGCTCCCTGTAGCCCCAGCTCTGTTCCTGGCAACTCACTCTGTAGACCAGGCTGGCCTTGAACTCACAAAGATCCGCCTGCCTCTGCCTCCCAAGTGCTAGGATTAAAGGCGTGTGCCACCACGCCCAGCTAGGACTGCTTTTAAGATATCCCATAGGTTTTGTTGCATTGTATTGTCATTTTCATTTAGTTCTAAGAATGCTTTTATTTATTTTTTTTTCAAGATTAAGCATGTATTTATTTTAGTTCTGTTAAAACAAACATTGTTTCATTGAAACTGGTGTAACAACTCCTTGCCAACAAGCCAAACTGGGGTTGTTGGCCTGACAGTACAGTGGGGTATTTATACTATATACAGACAGACCAAGGCTCTCAAAGGTCTTTCATTACATGAGCTCACATTTGACTTCACCATATTAGATAGCAGATCAATAACTACTGCATTTTGAAAATTTAGACTTCATTTAAAACTTAAATAAGAGATCTGAACTTGCACCTAGTTTTCATGAAAAAAGAATTTGATGTCCAACCAGTTTATTGCAAATATGATGTTAAACGAGTATTGTAAAGTTTTAGTATTTATACACAATGTCAATTTTTTATACTGAATTCTCTGTACAGGTACTTTGGGGACTTATATATAATGTAAATTCATCAAAATGCAGTTAAGAAACTTACAGGAATATATACATTTGAACCTGAGACCCACTCTTGACACTATATACAACCTGTATACAAATACATATGAACAATGTACGTATAGTTTATCATAAATATTGAAAAATAGGTTAGCCTTAATGGATCGATGCTGCTCTATAAATAAAATTACAGTTATAACTGAAACATCCATGGAAGACAGTAACGCAAAATGAGGTGACAAGACAGTGGTTTTAATACTGAAGACTGCTCATTGCTGGGAATTCTCTGTTTAGGAAACTCAAGGCAGATAACTCCAAGCACTGGGATTTGGCCTAGAAATTGACTTTGAACCTTAAACAGCATCTATAAAAGTTTGGGGAGTTTCCCCATGCTGATTGGCTATGAAAAGATTCTTTTCTCCATTCCTTCCTGGTTGCCATGGTAATTTCTCCAATACAACAAGAGGTGACCTGTAGAAAGCAGCTTGTTGCTCAGCATTCCCTGGCAGGCCTCATCAACTCTTTCCAGGATCTGAAGCATTAAGTGCTGATTCTTGATTTGAACTACAGGTGAGGTTCTGAATTTGAATGAAATGAAAGCAGGCAGTAGGCGTTTTCTTCACGCTGCCTCAGTTTGTAGATGGATCCCAATGATTTCATCTTCTTCGGAACAAAAATAGACCACTGGTTTTGTCCATTGTAGCACTATAAGACGTCTTCCAGTTGTGTAAGGGTCTTTAGTAGCAGAAACATTTTTCTTGCCTATCAATTTATTCACATATATAATACAAGAATGCATAACATAAACCTTGTCTGCTACATTTCTGGCCCTGGCCTCAAACTAGAAATGCTCAGTTCAAGAGAGAAAACCCTTTAGAGCCAGATGGTCAATTGATGATTCCATTCTTTGCTTCCCTCAACCACTTAATGGAATTATGTATATTAGATTTTAGACGTTTTGCCTGATGAGCAAAGTACCACATTATTTAATAATATATTCACCATACACTGTAACATACAATAAATGTGCTCTTTTTTAATTTTTTAAATTTATTTCTGTATGTGTATGAATGTACTGTCTGCATGCAGGTCTGTGCACCCGGGTCGTGCAATGCCGCGGAGGTCAGAAGAGGGTCTCGGATTCCCCTGGAACTGGAGTTCTCCTGGAATTGGAGTTTCAGACGGTTCTCGGCCGCCATGTGGGTGCTGGGGATCGAACCCTGGTCCTCTGTAAGAGCAGTAGGCGCTCTTAACCGCTAAGCCATCTCTCCAGCCCAATAAATGTGCTCTTAAAGCCAAGCTTCAACATGTTTTCATTTCTAACTGGAATTGAAATGGAAAGGCAAGCATGCACTTGGACCAGAAACTAAGTGCAATCAAGTGGCACTGTTTTCTCTGACTAATCATTTGTTTGATGTAAACAAATAATTCTGCATTGTACAAGAATGAGGTGACAATCCAGTGCCAAGTTTTTTACTGCACCAGAAACCCAGTGGCCTTTTGGAAGAGAACCTGCAGCACGCCAGTATCAGCGTAGCCTGTGGATTAGACCTCTACTGAAGACAAAACATGAACACAACTAAGCCACATATTGTCAAGTAAACCACACTTCCAGTAGACGAGCATTTTGAAAAGTTGTACACTGTAGGATAGTTTTGGCCTATTGCCATCAAATGCCCATTTTTCACTTCTGGAAGCAATGTTTAAAAAGGGCTGGCCCAAAAATAGACCCAGGGCTGCTAACACAGCTCTGGAGACAGATGCAACTGAATAAACCCTGTTTTACCCAATTGCACTATTTGTTACCTCAAAATGAGTTATTTCATTTCTCACAGAAATATCTGCACTGTTTTGCATTCTAATATATTGAAGACCTAAATATTTTAATTTGAATAAATCAATTATCCGGGGCCAAAGAAAGGATAAACAGAGTTCACCTGATTTGGTTCAGCAATAACCAATTATTCTTTCATGATGTTTGAATGAAAAGAAAAAAGCTATGCTAATTCATGGAGCAATTTTTTATACCATCATTTTCTCTAAAATGATTTTGGGTAAAAAAGTATTTAGTTTATAATGCCTACAAAAAAGGCAAATAATTTTATAATACTAATATTCATTTTTAAATATCAATGAAATTATTTTTACCAAGTTTATTGACCACTGGTTCTGGATAAAGTTCCAAAAAAGCAATTTCTTCAAAGTAAAATAGTGCTTCTGAGGTCTTTAAGTATTTTTGGTACAAAAAATAATGTGTTTTTCTTAATGCTTATTTCAGTACTTTGCTGTAAATTAAGAATTGTTTCTCACATCTAATGGTTCTGCTAGGCACATTCAAGTAAAATCATCAAATATCCAAGTTAAACAATGACACAGTGGTTTGATAAAAGTTAAAAGTTCGTCCATTCTCTGGAATGGAATTAATTGTCACTTCCCTTAACCCAAGACTCGTGGTTTTGTTATTAATATCCATTCCTAACATATAGATAAGCTTCTTTTACAAAAACCAAAAATTCTTTCTTTCTTTATTTCTTCCTTGACCCATTCATTATTCAGGAGGGTGTTGTTTAGTCTCTATGTATTCTTGTAGATAGTAGGGCTTATCCTGGTGTTGATATTGAGCTTTATTGCACTGTGTTCTGATAGAATGCATGAAATTATTTCAATCTTTTTGTATTTGTTGAGGTATTCCCAGTATGTGATCAATTTTGGAGAACGTTCTGTGGGGTGCTGTGTACAAAGTATATTCTCTGGTATGTGGGTGGAATATTTGGTAGATGGCTGTGAGGTCCATTTGGTGTATTGTATTGTTCAGTTCAGATGTCTCTGTGTTTATTCTTTGTCTGGTTGACCTGTCCAAAGGTCCCTACTATGAGTGTGCCAGGATTAATCTGTGCCTTGAGGTCCTGCAGAACTGTGCTTATCAAGTTATATAGCTACCTTGGTCCACACACTGGTAACTGCTGGATCGCTGGGACCTTTATCTGGCCTTCACAGCCTGTGTCTCATCCCAGGTCCGGTCACCTTCACCCAGGCCTTACCAGAAGCCCCATGTTTTATTTTAACATAAATTCTGAAAGACCAAACTCAAGTCCTCACATTTGCAAGGCAAGCACTTTACCAACTGAGCTGTCACCCCAGCCCTACAGACACTTTTTACTAAAATCTTCTGTCTGGAATGGCATGTGACCAGTGAAAGAACATTAGCTATTGCGCAGATGACAGAGACATTTGGAACGTGCAGGAAGGATTCATTCCTACCCTAGTCTTTTCTGCTTCCAAGGCCTTTCTCTTCTGCAGAGATGAAGAAGCCTGAGTCTAAGTGCTACCTTTGTTTCATGGTGATGGTGGAAATGCAAGGGCTGGATTATGAGTAGAAGGATTACAAGCGTAAACTTTAATGGTCAAATGGCAAGTCAGACTAGAACTTCTGAAAGTAGGGTACAGTAGAAAAGGAATATGTATTTTGGCTGATCCTGGGGGAGAAAAAAAAAAAAAGAATGGAAACATCGCAAAGGCAAAAGATATATAGTTATAAAACAATGTGACATAATTGAGCACTTGGGTTTCTACTCCGGCTACCTCCTGCCACCGTGCCTCCCCGCCATGATGGACTCTGAATTCTATGAATACATTAATGCTGCTCTCACCCCGCCTCAGAGGAGCTTCTTATTTCAGTGGATGGCAGCGAACACAGAGATTCACAACTAGTCAAAATGCTGTGGAGTGCTCAGCTCTACATGGGACATCTATAGACATCTATATCACACCCCTCCCCCAAGGCTCAGAACATCCTGGAAGAGGGCTTGGAAAGATCATAAGAGCCAGAGGTTGAAAAGAACTGCTATGAAACTCTGTCTTCTGGACATGACAGGTCCACTGTCCCACTCATGAACTCAAAGCAGATGTGACTGCCTGGATAAGACAAGCGGCTGTCTTCAGGAGCTTTCTTTCTGCCGGTCGCCCCTATCACTTGGAAGAAGTTGATTCCAACCCTCATGGACAACCTTAAAGGATTCAATACTTCACTTGAAAGTAGATGCAGATACAGCAAACATACCCTTGGTCTCTGTTTGTTTGTTGACAAGATCTCACTGTACATTACAGGCGGGCAAGCAACTGAAAATATAAAGGCAAGGGAGAAAGAGCCTTCATTTTGTTTCCACGTTGGTAGGACTACATAAATTTGTGTCCTGCTGAGGGAGCAGTGGGCAGAAATAAAACAATTCATCCTTGGCTCATCAAGCTGCACAGCCACAGTTGCTTGGAGGGTCTCCTCTTATCAGTACATCTTGCTGTAGCCTTGGCAGTAAGCTCCTCTTTCTTTGGCTTGATGATATTATTTCTCTGCTTTAGGGAGTACTATACATCCTTTGGTTAAAATGGAAAAGAATTTGACTTAGAAAAAAAGAAAAGAAAAACAATCTTGTAAGACATACAAATATTGAATTAAAGTAATTGGCCCAGTAAGAAACCCTGCGTTTATGAATCTAGCCTATAGACATATGTACATGCATACATGCAAATATCTGCAATGGAAAAAGTGCAGAGAGTTGAAGTCCCATTAATTGGGAAATGGTTGAATAAACACCTGGACAGCCAGGTGTTTGGGGGCACTAGAGAGGAAAAGAACTAACACACACACACACACACACACACACACACACACCATACAGGTTTATCAGAACAGCTTACACCATTGGAGACCAAATAGTCCAACAAACAGTGGCCATCTGTATGCTGGACAGCAGAGAACAGACTAGCTCCTCAGTCCAAAGAGTTGGAAGTTTCCATAGTCCCAGTTCAAAGCTGAAGGACTAGAACTCCCCAGAGAGCAGCTGAGAGTCCTCATGCAAAGCTGAGGACTGGATTCCGATGCTGTCGGTGATGGCAGTAGCAATATATGCACTTTCTCTGGAAAAACACCCTGGCTGGATTCCTCCTCCTATCCTGTTTCACCCAGCCCTTAGCTGATTGGATGTTTCCACACATCTGTAGAGCAGGTCATGCTGTCCTATGTCAGTTGTATTTGAAAACACTCCCATATTCACATAAGTTGATCTCCAGAGTATCTCTCAATCCAATCAGTTTGACAAGATTAACCATCATGCCTTGCCATGGAATATTATGCCACTGACACTCTGCTCACTGCACCAAGAGGACACCATGGAATAGAATAAAGCTGTTAGAGATGCTGGCATTTTAAAGAATATAGACTAGATGAACATCGTGAATGTATGTACTGTGGTGTTTATATTGGTAAACCTTTGGAAACCAATAAATATCTGTAGAGTTTTGTTTAATTATGTATAACCATTATTTGCTACTGTCATTGCTGTGACAAAATGACCTAGAAAAGCAACTTAGGGAAGGAAGGCTCACAGCTGGGGGCTAAGTCCATCACAGTAAGAGCTCTGCTGGCCAGTCAGAACAGCTGTAGCTTTGGCAGGAGCATGAGTCAGCTGGTCACATTGCATCCAGTTAA
This sequence comes from Rhizomys pruinosus, assembly GCA_009823505.1. Lineage (NCBI taxonomy): Eukaryota > Metazoa > Chordata > Mammalia > Rodentia > Spalacidae > Rhizomys > Rhizomys pruinosus. The sequence continues at coordinate 1,816,574 of VZQC01001128.1, read as the reverse complement.
GTAGAGAGAGGTGAGAGTGCCAATCCTCCAAGTTGGTGTCCTTCTATTTAGTCCAGACCTGAGTCCATAGATGGTGCCCCCCCATCCAGGGCAGATCTTCCCATTTCAGTTAAACCCCTGGAAATACCATTAAAGACACACCCAGAGTTATAATTTCCAGGTGATTCTAAATCTCATCAAACTGACAATCAAGATTCACCATCAAAGCCATCAAATGCTGGACAATGACATGTATTTATTTTTATGAGATATTTAAAGTGCTTATATATTTTTTAAATGAAAATCAGTTTATAAAACAGCAGTCATACAAGACTATCAGAAGCTGCATAAATACAATGAAGACTATTAAAACCAACCACAGTAATAATTAAAGAAGAGATCATGAAATTGACAGGGAGCGGGGAACACAAAAAGAGTTACAGTGGGGAGACTGAGGCTGAAAGCGGTGCACACAAAACTGGCCAGATGTGAGAGATCGTTAATGCCCTTGAAGTGGTTTTTGTGGGTGTGAAACAAATGGTGAGAATTTGAATTGTTCCCTTATTATAGTATTGAAATTAAGTCTACTTAACTTATCAAATCATATTCATGCTCTGATTTTATATACTTGTATCTATCAATAAACATTGTGATACTTAAAAAAAGAAATGGTGTATAAATATGGTATCGATCTATGAAGTTCTCAAAAAAGTTTAAATAAAAATAACCACAACTTTCTCCCAGATAGCATACTAGTAAAACCATTTCAATAAAATTGTGCAGTAAACAGAGATGTTGTTCTTTGTCAAATAAATTCAATAATGCTTTTGGGAAATCTAAACAGACATAATGAATTTATAATTATAAGCACTGAAAGTTAGCTCTTTACTGATGTTAACATATTTTAAATCATATAAAGGAGAATAACTGACATTGACCATGAAATTTTAAAAAAAGTAATTGTCCCACCAGTTGCCAGAAAACCAAGCCACTGCAACCAAATCAAATATTCCCTAGAGAAATTAATAAACAAGGGCTGAAGAGATGACCCAGCAGTTAAGACTGCATAATGCAAAGAACCTGAGTTAGGTTCCCAGCACCCATATATGGGGGCTCATAACTGCCTGTAACTCCAGCTCCAGGGTATTCTATGTCCATCACTGAGTTAAATAGACCAAACAGATGCAGGAAAGATTTGTTGGTTGGATCCATTGTTTGGGGGCCTGTGGTGAGGCAGGGCATCATGGCACAAAGCACACAGTAGAGCAAAGCTGCTCATATCACAGTACCTATAAGAGAACGTAGCAATATGCCAGTTTTAAGAACAATTCCCCCCCACTGCCCCAATCACCTAACTTCTTTCCAGCAGCCCTATATCTTAAAGGTTCTATTACCTCCCCATGGCATATTAACTATCAATAATACCCACAGCACGTGGGGCTTTGGGGATGTTTAAGATACGAACCATAACAGTTTATATTTCTTCTTTTCTTCTTCGTCAAAGGTCTTGAGACTAAGAACTAGAAAGACATAAAAAACTACATCTTAGGATGCACCATCACCCAAAGTGACCACACAAAGGATATTACCCTCTGAAGATGGGATACAAGTGCATAAGAGGAAAGCTTCACTTTTCTGTAACTTTTCCAGATCATAATTAGTTTTTAAAGTAAAAGATTGCTCAATACTTAAGCCAACAGAAATTTATACAGTGCCATGTGATCATTAATCATGCAAAGCTCCTTCCTTGCCACCTGGGCTCCCTGACTTGCTCACACTTGCCAACCTGTTTCCATCCCACCTACTCAACTGCTTGGTAGGTTCTTCCTGTAACGTAGACACTCGAGTACCTACTTAGCATAGTACAAACTTTCTCCATGGGTAACAGTCTCATCTCACCTGTTACCAGTTTAACAGTTACCTAAAGCTAACCATTTATCTGTTAGACTCAATTCTCAAGGTTTATCATAATAACAACTGAAAATAGAACTATCATATGATCCAGCTCGTCCACTACTGATTATATATCCAATGGAAATGAAATCAGTATACCAAAGAGACACCTCCATTCTTGTGTTTTTATGGCCTCCTTGGGAATCCGTGTGCCTGTGTACCTCAGATATACACATAGAGACACACGTAAATGAAAATAAATCTAAACCCGTGTCATGCAATGCCTGAGGATGTCAGAAGGGGGCGTCAGATCTCCTAGAACTGGAGTTATGGCTGCTAGCCACCATGTCCGTGCTGGCATTCAAACTGGGGTCCTTCGAAAGAGCAGCCATTCCTTCCAACCACTGAGCCATCTCTCCAGCCCTATTTAGATATTAACCTAATTTTGGCAGGTTTATTGTTCCTCATGTCCAGAAATTAATGCTTTTCTTTCATTATATTATAAAATAGTCATAGATTATGATTTTCAAAAGTTGAAGTCTTGAGGCTGGTTCCAGGGGATCTGACCCCTTCCTCTGACCTCCACAGGCATTGCAGGATATGGGTGCACTTACACACATGCAGGCAAGATACTCATATACGTAAAAAGAATATGTAAAGTATTTTTTAAAAATCAAAAAACTTGGGGGCTGGAGAGATAGCCTAGCGGTTAAGAGCACCAACTGCTCTTGCAGAGGACCCGGGTTCTATCCCCAGCACCCACATGACGGTCGAGAACCGTCTGAAACTCCAATTCCAGGAGAACTCCAGTTTCAGGGGAATCCGAGACCCTCTTCTGACCTCCGCAGCATTTCACGACACGGCTGTACAAACCTACATGCAGGCAGTACATTCATACACATAGAAAATAAAATAAATTTTTTTTAAAAATTATAAAAAAACAAAAATCTTTTTCTTTTTTCTTTTTTTTACAGATTTAAAAAATTTTTTAATTAAATTTTTAAAACAAAAAACTTTTTGTATAGTTTTTAGAAGTAATTCCAGTGGAAGAAAATGCAGACACTAGCTAGAGAATTGTGATTGGGACTCTCCAGACCACAAGGTGTAGTCTCTATTATCTATGAATAAGGATTTAGAATCTCTAAATGTAAGGAATGAAACAGCAAATTCAAAAATTCTAAGCAGTCATTTTTAAGCCAATTTTTTTCTCAGAAGTAGTAGATTATCTCTCTAAAGAAAACAATTTATAGGGTATAGTTTTGAGGTCTTAAAAGTTGGCAATCTCACTCTCCAAGAGGTCATCATACCCAATGACTCCAAAAATACATTGGAAAAGGTAAAGAGTGCTGGTAGGAGAGGATATGTCCATTCTGTGTGCACAAAAGCAGTCTCAGATCTCAACACTATTAGCCATTTGGAGACTAAAATCCCTCTTGCTGCCTAATTTAATATTAGTACCAGACGGAAGTCTACTTGCTTGCCACTTAAAGCCAGTATTCAAGAGATGTGAGATTGTGGAAGGAAATCACAATGATTCAATATCCTGTAGCCTGAGAAGATAGGAGTAGCCACTCTTCCCCCAAAAGGCCCATCTTAGAAACACAGGTACACAAAAGGGTTTTATAGGGAGGTACAGGGGACAATGGACAGGAAGACTGTGAGCTGAGCAGAGTTTCTGTTTTGTCTCTCCTTTTCTCCCCTCTCTTCCTCTCCCCTCCCACCTCATTGTCTGTCTCTCCCTCCTCCTAACCTAATCTGTCTTTTGCCAGAACATCACCACCAAATTTGACTTCCCAAGGGCTAGTTCCTATCATTATTTAGACAATGTATTACTTTTCTGAAAGTTAAACCTCACAGCAACTTATAGGGTTTGAGTCAGTTGATATACAAGAATAAGGAAAGATATTACACATTCTTAGTTGGAGGGTTTCTAGCTTTTCTGGATATTTTTACATAGAAGGGAATATTATCAGTTGACTCAACCATTTAGGTTGACTTTTCTTTTGAATTCAGAATATTGGGGGACAGGAAGATGTATTAGTTACTTCTCCTGCCTTGACAGAATTACCAGACAGAAGTAACTTAAGGGAAGAAGGACTCGATTTCTTTAGGCTCATGGTTGAAGGGCACACAGTCAGTCATGGCAGGGAAGGCATGATGGCTAGTACTCAGTCTACGGAGGCAGGAGCTTGTACAGTGGCGAGTTACACTTCATGAGACCAGAAAGCAGAGAAAGGAGCTCAAGCTGGAGGCAGAGCAGAGCTATAACTCTCAAGCCCTACACCTGTGGCCCTTCACCTGTCAGCTGAACCCCACATCCCAAACATTGCACCACCTTAAAACGTAGCACTACTGGCTGGGGACTTAAGGTTCAAACATGAGCTGAGGGTTGGAGGGTTATTTCACTTTCAAGCCATAATGGAGGGGCAGTCAAGAGGGCCAATATGTAAGGGGTGGTATGTCTCCACCCTTTATATCCAAGTAGCTAAAGCCCCTACTCCTCACAATATGACCCTCAATTCCTCCTTGAGTTTCCATAAGCTTAAGTGTAGGTTTCTTTCTGTGTCCCCTACCATTCTGATCTCTCGTGGGATAGTTTTGTGTTCATTCCAATAGAGCACTTGAGAGTGCATCAGGATCACTGGAGGTTTTATTAAAATACATTGCTAGGCTCTACCCAGAGACTCTGATTCCAGGACTAGGGAAAGGCCTTAAAATTTGCATTTCAAACAAGGTCCTAGGTGAAGGGGACTGCTGAAGATCTTCCAACCACATGTTGACAGGTAAAGAAGGTGGCTATTCATTCAACTGGTATTTATTTAATTTCTCTTCTGTGCTACATGCTGCACAGGTGTTAGATAAGGTAATAGAGAAATGGAATGTCTTCTGGCTGGATAGGGAGGCCTTAAGCAAATTATTGTTATGAATATTTGCTTTATTATGCTGATGATAAGATTAACAGATATGCCATCAAATAATAGGTACTCAACATATGGATAAATGAATCCCTGGTAAAATGACATTTCAACTGAGTTTTAAAGACTAAATTTTTCATTCATTCATTCAAACTGTTTGAAAGCAAACGTGTTTTATACATAGAACATCTCTGTAAGAAATAGCCTTAAGCTCTGAACAGTGCACATCCACTCACTCAGTGCTTGCTAGAAATGGATGAATTGGAGACATCTTTCCCCGGGAACTGGTTTGGGTTTTAGCTGGCATGGTTTTTAAAGAAAGGAGTAAAAAGAGTCAGGGATGTGAGCTGAGAAGGAAACAGGCTGGGGATGCTGCTGTATGTATCCAACAAGACTGCCCTCCTCACCCGAATCTGTGCCTCTTCAGAGTTAAGTACTAGTTCACTTTCCATAAGTTTCCACTTATGGAGTGGAAGTGAACTAGTGCTGCCTCTCATGTCACAGTAGAGGAAATCAAATCTCGGAAGATTCACAGGACTCACTAGGAATAACTAGGGAAGTGTTGAATTTCAGTCTTTCCTTGCAAATTCCTCCGGACAGCACATGCCACTAGAGGACTGCCATGTGGGAAACTCGGAGGGCCTAAAGGGAAGGACCCTTAGCCAAAAGAAGGGAGGACTTGTAAGAGGGTGGGGCCTGTGAGGAGATGTGGTCTGTGGGGAGGTGGGGTCTGTGAGGAGGTGGGGTCTGTGTGGAGGTGGGGCCGTGAGGAGGTGGAGTCTGTGTGGTGTTGGGGCCTGTGAGGAGGTGTGGTCTGTGAGGAGGTGTGGTCTGTGAGGAGGTGGGGTCTGTGAGGAGGTGGGGTCTGTGAGGAGGTGTGGTCTGTTTGGAGGTGGGGACTGTGAGGAGGTGGTGTCTGTGTGGTGTTAGGGCCTGTGAGGATGTGGGGTCTGTTTGGAGGTGGGGACTGTGAGGAGGTGGGGTCTGTGAGGAGGTGTGGTCTGTGTGGAGATGGGGCCTGTAAGGATGTGGGGCCTGTGAGCAGGTGGATCCAGGAAGCACTGGATCCTAAAATGTATGGAGAGCCACTGAAGAATTTTAAACATAATGCAAAATGTCATTAGATAGCATATGAGAACTGAAGGAGGGCACTTAGTGCTTTCAGCATTTCTTGAAGAAAAAAACAAATTTTCCTAATGAACAGTCTATACATCTGAAGTGAAGTTGTTTGTCAAATAACGACATGAACATGCAGGTCTCTTTCTGTCAGTCTGCCCTGGTCAGCAGAGGGAATTCAGTCATTATGAGCAGCAAGCCCCTCTCTCATGCCGTTTTCTCATCCACTTACAAAAAAAGAAAAGTGACGAAATGTTCTTTTCCAAGCCTGACATTCTGATCCTGAGGTAGGTTTAAAATTGTAATTTAAGGCTGGGAGAGATGGCTCACCAGTTAAGAGCACTGAATGCTCTTGCGGAGGACCCAGGTTCGATTTCCAGCACCCCACGTGTGATCTGATTCCCTCTGCTGACCTCCATGAGCATTGTTTGACACTAATGCACTTACATACTGGCAAAACACTCATACACATAAAATAAATAAAATGTAATTTAAAGTTATATATATTTAAATATATTTTGTGGGTAAAGTATTTTTTCTTCTTTTCCCAATTCCTTTTGACCCATGAGGTTTATTTGTATTTCTCTCTCTCTCTCTCTCTCTCTCTCTCTCTCTCTCTCTCTCTCCCCCCCTCTTTGAATGTGTGTGTATGTCCTATGATTTGAACTCTGAATGGATGTACACTAACTTTGTGGGGTTTCTAGAAATCTGAAACACAACAATGTCACACAACAATGTCCAGAACACCTGTTAAGAGCTTGGGGGTGGGTAGGGTGGAAGCCTTTCATGCCCCTGAGAAAACAAGCCAAGATTTCTGCTCTTGATGTGACCGTTAGTGACATGACCTCAGCATCGCACATGAAGTGCCTCTTAAAACAACCATGCACGCCCCCTGTCCAAATATGATTAGTGGTCTTCAAAGGTTCAGGAAAAGTCCAAGCTGGAATTCAAGCGGCCACACTTGCTCCAGGCTCACACATGGTCCATAGTGTTTCTACTAGAGAGATAGTCTAAGCTCCCTTGGCAATCTGAGTTAATGACTAACTGAGTTAAGTGACTCAGATAAACTCCGCATATCCTGACTTGTGGTCAACTCTCTGTTGCCTTTCAGGGGGACATGTTTGATCTTATGGTACCTTTAGACCTTTGACTACCTTTATCTCAGAGTTTGAATCATCTTTTGTTTCTTGGTGAAGTCTTTGTGAACTAAGGAGTAAACACAGCAGGATTTTTGCCCGTTTGAGGGGCAGTGAAAGAGTTGGTAAAAGTTCATTGAAGTGGTTTATTGATTGAGCTGTATTCAGCAGTGCGAGCCCCAACCCCCTCATCCCAGCTAACTCAGTGTGACGCTGTTGTCCTTCCTTTCTCTAGATGAAGCCTTCACCATCATCACCTGGGGGTGGGAGATGGGCAGCAGAGTAACAAGGAGCTCCAGCACAGCCTTCATGGGGTCCCATGGAAGTTCTGAAGCTGGGGTGACACAGTCGTCCCGAGTTGTGGGGAGAGGATTGAGCCCTTATTCTTGCTCATGCATCAGCCATTGACTGCTACCTCCCCAGAAAGTAATACAGCTCTAGGCATCTGGCAGCACAGGGCTCCACAAGTTGCACTACAGCGGTAAGGGGCTGACTTCACCCTGCATTGGGGCATCCAGTCTTTACCACATATGGCTGCAGAAATAGGGCACACAGCTCCACTGCACTGGGGGGGTGGGAGCGACCCACCATGAATACCTGCTAGGAGATGTGCAGGTACAAGTTCTTCCTCAATAGGTGCTTTGGGAATTTCTTGTAGACACCTCTACTGACAGGCACCATTCTCCTCTGTAGCAATGCTTCTTAGGTTGGCTTGCTGCAGGCCTGGCATTTGAGGGTTTGCCTTTCTGTGGGATCTCTTGCCCTTCCAGATGTCCTTTTGGGTGGAAATTCTTTGACTCTTAACTACATGTCTCCAGAGGCTATGACTAGTACTTTAGAAAAAGATGGCCTTGTCTAAGTCTTGATGACCAATAGTCCTCATTAGCTCAGCACTGTCCTACTTCTAGCACGGCAAATCTCATGACCCAGTAGTCCTTTCAGTCTTGGACAAACGGGTTCAGCCTCATGCCCATCATACTCCAGGGTCTTGTGTCAAGCCTTGAAATTACCTGTGAAGCTTTAGGCTTGAGTCGTGGAGATATGCACATTGCTGTTAGCCCTGAGTAAGAAGAACAGCTGACAGTTGAGGCTACAAAAAAAGCCTCAATACTTACTCTTCCTTCACATTTTCTACATAGCCTGCAAGTGGGTGATGGGCTATAACATCTATTGCAAGCATGATAGCCTACCCGCTCATGGTGGGGTGAAGTGAATTCTGGTTATAAAGTCCAGAGACTTACACCTACTGGGACACTGTCTCTTGGGGACCAGCTCACAGTCTTCAGGAAGGGGGCTGGACAGGAATCCACTCTTAGCCATTAGTATTTGCTACACTATTTTGTCCTTTAAGCCCTTTGGCTTTAGGCCAGAAGCTTGAAGAAAGCTATGTACAAAAAATCATCTAGGGATTCTGTTAAAGTATAGCTTGTCTACTAGTAAACAGAAAGATGCTCTGCTTCGTTTATAATAAGAGCAGCTCAAATTAAAACTAAAGCAAGTTACCATTTCTTTTTTTAATTTATTTTTTATTGATGTTTTGTATATTTCACACATCATTTTTCAATTCAGTTCAGGCATATTCCCCTTTCCCTTCCCCCGACCCCACCCCACCCCACCCCAGATCATGCATTCTCCCATAGCAAGTTACCATTTCTAACCTGTGAAGTCCAGAAACATCTGGTGCTCTGTTGATCACATTGTGGGGAAGGCATACATTGTCTTACATTGTTGGCATCTGGGAATACTCAACAGGATCACAACTGCATCCACCTTTTGACCCAGAAGTCAAGTTCTGATAATCTATCTCACAGATATGCCTGTATACATAATAAATAATATATCCACAGTATATAACATAATATTGTAATTTTCTCATTGTTTACAATAGAAAAATAGTTGGCTATAACCCAAATGATTTCAGGAGGTGAAAATGCAAATAAAATATCTCATTGTTTAGATCAATAAGATATTAGCTATTAAACTATAGTAGATCACACAACAGAATATTATGCAGTTTAGAAAAGAATGGGAATATCTATACAGCCCTAATATGAAAAAGTCTTTAGGATGTCATAGTAAATGAAAAGAAACTGGTGGTATGTACATAATGAGAAATATATATATGAATAAAGCTGGGTGTGGTGGTATATGCCTTTAATCCCAGCACTTAAGAAGTGGAGGCAGGCAGATCTCTGTGAGATCGAGGTCAGCCTGGTCTACATAGTGAGTTCCAGGCTAGCTGGGGCTACAGGGAGACCCTGACCCCCAAACCACACACACACACACACACACACACACACACACACATACACATATGCAAATATATCCTTTTTTCAGAAAGAAGTAAAATATATAATACTTGTGTATCTTTCCATAAAGTAAAACCAATGAATAATCTGGGGAATGGGGAAGCAGGCGACTGGACTCAGGCCTCAAGGAAGCAGAGGAAGCATTTTGCTCTGTATATGGTTTTGTATACTGGCTTCTGAATCATGTATGCTATTAGCTATTCAATAAAATGTTTTAGAATTATGTAGACTTCCCCTTTCTCTCAGTTCTAATTTACTGACTCTAAAGTGGGGGTCAGAATTCTTTATTTTTATACAGATTTGGAGACAGATAAATCAAGGAATACATATTAAGAGAGATACTCTAGGGCTGAGTATGGTGGCAAATGCCTTTAATTCCAGCCCTTGGGAGGCAGAGGCAGGCAGGTTTCTGTGAGATTGAAACCAGTGTGATCTACATAGAAAGTTCCCCACCAGCTAGATCTACAGGGAGAAAAATAAAGAATAAAAAGAATGAAAGAAAGAAACTAAAGGATTATTCTTTTACATTTAAAAAACTATTTTATTTATTTTTTTAATTTAGTGTGTGTGAATGTTTTACCTGCATGTATGCAAGTGCACCATGGGCATGCAATGCTCAGAGAAGCCAGAAGAGTGTGTTGGGGCCCCTGGAACTGGATTTAAAGATGGTAGTTAGCAGCCATGTACTGGGAATCAAACCTGGGTCCTTTGGAAGAACAGCAAGTATTCTTAACCAATGACCCATCTCTCCAGCCCACATTCCTTCATTGTTTTACTGTTATTTTTACTGACAATTCTGCTCAGCTAGGTTAATAATTATTTATGACACATCATGTTCAAGTAAAGACCCTTAGGGAAGGGACCTGGTAGAGCTGATTGAAGGAACCTAAAGCCATTTGTGGTGTTATGGAAAAGTTAAGTGTTGTCAGATAGGATGGTGTTGTGAATTGAACTGTGTCCTCTACAAAGGTATGCTCAATCCCTGGTACCTGTAAGTGTAAACTCATTTGGGAACAAGGTTTTTGCAGATGCAATACAAGGTTGACCCTTAGTCCAATGTGACTAATGTCTGGGAAAGGGAAATCTGGGTATGGAGACACACACAAATAAAGAAGTCTTGTAAAAACAGAGCAGACAAAAAAAAAGCAAAAGAAAAAAAAAAAAAAAAAAAAAAAAAAAACGAGCTGGGGTGGATGTATCTAGAAGCCAAGAAATTCCCAGAGTGTCCAGCAGCCCCCAGCACCTAGGCAGAAGCAAGGAAGGATTCTCCCTTAGGCTTTCTGAAGGAGAACAACCTTGTTGTCACTTAATTCTGGTCCCTAAATTCCAGAACTGCTAGGAAATGGATTTCATTATTTAAATCCACACAGTTTATGGTTAATTTTGGCAGCATAGAAAGATAATTCAGATGGTGAGGGACAAAAAGGTAGAGACAAAACTAACCTGAGGTCTGAAAAGCTGGAGAATAGTGTGGCTGGGAATACCAATGGTGGGAAAGGGTGGGTGGACACGTTAGAAAAGTCAGTAAGCTCAATTTTTTTTTTTTTTGCCAAGCTCAATTTTAACTTCACAAATTTTAGGCACAAATGGCGTAGTTGGAGAGATGGGTCAAGACTAGTTGAATGCGTGAGTGAGTGCTCCTGATGGCATAAGAGGAAGCAGGGTGGATTTTATATGTTTCCATCTACCCAGAAGAGCTTGTTGAAGGCTTCTGCAGCCCTGGGTCTCTCAAGATGATAAGGAGATAGAGGAATCAAGTTCTCCATCCAGGAAGTTTATCTAATATAATTGAGACCCGGGGCCTGCACATGTGAACAACTAATTGTAAAAGGATTAATTGTAATATATAGCAAATGGACATATGTTAAAACTTTTAGAAGGAGGTATTGTGCCAGAAAATGTTTAACAACTGATTTTCCCAGAAGAAAGCTCTGATTTATTATTGCTTGACAATTTCTATGGTGCAATTATTTCCGCCATGGCCAATTTCAACGCTATGTCACTGAACATGGAGTAGGGAGAGATGTTGATACTTGATTTGCAGGAACCAGCATGAGCAGTCTCCACCTGCTGCAGCACCATCAGGGAGATGAAGGTTTCAGGAAGAAACAAATTCTATTGCTTGGCAAACTAGGAGGAAGGGGAGGAGCCTTCCACAGGAAGCAGCTGGAGCAAAGGGCAGGAGAGGAAATGGAGAGGAAGGTCACAGAGATAGAGCTGAGACATTAGACAGTAATTAGCTGTGCAATCAGAGGCTCATCTGTAAACCAGTGCCTGTCATACAGGACTAAATGACACAGCCATATAACTAGGTAACTAATAGGTGCTAAAAATGTTAAGTTGCCCTCAGCATTGAATTAAATACCTTAGCAGGAGTGTTTGTGTAGAGCTGCATTGGTAGGTAAAGCTATAAAGACACACACACATATGTGTTTATATATGTAAACACTCACACACACACACACACACACACACAGCCCCCCACTTAATAAACAAAGCTACAAGATCAAGCATAGGGAGATATTTTATTGTCCTTGAATGTAGACTCAGAGCCTTTAGAGAATGATGTCATTTGTTTGGTTGTTCAAGGACATCTGAGGATGAGAGTCCTGAGAGACTTAGGAGAGAAACATCCTGCCCCAGCCTTTGAGGCCACACACAACAACATCAGGACCGGAAAAAAGTGTTCACGTGAAGACAGGTTCCTTCCAGACTTATTGACTCAAAGGATTTTAGGTCAGTGTTTACCCTTCAGGAAACGACTGAGAAGCAAGAATCACTGTGGGTTCTGTGGGGTGTGCAGTCATTTCAGAAGCTGGAGAGAATTGGACAAGACGCATGTTCTGGGGTACGGTGGAGTCTGGTAGGGGCGTCTGGAATGTGTCTCTTTCTTCTGGATTAAGTCCCTGGGTAAAGAGAAAGAGTGACTCTGGCTTGGTTGTTTCGTATTTGAAATTAAATTATCTGGAGACAAACTCAAGGATCACTTTGACAAACAAAGGATCGAAAACCTGGGATCACTTTGGAACCAGGCTGATGAAGAGACCTTCCTGGTGTTATAGGGTAATTTCTCCTGAGAAGACCACTCAGACACAAAGTAAGGCCCTTAGTCAGCTGACGACTACACACCAGACCCCCTGTCCAGGGTGTGTAGCGCCGAGTCACAGCGGAAGGTGTTTATATAGGAAAAACCATATCCAGGGGTGGAAAGTTTTAAGTTCACAAGCTTAAGGGTGGTAAGTCCCTCTAACAATTCCTATTCTTCAAAAGCAAGCCAAGCATAAAGTACAGAAGCCATGCAGAATTAGTTTCTGAGCAACCAGGTACATGCTGACCTGTGCTCAAAACTCCTGTCTCAGTTCAACTGAATTAAACTTTTCTTTTATTCCCATACTTTGAGGTAAGTTTTAACTACCGGGCTCAGCTGAGGCTCATAATGTGGCCTAGCTATGGGAAATCTTGAGGTGCCTTATCACACTGGACCATTCTTCACTGCTAGGAATCACCATTAGGAAAACAATGATAGGGCCAGGGAGATGTCACAAGGATTTTCGTTCAGTCCCCAGAATTCACATAAGAGCCAGGTACAGCGAGATTCATTTGCAGTTTCAGTGCTGCTAAAGCAGAGACAAGTGAATCCCTGGGCTTGCTGGCCAGCTAGCCTAGCCTACTTGGCAATCTCCAGGCCAATGAGGGACCCTTTCTCAAAAAAACAAGGTAGAGGGCACCTGAGGAATAACATCAGATATTGACCTCTGACTTCCACACAGGAGTGCATGCCTATATGTGCACACTATTATTTTCATGAACATGGACATACATGCACACACATATAGACATACACACAAAAAGGAAAAAAGAAAGCAATGATAATAACCTTGGTTTTAGTCAGGCATGGTGGTCGTCCCTTTAATCCTAGCACTTGAGTGAGTTCTAGGCCAGCCAGGGCTACATAGTGAGACCTGTCATAAATAAATACATACATACATACATACATCATACATACATACGTACATTCATACATACCTTATGCTTATAGTCATATCTACTCACACACACTTTGACAATGGCTTTCCACCAGGGTTGTAGAGGGAGGCAGGACTGAGTCTTGTTTATCATATAGGAAGTGGAATTAATTGAAGCAGAAACTTTATGTGGGGGGAAATTTGATGGGATTTGTAGGATGAGATGGAGCAGGACTGAGTTCAGCTACATGGTGCGAGAGAACTGGGGAGAAGCTGGAAAGCTTCAGGATAAAGATTTCTGCTGCTTTTGTATTTGCACCTTTCTGTTAAAGCTATTTTAAGACAATTCTGTTTTCTAATGAAAATATTTTCATTCTGGCAAGGCAGGATAAGCAAATGTTATGTACCTCAGCTAGACTTTGGTGAAAACTACTGAAGGCCTGATTTTGTTATTAATCATAGGAGGAAATGTACATTTCCCTCCTTTATTAACCTCAAGTGCTGTAGACCAAAAGAAGACCTCAAAACAAAGGAACAAATAAACAACAAACAGCAAATGCTATCATGAACATCCAAGGTGCCTGTTTTGCTTTTTTGTGGTGCTGTGGCTCAAACTCAGGGCCCTGAGCCCAATTTCTACATGAAGGCATTCCAAAGAAATATAGTTGAACCCTTTTCCTTTCAAGGGTTAAGAGAAAGAAATGTACACTTGTTACCTATCAAATGCTACTCTCCTTGTTAAGTATTTTAAATTAAAATTTCATCTAGTAGCCTTACTATAACTTGTTGAAAAAATTTATAGATACAAGTAAAACTCAGTCTGTTTTAGAAATTTGCTTCAGGTCACATGGTCCAGTAATAAGGCCGTTGGCTTTTGTTGATGGTATTGTTAAAACAATTTTCCTCTGTGACATTTTACATTTTAAAATGATTCCCTTCTGTATCAGAGATTTACCAGAGAAATCGAACCAAGAGGCGTTGGATTGCTAAATAGGTAGATAGATGTTAGGTAGCTGGTAGATATTAGACAGAGAGATTGATAATAGAATAGATAGAGGCCAGATAGTCGACAGATAATAGATACATAAAGATGATATATAGATAATAGGTAGTGTATAGGTAGGTAAACAGGTAATAGCCAGATAGTAGATACACAATTGCTAGCTAAATAATAAATAAATAATAAATAGATGCATACATACATCCATATCAAGGGGTTGTCTTAAATGGGCAGGAACTTGTGCTATAGTCCACAGGTGAAATTTCTTCTTTTTCAGTAGAAACTCTTTTCCTCTTAAGGCATTCAACTGCTTGAACAAAGCAACAAGTGTGGTCTTCATTACTTCAAGTTCATTGCTGTAGATGTAAATTACAGCTACAAATCCCTTTTCAGTATCACCAAGGCTAGCAATTAAGGCTATATCCTGGCTATGCTGGCACAAAACACTAAGGTCACACCTTCCAAAGTCACATTGCTCTCTTTTACAATGCATAGATAATCCTGATTGGGAAATGATAAAGAGTCATGTTGTTTTCTGACTTCTATGGTTCCCTTTAGGGTCTGGGACATATCTGGCTGCTGCCACGCCCCCACATGGAGGGTGCTCCCTAGTCCAAGCTGTAGTTTGGAGCCTATAACCTACACTACTTCTGGGATCTTAATCCAGTAGGAGGTTTGCAGCTCCCTAATATTTTATTCTTGTGTGTGTGTGTGTGTGTGTGTGAGAGAGAGAGAGAGAGAGAGAGAGAGAGAGATTTATTCATAATGAATCTCTAGCTCTCTCAGATTTCTATCATCAGCCCAAACAGGAACTTGGCTGGCCCACCCAGGAAGTGTTGAAGGTCTCTCAATCATCCCTTGCTACAGAGCTTTCCCTACATTAATACTAAGGAATGGGATTCTCAGAGTCCTGATTTCCTGGGTTGGGGGGGGGGTATTGCTTTGTGCTCCAGTGACCTTCAAGAACTCTGTGGAAGTTAAATGGGTCAGCAATTTCATCCACTGAATATGTGGCCCTGAGGACATTGATCAAACCCACAGGTAATCTTGCCTGATGTTATAACATTGTATATTCTGCTTGCTTATAGACTCTCAAAGATAGTTCCCAATGATAGCTACTTTTGAGAAATATGTATAAGTATTTAGCCATGACTAATCCTCCCCAGTAAACCACTGCCATTCTAGATATACATGTGGCTAGCCGTATATTTACCAGGCAAACAAGTTTATCATTTTTATTTTGAGTTTTTCTTTTTCTTCCCTGCTCTGCTTCCCTAAAAACTTTTAGCTCTGCATCGTTGCTTCTCCAACTCTATTTAGGGCTCCCTCGCTTTCATGGCAGATCCAAGTGACTCTCCAGCATGATAGAGAACAGCTGCCAGACCCACTGTGGATGGAAAGGCAGGAAATGGATGTCAATGGTGTTAAACTGGTAAGATCTCAGCATATTTGTTACTGCAACACAACCTAGTTTATGCTGACTAAATCCATGTCCCTTAGTACTTCCTGTGACAGCAGCTACCTGTGCATAGTTCATACATTTTGATCTCTTGCACTACCAAAGTTAAACTCATAGCCATTTTCTTCCTCAAAACTCTTTTGCTTTGAGGTAGTTCTTGAAAGTGACACGAATTCTAAATTGAAAGAAAATAATGGAAAAATCCTGAGTAGTTGAAGTAACTCCAGGAGAACCATTTAATTTTTAACTTCAATTTCCTACTCCTACCTCTTGTCCTTGTTTTGCTCAACTTTCTACACCCTCAGAAAACCAGGATTTTAATTTTAGCAAAGATACAAAAATTTTGGTGATTATTTACAAATAAGTTATCATTGCCAAATGAGTCTGCTTAGTACTGTGCTCATGTAGGGTAAATTAGAGACATCCCTAAATAAGTAAAGCCAGCAAGATGTCCTTGCCAAGCCAAGTTGATGATCACATGGCCTGAGTGAGACACAAAAAACAGGAAATGGAAATGGGAGACTTCCATTAGGGCAAGTGGAAGCGATGAAGAAAACTAAGCTGTCCAAACTGGAACCCTCCAAGTCAGTGGAACATGCCATCTGAGCACTGTGTTTTGTCTCTGCAATGTGTGCATGTAGGAAACATCAGGGATGCTCAGGGCACATGCTCCCACTTTTCTTCAACAGTGGGACTGTCCAAGCCCAGCTGCACATGATCATCCTAAATATGTGCTGAATTTCCCAGTCTCATATGTATAGACAGAAACTTACATTCTGGATCATGGAATGTGAAAGTACAGATGTTCATGTGCCGCATTATGGGACTTTACAAGGGGCAGGCCCTGTTCTCCTCCTTTTGTTCATGTGACATGTAAGGTAGACATGCTGGCCTAGCTGTTGCTCCATCATGAACCAGGAGGACGAGGACCCAACTGCCAGGTGGGTGAACAGAAACCTGAGCCATCTGGACTCCCGTGACCTACTGTACACTCAGGCCTTTCTTGAGGGACATGAGGACTCTGTACCTTGCTGTCATGCAGAGACCATGGAGACCTGGGATCGTAGTCAGTGGAAATCAGGCCTAACTAATAAAGCACACAAAGAATGAATACATGTCAGTCTGTGGTTCGGTTTTAAATAAAAAAATGGACTTGAACTTTGTGCTGAGAATCCTTCCACTGAGTACCTGGAAAGGTACAAACACACGCCAAACTCAGTTTTTCATGAGAGTGTACAATTTAAGCCCCAATGAAATTTTAAAAGGAGTACAGTATGTACTAAAATGAAAACTGAGTTGTAACTTTAAAACTATTTAAACAAAACTATCTTTGCTCTCTGCAGTATTGTGTTGCTTTCATTATTCTGAAGTTCATGCTTTGAAGACAAAAAACAACAACAACAACAACAAAATAAAAAAAAATAAAAAAAACACCACCACCACCACCAACAAAACCCTGAAAGTCTCCAAACACTTTGTAATATCAGATGCATTTCTGGTTAAATGGTTCCAATTGAGGTGGAAGGAAAAAAAATAGGCTTGGGCTCATGACAGCTTTACTTTACAAATTCAGCCTGATGGAATGTCACATGCAAGAATCTTTGCACCCACTGTAGTGTGGCAGCAAACATGTGCTTTATGAAAGGATACATGTGTGCATGGTCAGCCTGGGTATTTCTCCCTTTACACTAAAACCATATTCAATTAAAGAAAATGTTTAATCCAATGACAATTCCTTGACTGTCTACCTGTGTTATCTCTCTGCAAAGATCCAGTGGCAAGATCCATGAGATCTGCCTGGACATCAAGAGTGTGGCAGGGCAGCCCAGGGAGCAGGAGCCTTGAGGTGAAGCCCAGGATCTCTCCCATTCATAAGCATACACTATGACAAAATATTCTGGAAACAGAAGAGAGTGGCTAATCCTATCTGGGGTGAGAGGAGACACCTACAAAGTCTTACAGAGCAGATGGTATTTCTCAAGGCACAGGAAATGGAAGCGATATTCCTGAGGAGGAACAGCAAGTGCAAAGGAGAGTTGGAAGTACACGATATTCCAGGAAGAGTGGTGGTTAGGGCCCAGCTGGGGAGTTTCAGCAGCCAACACTTCTGGTCATGAGACTGT
The DNA here is from genome assembly GCA_009823505.1 of Rhizomys pruinosus. Taxonomy (NCBI): domain Eukaryota; kingdom Metazoa; phylum Chordata; class Mammalia; order Rodentia; family Spalacidae; genus Rhizomys; species Rhizomys pruinosus. Next base: position 1,798,679 of record VZQC01001128.1, on the reverse strand, counting down.
GGGTTCCGGTCCTGAAGGTAGGATGTGGGTAATACTGCCTACTCTTTCTAGTGAGTCAGTTCATTTGGAAGCTCTTGAAATGTTAGAAAGCACTGCTTTCTGTTTGAGACCAGTGAGTGGGCAGGAACCTGAAAGGGCTTCTGTCTGTGTTCCTTATAAAGTAGAATCCCACAGTGAGCCTGTTAGATCTGTTCATGACCTGACACTGTCTTATATATCCAGGCTCACCTTGCACCACACTCCCACTCTCTGTGCCCCCATTGCAGCTGCGGTGCTGGAAGTGGGGTACTGCTAGAACAGATCCCCCAGTCTCAGGCCCAAGGCCACATCCATTGATCTGGTGAGTGCTTACTTTTCCATTCGTGTTAGATAGAAGGCCCAGAAATAGATCTCATTCATTCAGGGAAGAGGAAGATACTTTTGCAGTGTTGCCCCGGTGCTGTGTGAACACATCTGACATCGATATTATTCTTACAGGGATGTTTTATGAAACACAGAAGCATATCACACTGATTCATCACATGATGATTTTATCAGACAATGACATTATATTAATTATAATGTTATCTATGTAGGAAGAACTGGCTAGCCCATCAGAAGCCTTAGTATGTGCCAAGAAATAGGAGATAGACTCTGAAGAATCGGGGACCTGACACATCAGTGAGGTGTCTAGCTGTATACTAGAACATCTCATCAAAGTAAAGGACAAATTATTGCAGTTGTTCTTTTTCAACACTCTAAAGGTAGCACTTGATGGGCCTCTTCTCTTTGTAAAACCAGCATGTTTCATATTAGAGAATGCTTTTGACCTATTTATTAAGTGCTATGCAAGTTGCAAGATTTGAATCAGGTCAAGTCAGAGAATGTCTCTGCAGAAGTCCACGGAGATATGCAACCGTCCCTGCCACTTGGGTCATTTGATATACCAGACACTATATTAGAGGTATCCAGGTGGAAAAGCCACTATTAGAAGTTTAAAGCAAACACAGAATAGGAAAATGTCAATGTAGATCTATTTTTGGACCAAGACCATGCTTTCTACTAGAAAATATTCCATAGAAATTGGAACCATCTCTTGGTGTTACTTGCATGAGATAATGATGAAACATTTGACCACGAGGCACGAGATGCTCATGTGCTTAGAGCTATCTGTCATGAGCAAGATTCTTTCAGGTCTATCAACTTGGTTAGAGAACTGGCTCTGTGATTGTAAACACTTGCTGTTCTTGCAGAGGACCTGGGTTCAGTTCCTAGCACGCACATAGAAGCTCACAACTCTCTGTAACTCCAGTTCCAGGGGATCACACTCTCTCTGCTGGCCTCTGTGGGCACTGCATGCACGTAGTACACTTACAAGCAAAGCACACACATAAAAAATGTAAAAACTTGAAATCAGACTTGACTCAAAGGTTGAGTGGACCCAACAGAAATCCACTGCAGGATGGAGTAGTCCCTTCAAAATTGCAAATAAGCAAAACTAAAGGATATTAATCTACACTAAGGGGCAGTCCAGAACTCCAAATCACCCACTGTTATTGCACATGTGCCTGTCTCTCACTGAATCACATGAGTGTATGGTGAGAAGTCCTTATGACCAGATGATGGAGAAAAATTCTCCAGGCTTTATTCAGAGACATATTGGGTTAGCATGTCACAGGGTTGGTAAGGGGAATCGTCATAATCAGTGTCTTTGGGGGAAGGAAATTAGCTTGGTCTTCAATTTGTGTAGAAAGAGAAGTGGCCCAAAATAAGATAAATGGACACTTGTACAAAAGCAAATGACTCTGACGATTAGTCTAAAGTCAAGAGAAACACTAGGGGCTGAAGAGATGGCTCAGTGGTGCTGGAGAGATGGCTCAGCAGTTAAGGGAATTGACTGCTCTTGTGGAGAACCCAGGTTCAGTTCCCAGCACCTACACGATGGCTAAGAACCATCTTAAAAAAAACAAAAATAAACAAATAAAAAAAAAAAAACATCTTGGGCTGGGCGTGGTGGTGTAAACCTTTAATCCCAGCACTCGAGAGACAGAGGCAGGCAGATCTCTGTGAGTTCAAGGCCATCCTGGTCTACAGAGTGAGTTCCAGGCCAGCTGGGGCTATAGGGAGACCCTGTCTCAAAAACAAACAAACAAACAAACAAACAAACAAACAAACAAACAACCAGAAACATTAGAAGATTGAGAACAAGAAGGGCATGTAAATGGAACTGTGGGAGTGAATTTCCCCTCACAGAAAAAGCACTAACAACCAATTAGAAACTGATGTCAGCCAGGTCCTGAAATTGCCTACTATGATGTTAGCAAATGTATCCATGAACAATGTAGTCACAATGGCAGGATGGAAATTAGCATGTTTGTGCAAGTTTACACTCAGCAAGTCTATTCTAGCTAGCACGCTGCTTAATGTCTAACCAATCAGCAAGAGATCCTTCACTGAGTCTCTGATACTATATTACCCCTCAAGAGACAACTCAACTTGTATTATATCCTATGTGTGAATTTAGCTATCTACCCACAGTGCTTCTACTAGTATCACTATCTGAAGGCTGTTACACTCAGCTTTCACATAATAATATCTTGGGATCATATGCAAGATCATAACATCCACTGGTCCCATTATGTTATGCACCACCTGGAAGCTGGTAGTCTGTTATAATGAAGGGTCAGAGTCTTGGAAGCAGTTCCAATTTGGAGATTATACAAAGCACTGACCTGTAAGACTGCATATATTCTTAATCAATAGCCATGATATGGCATCATTTCCCTGAGAGTTGAGTAAAAGATCTACAAAGCAGTAAGTAGGAGTAGAAGTGGTCCACTTATACTGTGCTTTGGCACTTGTGGGGTGTTTGTGCTTCTCACCTCAGGCCTTATTGCAAGACATCATACCCAAGACGAAATCACCACAGTCGCAGAGGCCATGGAGGCCGTTGATTCTATGACCAGGAAGAGGTAGAACTGATGTTATCAAAAAGCCCCTTGGAGTGGGTGTGTGTGACAATGCAGCAATCTTCTGGCATGTAGCTTGTCGCTTCTCTTTCCAAACAGTAAATGGATAAAGCGGCATCACAGGGCCAAGAAAGACATGACCACACCTATGGTCCATTGCTTTCCAGGTGTCGATGGAGAAGATGACAGTCTTTTCAGAAATATTGCTAGAACTTCGCATGAGGAAACTGTGAAAATTGTAACTGCTCAATGATGGGGTATGACCCAAGCATGTGAAGGGACCTGTGTGAGTGTCCTCCTTCCCTGGCTGGGGCACAGGGAGCAATAAAAGAGCTCCCAACAGCCAGCACGGAAACGATGCAAGCAGCAAAATAAAGCAAGTAGTACTGGACTATAACCCAAACTGTACAATTAATGTTCATGAGTCCATGATAATATAAACAAATGACTAAATAAACAGTTAAGTTCCTATGAAGAGTTCCAAGGAAATTAAGAGGATGCTCCACCTGGAGAGGAGGTGTAGGAATTACTCTTGAAGTGTGAGCAGTGCACAGGGACTTCCTTCCAAAGAACACAGTGTGGTGAAGGAGGGGGCGAAGAAGATCAACAGTGAGGCAATCTGACATTCACTATTTCAGTGAAGTGCAGTGTGCAAGGCCAACATCAACACCATCAATCATCATTGACAGACTACACCCTTAATATGATGAGATAAAAATGGCACTTTACCCCTGGGGATTTTTACTCCTTTAATGTTGATTTCTGTTCTAGTTTGCTTTCAATTGCTGTGACAAAGCACTCTGACCAAAACCAACTTGAGGAGGAAAGAGTTTATTCAGTTCATATCTCCCGGGTCACAGTTCATCACTGAGGAAGCTCAAGGTAGAAACTCAGGGCAGGAACTGGGAGGCAGGAACCTGGCCCACTTTCTTATACAGTACAGAACCAACTACCTAGGGGTGGCACTGTCCATAGTGGGCTGGGCCCTCTCATATCGCTCAACAATCAAGTAAGATGTCTGCATAGGAAAAGCTGGGGACGGGACATAGGAACATCCTCTACATACTCAGCTTTTCTAGACCTGTTCTAGAAACTAAACTACATTGACCAAAAAAAACCAAAAACAAAACAAAAAATTATACTTCATCCTTATTTTATAGCAAACTTTAAAGTATAAATTTTTGGTGAAAACATGGCAGAATACTTTGTGATGTACAGATGAGGCAAAGATTTCTTAAAACATAAAAAAAAACAGAGCTGGAGAAATGGCTCAGTGGTTAAGAGTACTGAATGCTCTTGCAGAGGACCCGGGTATGATTCCCACCCGCATGGCACCTAACAACCATCCTTAACTCCAGTTTCAGGAACCCGACACCCTCTTCTGACCCCCAAGGGCATTGCATGGTATGGGTGCACCTACCTACATGCAAGCAATACACTCATATACATAAAAAGCACAAATCATAAAAGAAAACCTGATAAACTGGACTCTATCAAAATTTAAACCTTCTGCTTTTTAAAAGACATTGTTAAGAAAATGAAAATAAATAGGAGGAATTGTTCTTAGTACATATAGTTGACAAAGCATTGCATCTAAAATATAGTAAGAAAACTTAGCCAGGCATGGTAGCAATGAGGCAGGAGGATCTCTCTGAGCTGGAGGCCAATCTGGTCTATATAGTGAGCTCCATGCTAGGCAATGCTACATAGTGAGACCCTGTCTCAAGAAAAAACAAACAAGCAAACAAACAAACACGCAATCAAACAAAGAACAAGAAAAAAACACCAAGCTTTGTAATTCGATGATAAGAAAACAGACAGTATAATTAACTGTGGGGGGATCATAATCCTTTTGCTTTTGTTTTTGTTGTTATTGTTGTTGTTTGTTGTGGGGTATGTGCATGTCAGTGCAGGTGTCCCTGAAGGCCAGAGGTTTGGGATCCCCAGGAACTGGAGTTACAAGCAGTTGTGAGCTGCCAGGTGTGTGGGCTAAGAACTGAACTCAAGTACTCCGCAAGAGCAAGCTCACTCTCAACCTCTGAGCCATCTCTCCAGCCCCAGGCCCGGCTGTTTTACATGGATTCTAATGACTGAACTCAGGTCCTCATATTTGTGCATCAGGCACTTTACTTACTGAGCCATCTCTCCAGCCCACCACAGATACAAATTGTGTGTGTGTGTGTGTGTGTAAGAGGGTCTCCAACTGCTTCTGCTTCTCAAGTAGTAGGATTAAAAGCACCTCACTAGCTATAAAGATCTTTTAAATAAATGGTTCTAGGTTGGTTTGATATCCATAAGGACCTATATAGGACCTTGGACCCTCAACTCATATCATATATAAAAATCATTTCCAGGTGGTATCTTTGTCTCATTCTGTTGCTGTAATAAAACACTTAGACCAAAGGCAGATTAGGAGAGGAATGGGTTTTTATTTCAGTTTATAGGTTATAATCCATCACTGAGGCAAGTCAGGACAGGAGGTCAATTGAGAACTCCAGGCAGAAACCATGGAGGAATGATTCTCCCTTGCTCACGCATAGGCTCATGCTTAGCTAGCTGTGTCTTCCTACATCAGTGAACAGCCAAGACAATCTTCCACAGACGTGACCATAGGCCAATCTGATGTAAGCAATCCCTCAATTAAAGCTTTTCTTCTCAGAGGAGTCCAGGTTGTGTGAAGTTGACAGTTAAAGCTGACTAGTACAGGTATTTATCTCAAAAATGTGAAATGCAAAACAGTAAAGCTTTTAGAAGAACATACAGAACACAAACCATATGGTTAAACAATGCACATACATGTATACATTCATATATATATGCATATAATGCATCAATCAGTGATTGAATAATAAAAGGTTAAATTTCTTATTCTTTTACTATATTAACAGAATGAAGAAAAGCAAGGTATAATTTGAGAGGAAATAGTCTCAAATATATATACCATCCTGACTATACAGAGAATTCAGTGTTATTATTTTACAAAAGAGAAATGAATGGCTAATAAGCATATGAAATTATATTCAATACCTTTAGCCATCAGAAAAGTTCATGTGAAAAAACCATGTCTGGTTCCCACTTCCCTGTCATTGAAAGGGCTGGAGGGACGTAAAATAGGAAAACAACCAGTTTGTCATTTTCTTCTAACACGATCTTATAATGTCTTAGGTTTTTATCTAAGAGAAATGAAAACCTATGCAAAGATTCATGCAAACTTGTTCATAGCACCTTTGTTCATAATATCCAAAGACTGGACACAACCTGATATCCACCTCCAGGTGAGTGAGAAACAACTGTGTTGTGTCTCTGCAACAGTTACTCATCAATACAAACCAACGAACTCATCCAATGCAGCAACACCATAGCAAGGAACTGAAAAAAGCCAGATATTAAGGGCATATTATATGTAATTCTAGAAAAGACAGGTTTAACCAATGGTGAGAGAAAGTGGACCACGGCTTTCTGGGATTGGAGAACTGAGAATATTAACTGAATGGTGCATGGAGGGGTATGTGGAGGTGATGAAGATAATTTATAAGACTGTGGTGTAACTTCTGGCTATTGGTCAAATCTCACAAAAAAACTCACTTAGCCTTGGTAGATGCACTGTAAATGAATTGTACCATGGGAAAAAAAAACATTACTTAGAAAATGTTAATTGCCCACACTCTTCCCATGACACGAGTGTCTGATAGGCCCAAATCACCAGTTATGACTCCATGCTTGACTTTTCATGATTCTAACGAGTGAAAATATAATTTCCAACTTCGAGGATGACCATGCTGGGCATTTGGTTTCTATGAACCCTAGAGTTACAGCCCTTGAAAGTTACTGTCAATGAAGTTATGGCTGGTGAGGAATTCATTTCTGTTTCTGAAGAGAGGGCAGAAAGAATGTAAGGCAGAGGATGGGGAGGGGCGCAGTGAAATGCCGACTTCTGGACATGACATCACTGTTACACTCATGGGCACACAGGAGCACACAGCAGTGGTGTCATCTGTACGAGACCAGCATGAGGCCAGCATGGGTGTGGGAGGGGCTCCTGAGGCTCTGTCCGTCTCTTAGCAGCTCCTGGCTGTTAGCAGTTGCTGGGGGAAGAGGAGTCACGTTCTTCATTGTAGCTACTGATAAATTGCCATGTTCCAGTAAATAATCCCACACCCATGCTCACGTAAGCAGCCCTAACCAACCTCGGTGAGTCACAATAACAAATAAACAAAGACATGAAAGTAAGAGGGGGACTTGTAGGGGCGACAAGGTTCAGCAGGACTGGGAAAAGGATGAGAGAGTAATGGTGGGTGGGAATGACCAAAATTCGTGATTGAGATTGTCAACAGGAGACAAAATCCCACTAAGTTAGCTCCTAATATCCTAGTTTTACTTAATAATTTGGAGGCTGAAGATTCATTCCAATCTTGTGGTCAATATCCATCTTTCATATTTTGCATTTTTTTTTCATTCCTGCCAAATCTGAGGTCTATATACTTTAGAGATAAATCCTTGAGGTAGCACTGCAGGGCACTCTTGTCCCTGCACCTTCAAGTCACATCTTACCCTCACCCCTAATTTCTACCTCAGTCTTAGGAAGAAGTATATAAATGTGACTTGGGAACAGCTTCCTCCAGCCCTGCTGTCGCCTTTCAGCCTTGCCTCTGCGCTAAAGGACTCAGGTCTGTTCTCAGAGATCATCCCAGGAAAGGTCTTCATGGACACAGAAGTGGCTGACCTAGAATGAGAATTTTGACTTCCCAGCTTTTGGGCTATCACTCTTTCTCTCACGGTCCAGTGCTTCATGAACCAGCAACATTGCTGTCCTGTTGAGCATCCAGATCTGGTGCCCAAATGTGCAGTGTTCTCATGGCAACGCACTGGAAACACAGAACATGCTTGATATCCTGAGCTCATCCAAATAACTTGGACATAAATAAAGTGTGCTTGTGACTGTTAAAATTTAACACTACTAATGAGGCAATGCATTGGAAGGCACCTCAGTGGTAACTGTAAGTGTGGCCAAAATGTTTGTTCGTGTGTACAAAAATTGCTTGCTTAGGACAGACTAGGATTCTGACTATCTTGGCATAATTTTTAATTGTGTATTCTTAGTCCAAAAATGTCCTAATTTAAGAGATAAATTATATTATCACAATAATTACAAGGATTTTCTAGCTAATGAGCAGTATTGTTCCATCTGCTTATTTTTTTATTACTAGAAATGAATGTGGAGTGTTTGGGGAAATAGCTTATAATCAACTTCTAACTCACACTAGATTGGGGAAATGAGTGTGATTTTCTCTTTTACTGTTCTGGAAAGAAACCCTTTCAGTTGGCTTACTTAGAATTTACCCAGGGATTACCTCAAGAACACTATAAAAAAATGTCAAGAGTTCAAGTATCCATTTATCAATATGCTTTCCACATCAATGACAGTAGACAGTCAAGGAATAGGAGACTAACAGGGGTCTGTATCTAGCTACAGGGCTGTGTGTAAAGCACAGGAAGAATTAGAAAACTCCAAGGCCCTCCCATAAACCATTGCTCAGATGCATCACACACAGGCAGTCACAGGGGAAAACATGTCATTTGTCAGGTGTTCTGCCTTGTATGATCATTACACAAGGCATAAGAACAGTCTCTTAAAACTGTGGCTCAAACTCTGAGCAGATTACTTCCCTCTAAGTTCTCATTTTGTTATTTATTGGCTGTGTGGCCTTGGCCAACCCTCCTAACCTTTCTGTGTCTTCATTTCCTCATCTGTATGACAGATAAAAATAACATCAACAATAATAAATATCCATCAATATATATATATATATATATATATATATATATATATATATATATCATGCATACATGTATGCATGCTGTCTAAAGATCTCGAGACAGTACCTGGAATGAGGCAGTATGAGTTTTGCTGATCATGTTAGCATCGATCACTGTTGCTAGGAATGAGACAGGAGTCAATAGTTTAGTTGCACACTGTCACCCCAACAAGGGCTGGGGTGTCCCACCTGCTGAGTCTCGCACCGTCCCTGTCTCCTTTGGATGGTCATCTCTTGCTGTGTGTCCTGTGCCCAGACCCTTCAAGTCCTGACCAGCCTCTGCAGTTGCTGGGGGCCAGGATGGCGTGGTTGCTATCCACAGCATTCATTTCTTCTGTTGCTGAGTCCTGGGAGAGTTTGAGCTGACAGCAACAGCACCAGTCACAGCCACTTCCTCCCCAGCCCCTGGAAAGGAGGCGGAGTTGGGGATTGAGACCTGTGATTTTCCTCACAGATGCAGGCCCAGTGGGGAGCGTGATGGGGAAGGAAAGGGGGCAGGGGAGGGGGCAGTGGGTCCCACAGGAGGGACAGGGACACTCCAGGCCGTGGATGGAACTTTTCCAGTGACTCCCCCAGATAAAAAAACAACCCAGGCAGCTGCCCCTGCAGCCCCAGCCAGCTGTTTCCACTTCCTGAACATGTGTTCACTCACCGAACTGTTTACCAACTTTACATCCAAAACTTTCTAAATAGAGGAAAACCTGGGGCTTGTCTGCACCAACCAGAGAGCAGAGATAAGGGGCCGAGGAGGGGCGGGGGGAGGCAGGGGGAATTCAACAACAAAACAAAGAGGCAGAATGGGACCAGGGAACCCACGCTTGATCCGGGCCCTTCATGTTTGTGGCCTTCTTGAATCATTGAGGGGACTCAGCTTCCAGCACTGCTCTACCAGGTTAAAGAAGAGCTGGCACTACACTGACTTCTACATTGCCCTGGATATCCAGGAACAAGGGAACAGAGCCACCTGACAGTAGCCCAGAGTGACAGCAGGAACAGTATCACATTCGAAAGCTGATACCCAGGGAGCAAACTGTTTTCCAAGTTTGGATCCCAGCTCTGCTTTCTGGGTTCTATGTGACCTGGGGAGAATTATGTACCTTTCTGTGTCAGCTTTATCGTTTACCAAAAGGAAAGTTCAGCATTAACCTCACAGGCTTGTTGTGGGTTAAATGAATTAGCATAAAGCACTTGGAAGAATAGTGTAGGGTCTTTAGCAAGTACTACCGAAGTGTCTGTTCTTACTATATGTACATATGGGTTTTAATTGGTTGTATCACTATTTTATGGGAATAAAGTGATGCTAGGATTTTTAAATATATATAAATTAAATCAAGCTAATTAACATCTCAAAGCCCTGACATGTTTGGGACCAGAATGTTTGAAGCTTGTTTCTTGAGGGATTCTAAAATGTATTATTATTAACTCTATTCACCACATTGCACAGATCAGCTCCATGTTACTGTAACAAAATAACTAAACCAAATAAATAGCAAAAAGAAAAAGCTTAGTTTAGTTAATAGTTCATTTGGGTCTCTGAAAAAATTTTTTATTTCTTTATTTTTTTATTCATGTGAATGTTTTGCCTGCATGTATGTAAATGCAGCACACGCATGCAATGCCTACTGAAGACAGAAGTGGGCACGGGATCCCCTGGAACTGGATTCATGGATGGTTGTTAGCCACCATGTTGGTGCTGGAAACTGCCTAGGTCCTCTGCAAGAACAGCCTGTGCTCTTAACCACTGAGCCATCTCTCCAGGGCCCATTTGTGTTTCTCTAAGAGCAGAACATGATAGAATAAGGCACTTATATCACAAGCCAGGAAGTAGAGAACTGTCCCAAGATGCCCTTCCAGGGCATGCCTAAGAGCCTCCCATGAGAACCTGCCTCCGCTAATCCACACCACCTGCAGCAGCCATGCTGTTCCATGCCTTCAGCGTCTGAACTAGGGCATGGGAGCAACAGATGCCCAAAAGAATAAATAACCAAGTAAATCAAATGTCTTCTTGATACTTCCATCTTACGGTGGCTAGGAGAGGGGAGTGGGTAAATGAGAGAAGCAAATAAAACATATTTGCTAATTTTAAAACCATGAAAATGACAATCATGAATATATATAATGGTGTCCTTAGACAGTTGGACTAGTCTTATCTTTACCAGTGGTAAAGATAAACATAGATATGTGTGACCTTGGAAGAGATGACATGGTGAGACTTTCTAACATGATCACCCACTTTACTGTGTATCTCCCAGGGATTCTGCAGTGAGGCAGGGTCAACAAAGGGCCACTGAAGTCCCCTTAGGAGGAAGATGGCTTCCAAGGTGTTGTGCTTGTCGCAACACAGCTGGGGCATGGACAGCACTTAGAATTTGGAGTATTTAAGATTGAAGCAATGCGGCTAGAGATGGATTTCTGTTCTGTGTGGGGCAGATGAGAGATCCTTATGCTGCCTCACCATGTCGGTGGAGTCAGAACTGCAGCAAGGAGAGAGGGACGCTGTAGGCTTCCAGAACAGGAAGAAGGGGAAGAAGGGTTGAGACAGAAGTCTAGGAGGCCAGAGACACAGGGAGAACCACTGAGGATGATTCAGGAATCCCAGGGAGGAGCGGGTTGGCCAGCAAGCAGAAGACAGGCTAGTTCTTGTTTGGGTGCAAAATGCGATTCAATGGTGAAGGACTAAGTGTGTGTGCCAGTGCCGTGATGGAGTAGTCAGGTTGGAGCTAAAGCCACAGAGAAGGTCACTGATATGCATACAACATAGGGCCCCTGGCGTCTGGTCCTCTGATCCACGCCAGAGTCTGTATGTTCACCCATCCCCATGATGGGGCTCTTATTTGTTGAGATCCTCATGATAAAATAAGCAGGAGGTATGGGATGTGGAGGTGATAACATGCTTGCCCAGCACACATGGAGCCCTGGGTTGATCTCCAGCCCTGAGTAGATCAAATGTACACAATTGCGACCTTAACCATTGGGAGGAGGACCAGGAGGTCCAGGCCAGCCTCAGTTACACAGGGAATTCAAGGTCAGCCTGGGCAATGCTAGACACCAGTTTGTTTGTTCTTTTCTATTTTGGTTTTCTGTTTGTTTTATTGGGTTTTTTTTTTTTTTAAAGAAAAGAAACCGAGGGGCCTGGAGATATGGCTCAGTGGTTAAGAGCACTTGCTTCTCTTCCAGAAGACCCAAGTTCAATTCCCATCACCCATGTTGGGTTTTAAGTACCTGTAACTTCACCTTCAAGGGATCCAATGCTCTTCATGGCTACCTGCACACACATGGCAGACATACACACACATAATTCAAATAATAAGATAATCTAAAAAAAACAAGAAAGAATAATCCTCTAATTTCTCCCTCAACTTCTGGTCTACCCTTCCTGCCTCCCGCCAAGCTTGGTATTCTGGTGCCACAGCAGCGCTTCCTGATGGCACACATGCCCACTCAAGGTTGTGCCTCTGTGTTTAGTGTGTCAGACCCCCACCACGGTTTCCATCATTAACTTGAAGGCTGCTTTTAGGGGAGGGGCCCAGAACCTGTGCCTTGCTCTCAGCCCAAGCATACTTTGACCAATTACTCCACAGACCTAGGAACATAAGGGCATCTGCCCACAGTTCTTCATTTCACAACAGTTCAAGCTTCTGAACATGCCTATCTGCTCCTGGCAGCTAGGGGCATTGTTTACTGACAGGATGCAGTCTGGATGAACTCTGGGCACTGCTCTTCCTAGCAAGGCAGCATCAGCGGCCAACTGGAACCTTCCTGCCTCAGCATCTCTAATCGAAACTTGCTCCCTAGCATGGCATACATACACAGTAAATATGTGGATACAAGTCACATGCATGCACCTACTTGTACACACACACATGCACGCATGTATGTATACACACCCCCACACACAGAATCTAGACAATCTGAGGAATGCAAAACAAGGAACAGAGTGACTAAAAAGTAGAGCACATATTAGTGGTCAGGAGAAATGGACCCTCACCTTGACTCCTGGCTCTCTAGGTGACATTATCCTCTCTACCATGAATCCTCACCTGCCACCAAGAAAGCAACCTGTAATTTTTCTTTTCTTTTCCTTTTTTTTTTTTTTTTTGGTCTTTTCAAGACAGGGTCTCCCTGTAGCCCCAGCTGTCCTGGAACTCACTCTGTAGACCAGCCTGGCCTTGAACTCACAAAGATCTGCCTGCCTCTGCCTCCTAAGTGTTGGGATTAAAGGCGTGCGCCACCATGCCCAGCATAATTTTTATTTTCTTCCTTGTTGTAATTTGAATGTGTCTTTCCTCTGCCCCCAATGCTCATGAGTGGGTCACCAGGGATGAGCTTTGAGTTTTTCTAGCCCTTTCCAACTTCCTGTTATTCTTTACTTCCTGACTGTAGAGGCAATGTGACCAGACGCCACCTGCTCCTACTACCCTGACTTCCCAGCCATAGTGTCCTGCACCCTTCAACTGTGAGCCACAATAAACCTTTCTTCTTTCTTGTGAAGTATTTGGTCACAGTAAGGAGAAAAGCAATGACTACACCTCCAAATCTTACACATGCTCGGAAGAGTGGGAGGGGTGGCAGGATGGAGCAGGAAGGCCCTTCAGGCACGGAGGATTCCGTGTCTGAAATCCAGCACATGGGTTTCCATGGAGCCAGGTGCAAGGGCCACTCTGTCACTAAACAGCCATCCTTGTGGGACAGGATGGGGTTAGGAGCACTTTGAGCTTCTATGCACAGGGAGAGATGGTGTTCTCTGGGTAGCTTCCTAGGAAGCATATATTGGAGATTAGCAGGCACAAACTAAAGCTCTCTTTCAGCCTTTGCCCACATAGCCATCTACCACTGAAAATTTATAGAAGAGTGGTAAAGTCTCTGAGACCCCAGTGAATACGGCCAACCAGTTTCCCCTACATAGGTTTCAACAGTGAATTGGGTTCAGATAATCATAAAGCATTGTGAGGTTTCTAAGGCTAACTTTGCTTCATGCCTCAAACAGAGCCCTTAGCACCACAGGGACAGCTTTGTGGCTTCCAGCAGAAGTTGGAAATAGGGAAAAACTTGCCTTTCTCTAAAGTGAATGGCGTCTTCCAACCCCATCTTGTGTGAATGTAGTTTATAGGCTTCTTATCCACCAGTCAGCGTCCACTCAGCTCTTTCCACACATTAGTGGCAAAGACTCTATCAACTGAAGGTCTTTTCAAATACCTACCCGAGCGTCTCTCTGTAAGGCATCTGCTGGTTAGTCATGGTGCTGGTTACCATGCTCTGGTGGGTTAATGGCCATCTCCTTGGGCAGCCTAGAGCCTCCTTCCAGTCTTCACAGTACTTACAGCTAGAAGTCTGACTGCAGTTCCCATGGCCCTGCCCCTCAGCACTGGCCATCCCCTGGCAATATAAGGGAATAGGGTGTGGAAGGAAGGGAGATAATGGAGCCAGGTACTTACCACCTTGGACAACGTCCATGATTTCTCTCCTTCCTCCCCGTGGGTGATTGGAATGCAAACACCTGCTTTTAACAAGTCTAGATGCTTTCCATCCTTGAACCCAAAGGAGAACAGGGCAGAGAGGTGCATCATACAAGGCAGGCTTTATGACATGCTCAGAGGAAGCCACACTAATTTGTCTGAATAACACCAGTATGAGATCAAGGCAAGTGACTCATTTATTCAAAGCCATTCTCTATTTCCCTTTGAGCAATTGTCAAGTGCCCTTGATGAAGAGCCAGTGACCTTTACCTACCTACAGAAGGGGTTGGGCCTGGGCTGTCAGTGCAGATTTGGACAGCCTGAGTAGCTCCAGAGAATCCTGATTTCTTATGCATGAACTGCTGACCCCAGCACTGGGGCTGGAGAGCGGCGGGAAGGAAAGCGTCCGCCCATTGATTCAGGGACCTCTGGGCAGGCTTTTCCACCATGTCAGCAACCTTCACATGGCTTTCCTCCCCTCCCTCTCCCACTCCACTGTTAAGTCCTGTCCCTGGAAGCCCTCTGAAGTTGCCAGGAATCATGGACTTTAGGAAACAATCCAAAAAACCTGATGGCTGCTTGGCTTCCCACAGCCTGATGGCTACATGCTGGCCCTGTGTTGGCCCTGGGTCATAGGCATGGAAACAGCCTGGTGCAGAGGAAGGAACCTGGGCTGGCAAGAGAAGCCTTCAGTGACTTCAGCACCAAGCCAAGGATGCCTGGGAGGCAGAGAAATGTCCCACCGGGTTTCTAGACTGTTCTTAGGCGGCATATGTTAAAGCCACGTTTCATAGTGTTGAGCTGCTGGTCTGGGGGTCATGCCTAGTAAAGTAGTAGACAAGCAGGGCAAGGTCATTTCTGGGGAATGCAAATGAAACCAGAGGTCCCAGCTGTCCACCCCCCTGCCCACTGCGGGTGACAGGAAGCATCCTTTGTAGCAATATGGGATCCTGAACTGAAGAAATAGCTGCTTTCCTAGATTTCAAAACATCACTGTTCCATGCTGCAAGAAATGTTTTGAATGCCTCAATTGGGAAAAAAAAATAGTTCCCAGTCCTGCTGCTCTCACAGAGATGGGCTGTTGTAGCTTATTAGCTCCTTGATGACAGGTACATCTGCAATGCCATGTCCAGCAAGGGTGGACTCAGCAAGCTAGCAAACAGCCTTCATTCTCATTCGACAAAGCCTTTTCAGAGGACAGGGTGTTGACAGCTTCCTCAGCCCTCTCCAGCGAACATCTTGGCCTCTGTGCACTCTGCCCTGCTCCTAAAGGCAGAGGCTCCGGCCCTGGATTGTTCATGGACTCTTGCTGAGGCCCACAAAGAGCTCTGTGTGCATCCACATGCTGTCATTGATAAGGCTGGCCTGTAGTGAGCAGTTCGTTTCACAATTCACATCCTTCATCTTATTCTGGGATCTGTGTGGGTGGCACCTGTCTGCACCACCCACCTTATCTAGGAGTCTTGGACACCTGGGCAGGTTGAAACCATTTTTTTTTTTTCTCTTCAGTCACATTCCTGAGAACACTGTGTCAAGTGGGTGTGTTGACTGCTTCCTGGAGCTGACCAGTAAGATCACCTATTGAGTTTTGTGTACTGAGCTCCAGGGCTTTTGAAAACAAATCAACCATAAAGTCTCTCCCAGAATGCACTGGAGTTGACACACATTTACAGCGGCCTACATGTCATGTGTTGACTGAGGTATACTCAACAATTCCACCTGCTATTTAAAGTGAGGATCCTCACTAAACATCAGAAAAAAACTGCTCCCCTCCATTTGTTACCCTAAAACAGGAAATTCAATTCTCTTTTTTAGAAATAAACATCAACCAACAGAAAGGGAGACGGGTTGGTTGGCATGCCCAAAGAAGCTCCTTTTCTGACTATGTGGTCAAAACTTTGCTTTTTAATCTTCATCATTAAAGCCTCCTTTTATATCATTTTTACATTTATTTATTTAGTGTGTGTGGTGGAAACATTACACACATGGAAATCAGAGGATAGTTTTTGGGTGTCAGTTCTCTCGTTCCACCATATGGATTCCTGGGATTGAACTCAGGTAATCAGGCTTGGTGGTAAGCTCCTTACCCACTAAGCCATTTTACAGGCCCATAAAGCCTCCATTTTATTGCATCAGGGCCCAGTCACTTTCTTATTGTCCTTCCTGACAGCCTTGGAGATTGATAGATAATTACGCTATCCAGTCTTTTTTTAATTTTTAAAAATATTTTACTTATTTTTAGTTTATGTGTATGAATGTATCGTGTGTAAATGTACCCATATTGATTGTGCAATGTGTGCAGAGGTCAGAAGAGGGTTTTGGATACCCCTGGAACTGCAGTTACAAATGGTTATTAGCTGCCACATATGTGCTGGGAACTAAACCCAGGTCCTCTGCAAGAGCAGCCAGTGCTCTTAAGCACTGAGCCATTTCTCCAGAGCCAAGCTACCCAGTCTTATGCCAAGTAAGTCAGATAGATATATTTTGAATGGAGGCATGCTTGATTCCACAAGCCTCCCAACCAGATTTGTACCATTCTTTTTTTCCCCCTAAAAATTTCAATACTTTTTAAATTAACAAGTAACTGTATTTATTTATAAGGCACAGTGTAATACTTCAATTAGTGTACCAATTGAATAGTCTTCATGTTTTAAAATTATTTTAAAGATTCTGTTTACTTTTATTTCTAAATATATGAATATTTGCCTGCATGTATGTAAGTGCACTGCTTACCTGACCCTGGAGGTCAGAAGGTGTGGGATCCCTTGGAACTGACTTACAAACTGTTGTGAGAAGTCATGTGGATGCTGGGAAATGAACCCAGGTCCTCTGTAGGAGAAGTAAGTACCCTTAAACCCACTGAGCCATCCACTCTTGATGCCCAGCTTTTTAAACCTGGATTCTGGGGATCTTTTTTTTTATTTTTTTATTCATGTGTATGAATGTATTGTCTGAATGTAGTTCTGTGCACCCGTGTCGTGCAATGCCTCGGAGGTCAGAAGAGGGCGTCGGATTCCCCTGGAACTGGAGTTCTTCTGGAATTGGAGTTACAGACGGTTCTCAGCGCATGTGGGTGCTGGGGATCAAACCCGGGTCCTCTGCAAGAGCAGTTGGTGCTCTTAATCGCTAGGCTATCTCTCCAGCACCCCCTTTTTTAATTATTTTTTATTATTTTTTTTTTATTCTTTTGATTCTTTGATTCTGGGGATCTAACCACAGGTCCATGTACATGTACACCTATCACCTTATCAATGCGTCCTTAACAGTTCATTTAGCTCTGCTGACTGAACACCCCTGTATCTTGGTTGTGGCAAGGGCTATAAAAAGCACCCCCAAATACCTTCTTCTTGTTTGTGTATATGTGTGTGTACATATGTGTACATGTTCATGTGTGTGCACATATGTGGAACCCAGAAGACAACCTTGAATGTCATTCTTCATGTGTTGTTCAGCTTTTCTTTTTCCTAACTGGCTTGGAAATCACCAAGTATGCTGGAATCCCCAAGCATGCTCCTGCCTCTCCTCCCCAGAGCTGGGGTCACAAGTACATTCATTACACTTGGCTTTTTATTTTCTTAACGTGGGTTCTGGGGATTGAACTCAAGTTCTCAGGCTTGCAGGGCAAGCACTTTACTGACTGAGCTATCTCCCTCCCTAGCTCCCCCAAGATAAGTCGTCTTATTTAGAGCAACTTCTGGAACAAACACTTTCAGAAAAATTGTCCTAGTTAAACTTGAGATAGTCACTTGACTTGTTTCGTTAATAAGTTTAGCCCCTTGGTTAGCTATAAAAATGACTGTACCCGCACGACCGCTTTCTGCATTTGCTCACTCATTTCGTCCCTCGACTAATGAAAAATCTAGTGTTTCCTCCCAGAGGCATGGAAATGTCTTTTCTTCTTGGGTTTTGAAGAAATGACATTTAGTTTCCTTATACAATCATATTAGCTTTAGCTCATTCTCAGGTATGGCTGTATACAAGATATTTAAGAAAACTTAAACCTTGCTCTAAGGTACTTTTTGGTAGAAGGGTTGGAGGCTGCCTTCAAATTCATTATTTTTTTATGCATAATGGTAATCATGCTCTAGAATTCTTCAAGCAGAGCTAGTTCTGTGAGCCAGATTGCATCATATTTCAGATTACTAAAGAGGACGCCACTGCAGCCCAGAAGAAATTCCCAGGAGAAATTAACAAGCTAAAATAGTATATTTATGACAACTGTGATGTTTTCAGTCTTTCTGGAGCACCTGGTAAGGCTCTGTGGCAGGCCACGGGCAGCCACATAGTATGTTTTATGGTCACTTACCAGGCTGTCTCTAGAATGTGCTCCTGTAGGTGAATAAAGGTGGGTATTGTTGAGTTTCTCTTCACCAAAAAAAAATTAATAAAACTGATTTAGTAGGCTCATG
The DNA here is from genome assembly GCA_009823505.1 of Rhizomys pruinosus. Taxonomy (NCBI): domain Eukaryota; kingdom Metazoa; phylum Chordata; class Mammalia; order Rodentia; family Spalacidae; genus Rhizomys; species Rhizomys pruinosus. The sequence goes on along the minus strand of VZQC01001128.1, from coordinate 1,780,050 downwards.
TGGAAAAGAGCCTAGTAAAATCTACAGCAGAGTGAGGGTTTGCTTTGACAGGTTCCTCTGTCCCATGAGGCATATGATGTGCAATTCTCTTTCTCCTGTGGTATTTGTTAAGCCACGTCACATATGTTTTCAAACAAAGTTGGAAATTTTTAAAATATATATAAAATAATTACACTTAGAATCACATAACTAAATAATGTCCATGTCCTCTCATTTCCAAAAGTATTTAATCCACTCTAAATAAATCAGGAGTAACTGTTTCTTACGTCTGTCTGTGAGTACTTGTGCATGTATATGTGTGTATACGGAGGCCGGAGATCAATGTCTTTGGATGTTTTTCTCAATGGATTACCTACCTTATTATATTTTTTTTTGAGGCAGGATCTCTTATTGAACCTAGCCCCAGTAGTAACTCTTTCTCACACTAATTTCTACTCTATTATAAATTCTTCTCAAGAAATACTAATTTTTATAATGATCTAATAAAAGGGCTTTCAATAGTACTTAGGAAATTGCATCTGACCCAAATCAAACTTGGAGTTAGCAGCAGGTGCCTAACTGAGCGAAGAGCTGATTGAGCAAATCCCGAGTAGATTTACTGTGGAACAGTTGGGCCCTGATTTCTGCAGCCCTCGGTGTGAGGCCAGTGTACTAGTGGCAGGAGTCTAGGAGGGGCTGAAGTGTCTGCATCAGAGTGGCCAGCTGACAATGGATAGCACTTACGTTGCAAATGTGCAGTCAGCCTCCTGTATTCATGGGTTCCGCAGCAATAGATTCAATCAACACCAGAGTGAAAACATGGAAGGACTGGAGAGCTAGCTCAGTGGATAAAGTGCTTGCCTTGCAAACATGAAGACTTGAATTCAGTCTCTCAGAGGGCATATTTAGAAACAAAAAATCCGAGTGTGGTGGTGCACAGTTATAATCCCAGCACTGGGAAGGTGGAGACAGCTAGACCACTGGTGCTTGCTGGCCAGCTAGCCTCCCTTACTTAGTGAGTTCTAAACCAGTAAAAGACCCTGAAAAGAAAAGAAAAAGGTGCTCTTAAGGAACAACATCTGAGGTTGTCCTATGGTGTACACACACACACACACACACACACACACACACACACACACACACGAAGATACACATGAAACTTTAGAAAATAATTGTATCTATATTGATTATATACTTACTTTTTTCTTGCCATTGTTGCCTAAACAAAACAGCATAATTACTTATACTCTATTTACATTGCATTAATGTCCTACTTTGTCTTCAACTGCTGTGATAAAAACACTGGACAGGGAGCTGGAGAGATGGCCTAGCGGTTAAGAGCACTGACTGCTCTTGCAGAGGACCCGGGTTCGATCCCCAGCACCCACGTGGCGGCTGAGAACCGTCTGTAACTCCAGTTCCAGGGGAATCCAAGACCCTCTTCTGACCTCCATGGCATTGCACAACACAGGTGCACAAACCTGCATGCAGACAGTACATTCATAAAATAAATAAATAAAAAATTTTTTAAAATTAAAAAAAAAAAACACTGGACAAAACCAACGTGGGGAGGAAAGGGTTTATTTGGCTTATAAGCACATTATGTTATCAAGGAATGCCTAATCAGGAACTCAGGGCAGGAACCTAGAGCACCAGACCACGGAGGATAGCTGCTTACTGCCTTGCTTCTCTGGCCTGTGCTCAGCTTGCTTTCTTATACAATATGGGGCTACCTGCCCAGGGGTGGCATCACCTACAGAGGGCACAGCCTTCCCATATCACTCAACACTCAAGGAAATGCCCACAGACATGGCCAGAGGCCAATCCAATGGATAAAATTCCTCAACCGAGGTTCTCTCCATCCAGGCATGTCAAGTTGAGAACTAAAGCTATCCAGCATAAGCATGTATTATAAATAACCTAAAGACGAGTTAAAATATATAAGAGGATAAGTACAGGTTGTGTGCAAATATCTGGCCATTTTATATAAACAACATAAGCATCTGGGATTGGTATCTCAGAGAGTCCTAGACTCAACCCCCTGTGGATATGGATGGACCATTATACTTGGGTGGACTATGTGCCAGCCCTGTGTTTTGTACTTACTAATATGCTTTGTACTTACTAATGTGCTTTGTACTTACTAATGCATTTAGACTACATAACTCTTTATCTACTTTGGGTATGAGCAAATTCAGAGACAGAGAGATTAGTTGCCCAAGGTTACATGCAACCAGTGTTAGAGCTGAGACTCAAGGCCCACACTGGGCTCCCACCTTTCTACCCACCACACCTTGTATTCCAGTCCCCATGTATTCCAGCTATGTCTGTGAACTTTCAACCCTGGCTCCATTTCTACACAGCTGACTGTCCTAGTTTAATTTGTGTTTCTGTAACAAAAAGAATCTGTTTTAGGTTGTTTTCAATTGCTGTGACAAAATACTCTCAGCAATACCAACTTGGGGAGGAAAAGATTTATTTGGATCACATCTCTCAGGTCACACAGTTTAGTTAGCACTTAGAAATTCCAAGGTTTGCAGTTCAGGATGGGAACCTGGAAGCAAGAGCTGAAGCAGAGGCTATGGAGGAATGCTGCTTGCGGGCCTACTCTCCTGGCTCATGACCAGCCAGCTTTCTCATACATACACGACAACCTCCTCAGGGACGGCACCTCCCACAGTGGGCTGGGCCCTCCCACATCACTCAACAATCAAGAAAATACCCCGCAGACATGGCCACAAGCCAGTCCAATGGAGGAAATTCCCCAACTGAGGCTCGGTCAAACCAGGTATGGCACGTTGACACTAAGGGGATGAAGGGTTTATTTTTAGCTCCTAATTCCAGGGTACAGTCTATCAGTGTGGAGAAGTCACAGCAGCAAGAGCTTGAAGCAGCTAGTCACATCACAGTCAAAAGCTGAGAGAAATGAACGCAAGCATGCTTGGTGCTCAGCTAGCTCTCTCTGCTCTTACTCAGTCTAGGGCCCCAAACTTGGAATAGTGCCCCCCTTTCAGGCTGGGTCTTCAGGCTTCAGTTAAGGCAATCAAAACAATCCCTGACAGACATGCCCAAAGGCCAACCTGACCTAAGCAACGCCTCATTGAAAGTTTCTTCCCAGGTGGTTCTAGGTTGAGTGAAGTTGACAATAAAATCTTGGCATCACACCAGCTCCCTTGCTGTAGCTGGCCTAAGACACCTCACCTTCCTCCAACCCCACTTCCCATCCTTGAAAAGTTTTTATGTCTGTGGTGAAGCACTGTCTCTAAAGCAGATGACAATGGGGCTGAATATTAACTGCATAAATTCCAAGGTCTCCACTGCTGAGTGACACCTGAGGGGAATTGTTTTCTTCTAATGAACAATTCATCAGAGAGAGCCAGGGCCTGAAGGAAGAGTGAGGTAACTTTGGTCAAGGTAAAAGAAAACTAAAAAAAAAAAAAAACCGGGCATGGGGGCGCATGCCTTTAATCCTAGCACTTGGGAGGCAGAGGCAGGCAGATCTTTGTGAGTTCAAGGCCAGCCTGGTCTACAGAGTGAGTTCCAGAACAGCTGGGGCTACAGGTCTCAAAAAGACCAAAGGAAAAAAAGAAAAGACTAAAAATAAGAAGGGGGGGAGGAGAAAAGGAGGGAGAGAAAAAAACTAATCCCATGTTTGCAAGTGGGAGAACTTTGAAAGGGGTTAAGGTTTTGTCAGAAATTAATTGAATCTTCATTTTTATTTTATTTAAAATATTTTATTATTTTTATTTTATGTACTAGTGTATTGCTTGCATATTTATTTATTTATTTATTTATTTATTTATTTATTTATTTATTAAGGGATTCACAATATAAGAGCACAGTTGTTTGCTTGCGTGTTTTTAAGTGGACCCATGTCGTGCAATGCCCACAAAGGTCAGAAGAGGGTGTCAGATCCTCTGGAACTGGAGTTAGGGATGGGCATTAGCCATCATGTGGATGCTGGGAATCAAACCTGGGTCCTCTGCAAGAGCAGCTAGTGCTCTTAACCACTGAGCCATCTTTCCAGCCCCTGAAGCTTTATTTTTAATGATGAGGCAATTGAAGACATCCAAGTACATATAATTGAGACTTAATTATTTTACTGTCACCTGATAAGCTAGCATGTCCATCAGAAGTAGATTGGTGTATTAACTGTTTTTCTTGGTTCTTTAATAAAATACTTGGCAGAAGCCTGTTAGGAGAGGAAGGATTTACCTTGGGTCATAGTTTCAGTCTGTCCAACAGGGAAGGGCTGGCGGCTGGAGGCAGCTCTGCGGCAGTGTGAACACAATGTTCCATGCACCATGAATGACTAGGAGCAGAGATACGGGCTGGAACCCGAAGCAAGCATAACCTTCAAGTCACTTACTTCCACCAGCTAGATACTTCCTAGCAAAAGTTCCACAACTGCCAACAACAGTGTCACCATCTGGGGACCACATGAGCCTGTGGGGGAGAGCTCACACCCCAAATATAACAATGGCTTATGATGCCATTTTGTAAATATGCTTATGAGTCTTTGCATATATATGGTAGAAAATAGCTGCAGAGTATGCTGAAAATAAAAGTCTGCGTTGTTTTTGGAAGGACGGGTTACTGCAGATCATACTTCTGTGCTTGTAAATTTCAGAGTTATCATTTTGCAACAAATGTCTATTAGATTTGTATAAATACACACAGATTGTGTTCTTCTTTCCCCCTGAAAAGTTTGTACATTTGTTACCAAGGTGCAAGGAGGAGGCTTGTGTGTCACTGAAGAGTGGCCTTGAGCATGGAGAACCTGCTTTACTCCTTCCCACCTGCTTTCATTAGATGGCCCTTCAGTGCATCTCCTTAGTCTACTGAGGGAATAGGAAGCAGTGCATGAAATACATCACTGCAGCCACCACAGAGCAGACTGCTGAGGGTACTGCCCTTTGCACTCCTTTCCCCTGGCACCCCTGTCCCCTGGCACCCCTGTCCCCTGGTATCCCTGTCCCCTGGCATCACTGTCCCCTGGTATCCCTGTCCCCTGGTATCCCTGTCCCCTGGTACCCCTGTCCCCTGGCTTCCCTGTCCCCTGGCACCCCTGTCCCCTGGCTTCCCTGTCCCCTGGCATCCCTGTCCCCTGACTTCCCTGTCCCCTGGTACCCCTGTCCCCTGGTATCCCTGTCCGCTGGTACCCCTGTCCCCTGGCATCTCTGTCCCCTGGCATCCCCGTACACTGGCTTCCCTGTCTCCTGGCATCCCTGTCCCCTGGCTTCCCTGTCCCCTGGCACCCCTGTCCCCTGGTACCCCTGTCCCCTGGCATCCCTGTCCCCTGGCATCCCTATCCCCTGATATCCCTGTCCGCTGGTACCCCTGTCCCCTGGCATCTCTGTCCCCTGGCATCCCCATACCCTGGCTTCCCTGTCTCCTGGTACCCCTGTCCCCTGGCACCCCTGTCCCCTGGCACCCGTGGCACCCCTGTCCCCCAGCACCCCTGTCCCCTGGCACCCCTGTGCCCCGGCATCCCTGTCCCCTGGCATCCCTGTCCCCTGGCTTCCCTGTCCCCTGGCATCCCTGTCCCCTGGCATCCCTGTCCCCTGTCTTACCTGTCCCCTGGCATCCCTGTCCCCTGGCACCCCTGTCCCCTCTGTGTGAATTCCTAGGACACAAGTTTCTTGGGCCTTGTATCCTGACAGGCAACTTCCATGAGCATCTTGGATATTTTTCTTGAAGAAACTGTGATTCTTGTGAATAATCTCGCATATGTCTTTGTCTTGTTCATAGGGAAGCTTAGAGATCAACTGGGTTTATTTTTGTCTGGCAGCAGAATTGGAAGTACAAATTTAGTCGTTCCATTCTGAAGCTAACCTTGCTGTGATGTCGTCCTCCCTTCTGTGCTTTTGTGCAACTTAGACCAAACAAAGACATTAAAAAAAGGTCATCATCAAATACACATTTGATACCAGGTGTGCCACCTCCCCACCAGCTTCTCAAAGGTCAACGGTTTGGACTGAGTGGAGCCCAATGCGTCTCATATGTGCCAGGAGGACCAGCTCTCTGTTCTATTTACAGATTGGAACAAAAAGGAGCACTTCCTTTAATAAAAAGATTGGGTTCCTAAAAATACGTTAAAATAGAAATGCAGCCAGATGCATTTTAGTACCCGTGCTTGTGATCTTTTACAGAACATAACTCAGGTTTCAGTGTTGCACACAATCGTCTTCCTGTGGCATTACTTAGATGATTTATTGATTATTCTGACTTTAGCTGCAGGTGTCCTTCCAGCCCACCCCAGCTCTTGGCTTTTATTCAGAGCCAAACCTCTGCGTGGTCCCTCTCTTCTGGCTGCCTCCTGCTTTGCACGAGTCCAGTTCCATCAGGCTTGCGCCCTCTTCACCGGGTGAGGATGAGGAGCAGCTGCAGTAACTTCTGCATGGTAAAGCCCACCTTCATTTTCAGGCTTTTATGTCTTAGCACCACCCAGTGTCAGGCACCACGAGCTACGCTACCGTAAATTTGTTCTTTTTCCACAGGTCTCTGTGGCTTGGTTCTCCTTTCTGGAAGTCCCTCCCTCCCTTGTCTTTGACACTGAATGGTCCTGGAGGCTTCACTAGGTCTACTTTCTTTTCGTTGTGTGCCTGCTTGAGTTTCAATCATGATTGCCTCATGAGTGCTAGTGCCCATGCACTCTCCTTTGTCCAGGACCCCAGAGGATGGGATGGTGTTCCCCACATTCAGAGAGGGTTTTTCCCCCTCAGTTAAACATTTCTGTAAACTCTCATAGAGACGCTCAGAGTTGTGTCTCCTAAGTAATACTAAATCCCCTCAAGCTGGTAAAAAGATTAATCAACACAATTCCACTTCTTGTCAATGTGATGCCCAAATATAACACCTTCAAGCAGAACATCCTCCCTCCCTGAGGCCCATGGACAACTCATAATGCAAAGTGCATTTCACTCACCTTTTAAATTTATTAATTTATTACTATTGTGTGTGAGAGAGAGTGTGTGGGCACATACTCACCACATGGAGGTCAGAGGACAACTCTTGGTGATCAGATTGCTCATCTGCTGTGAGTTCCATGGATCAAGCTCAGGTTGTCAGGGTTACAAGCAAATTCTTCGATCCACTAAGATATCTCATCAGCCCTTAGTTCATCTTTAAGAGTGCTACAAATCCAAGTTGAGGAAGGAAGGGAACTGGTGGGATGGGGTGTGGGAAAAGGGGGAATAGTGGGGGGGGGGTGAATATGAGCCAGTACATAGTTACAATCTAGTAAAGATAAAGGATGTCCCATAAATCGACATACAGAACTCCATCAAAATGGAAAGATTCTGATCTTCAGTAAGATACTGTTAAGAAGAATAAAAAGAGAAGACAAGGTAGGGGAAATGTTTACAAAATACAGGACTGATTTCAGAAAAAGAAAACCCTGTATCCAGAATAAAGACTCTTCTAAACTCAATTAGCCAATACAGTTAAACAATTAGTGAAAATCTTATATAGACCATCAAAGAAGCTGTGCAGGCCGTAACTAAGTAAGTGGAAAGTACTGAACATCATTCATGAGTCATCACTAGGGAATGCAAATTTACTGAGATGGGAGTGCATCGCTGTTAGGGGAGCACTGAAGCACTGTTAAATGGGGGTCCGCTGGAGCTCTCGCGCACTGTCAGTACAAGATGGCACTGCAACTTTGGAAAATGGTTTTAACTGTTTTACATTATAGTTAATGGCATGTTTTCTATGTTGTGCTAAGTATTTGCCCAAGTGAAGTGAAGACTTGTTCACATGAGCCATTGTCTACGGAAACTTGACTTGTAATCACCAAAACCTAGAAAACATCCAAATGTCCATGAAACAGATTGTCTAATCTATCTGCAGCACATGGACACACTGCCATACCACTCGGGAATGATAGGGGTTAAGGCAATGATGCACACAGAAACAGGGTTGAGTCCTGTTTGTCTTCCATGCCCCAGCAGAGCAGATCTGAAGTTCAAGTACACCTGGGTTGGCAGGTAGCCTCAGAACAAAGTAACTTTTATCCCCTCCTTGAGTTACACAGGTTGAGCTTTGACTTTGATTTTTAAAAATATTTATTTATTATTTTTATTTTATATGTATGAATGTATTGCCTACATGTATGTAAGTATACCCGTGTCATGTGTCATGTAATGCCTGTGAAGGTCAGAAGAAGGCATCAGATCCTCTGGAACTAGAATTATAGACACCTTGTGTTGGTGGGAAGTGAACCACATCCTCTGCAAGAGCAGCCAGTGGTCTTAACCACTGAGCCATCTCTCTAGCCCCTTGACTTAGATTTTCAACCTTATCCTTCATTACTATATTCTCAATGCTCCAATAATTTTAAGCAGTTTTTTAATCATAATCTGGAATTTTTAGTCGTCAGCAGAGTGATTTGTCCAATTAGTTTAATCTGCTATGTATCCAGACACAGAAGTTGAACAATTGTGTTTGTATATACCAGTCACAGGCTCCTGGAAAGAGTGTGAAGAGACAGGTGTATGGGTGTTGCAGAGATTTCCTCCCAGGAGATACCACCTGCATGTGGCATTCCGGGTGCCACGACTCTACCTGGGTTACCAGGCAAAATAAGGAGCAGACTTTCCAATCTTAGTTTCTGGAAGACTAGAGAGTTTAATCAGGCTTGCCAACAAAGTGATGGAGGGAAGCGTACACTTACACGGCACCATAGGTGCCTAAAACCATGTACATACCAGGAGCTCCTACACTGGACCCTCGACCAACATGGTGGCTTTCCTCCAGCATTGTTCTCACCAGCATTGTGAATCTTAAGGCTGTGGGCTCAGCTTTGTCCTTAGCACCCTCTTCTAAGTAAACTAGACTCCATCTTTGTAGCTTGCAGCTTATCTGATAAGTCCATTTGGAAGGAAAGTGTATTTTATCACACAGGGGATAGGTGATGCTTCCCCTGTCCTACTAGTTAGTGTGTTATCATAGAGCCAGGCACTTGCTTGTCACCCTGAGTCACAGCCAACTGAAGGCAGTGCCTGCAGAGGGAGCCTGCTGGGTGGATGGTCAGAACAACTTTTCAGGTGTGCGGAGTCCAATCCTAGAGTTTCCTGTAGTTTACTTCCACTTCCCTTTTGTGTAGCCAGAATCATATAAAAACAGGAGCAGAGCTGGGAAGATGGCTCAGCCACCATTAAGAGCATTTACTGCTCTTGCAGAAGACCCAGGTTCAATTCCCAGTAGCCGCCTGGCAGCTAATTACATACCGTAACTCCAGCTTCAGGGGGTCCAACGCCATCTTCTGACTTCTGAGGGAATTGTGGGACACCGTGTACTTACACAATGCAGGCAATACACCCATACACATAAAATAAAAATAAAACAAATAGGGGCTGGAGAGATTGCCTAGTGGTTAAGAGCGCCGACCGCTCTTACAGAGGACCTGGGTTCGATCCCCAGCATCCACATGGCGGCCAAGAACCGTCTAAAACTCCAATTCCAGGAGAACTCCAGTTCCAGGGGAATCTGACACCCTCTTCTGACCTCTGCAGCATTGCACGACACGGGTGCACAGACTTGCATGCAGACAGTACATGCATACACATACAGAAATAAATTTAAAAAAATTAAAAAAATAAATAAAACTAATAAATAAAACAGGAGTGTACAGCTCTTTTCTGTTAGTTCTCAGACTGCTCCTCCTAACACTGCCCACTGCGTCGCCTCATCCTCCCATTCACACTCAGTTCCTGTTTCTGCCTCCAGTGGCTTCTCTTCTCTCTTCACATGGACACAGCTTTTCTCAGATGGTTTGGTCTCCTCTTCCCAGGTCCCAGCTCCTTGAGCTTTGCTGGGCACCACCATGGAGCATGGCACATGCTACATTCTCCAAAGCCACAGCAACATCCAGATCGCCTCAGGCCCCGCAGCCCTTTGCCTGGGTTCCTTTGCTGTGAAACGCTGCTCTCCAAGCATAATAGCCATTACCATACTAATCAGAGACACTCAAGATCTAGCCTGTTAAGCTTCCCTCCTAGACCTGTAGCAATGTAGGCATCAGACACAGAAGCTATGCCAACTGGGACAAGGTCTCAAAGTGGAGCATAAGAAATGGCGGTCGGACTGGCGCTGGACTGAGAACTACAAGAAACTGAGTACTGTTGGGTGAGAAAGAGTATGCCTTACCTAGGATTCCTACATGTGCTGACTAGACTCCAGCGGATCCTTTTGCATAGGAATGTTGAAGATAAAGAAGGACACAGAGAGGAAAACTATGTGAAGGAACTCAGAGAGGAGATGGCTACCTACAAGGAAATGCAGGTGGAAATTCATCCTCCCTCACAGTGCTCAGAAGTGCCCAACTCTGGCGACACCTATGTGGAACTTTCAGCCTCCGTGCTGCAGGGCAGCGTTTTGTGTCACCATCCATCTGTGGTACTTCGTGAAGGCAGCCTAGGATATGCAAACAGCAGGTTTCAGGTGCTCAGTGGGCAAATCTGTTCCCTTAAGAAGACAGCCACCTACTGCTCAGCAGCTTAGCACAAGGCATGTAAAGCTTTGGGACTTGGAGTTCTTTTTTTAATTTTTGTTTATTTTTTATTAATTTTATTTATTTCTGTATGTGTATGAATGTACTGTCTGCATGCAAGTCTGTGCACCCGTGTCGTGCAATGCTGCGGAGGTCAGAAGAGGGTGTCAGATTCCCCTGGAACTGGAGTTCTCCTGGAATTGGAGTTTTAGACGGTTCTTGGCCGCCATGTGGGTGCTGGGGATCGAACCCGGGTCCTCTGCAAGAGCGGTCGGCGCTCTTAACCGCTAGGCCGTCTCTCCAGCCCCGGAACTTGGAGTTCTAACAGCCATTCCATCACTATGGCAGGAACATTCTGGGCCATGAAGCTTATCCTGCTGATAGTGGAATAGAAAGAGCCTGGGATATTAAGAGGACATTATGACAGTACCCAGCCAACTATGGACCACCAGCTTCCAGGTTCTGTTTTATGAGATAATTACATATCCTTGCATAACCTATGATAGATATTAGGAAACGGGTTATTTATACTCCAGCATAATGCAATGGTAATTGTTCACCCTTATGTGTCCTCAGAATTGATCATCATTCCTTTCTGTAGTCTGTAGAAGGAAAACAAAAGTTGTGGGTTATAGCAATATGCCTCTGCATCTGGAGCTCATTTTTGTTCTTGATCTGATGGAGAGAACACATGTGAAATCTCAAGCATATGATTCATTTCTATCAGATTTTTAATGAGTGATTTATAGATGGTACTAAAATATAAGAAATTGAAACTCACACTCTCCAGCAGAACTTAAAATGTCTTTCACCTTAGAAACAAATCACTTAGACTGAAGACATTTAATTTCCATACCTTAGTTTTGATGAGAGACTGTTGCTATTAACTTTCCTGGGAAGACATGAACAAATGTCTGTTCACCTCAGGTAGGCTATTGACAACAGACCATTTTGCCTAAAGATTCTTAAATTCCTGAACCTCTGTGTTATCATCCTTCAAAGGACCATCCTTTTAAATAACCCTAAATAATTCTTACTATTAAAAATACCAGGGATGAGGAAATGAGTAGAACAGAGAAATCAATAACAGAATGTGTGAGGTCACTAAGGCCTGATATCACTTCTTTGCCTCTAAATAAAACCTCTCATTACTGCTGTAGGTTTCTGTCTGACATAAAAGGGCCGAATCCTGCGTCAAACTGCATCAGCAACACCGGCTGAGGAAGTCAGCTGCTCTCTTTGCTTGGGTGACCTGTGGCTAATAGGAGAGGAGAGCTGGATGGGATGTGGCGATGAGGAAGCAAAGACAAAGAAAAATGGCGTCGGGTGGCCACCTTTACCGTAGCCATTGAAACCAGCCTGGACTCCTCATGTTCTTCTGGGAGTTTCCCCTCCCTCTTCTTTCTTTTGCATGGCTGTAATTCCTTCCTACTCTCCTCTCCAAATATCTCTCTCTTGGCACTTTGGGTTGCAGCCTCTGTCATTCTCTCCCTAAGTCTGGGAGCAAAAGAGGAAAGGTCTCTTTCATGGCCTCCTTCCCCCAGGGACCCTCTTCTGTTCTCCACTCTTCACTACTGGATGTCTCCTCAAATCTCACGGCAGATCTTCACAGCCCAGATTCCCTAGCCCGGCTCACTCACGGCTTGCTGTTGCACATGGTGGTCCACAGTGGGGGTGTAGTGGGAAAAGGGCCGTCCTCCTACCTCCAAAGGGGGGAAAGTCGAAGTGAAGAATCGCAGTCCAGGCTGCCAGTCGGGGGTGTAATGGAGCAAGGATGGGGCAGAAAAAGAATGACTCTGAAGATCAAGGTTGAGATTCATTTCTTCATGGGGAGGTCAATAAAAATGGCTGTGTTTGCTTCCATTCTCTTATATGCAGAATATTCACATGGATATGCACATGTATGCATTCAGAATTACATGCTTAAAAAAGAATTGCATGCTTACATACATAATATAGCATACAGATACATTCATACACATGGGTTTTGTTTTGTAGAAACAGGGATTGAGCTCAAAGCCCTGCACGTTAGCCGGTGGCTCTTCCACGCAGTGCATCGCCATCCCACATGCAGAAAGATCAGAGATTTGATTAGACTTTGGGGGTCGTTTAGTATTCAGTCACCTTGTAAAATATAAGGGACACTGAAAGCCTTGTTAACACTTGTACTGCTTTAGTATTTTCCCTTATAAAGATAGATGCAGAGGACTTCTGTGCTTCTGTGTTGGTTTTCACGATCACCCATTCTGATCTCGGGGAACTGCACATGTTTGTGCTTTCTCCACTTTGAACCCCAGGACACTGTAGTCTGGTCCATTCCTCTCCGTCTCCTCTCTGTGTATTAGCTTACTGCAGTCATGGTTATGACTGTGTTTTATGCACCAGAGAGGAACCTGAAGGTAACATTGCTTTACCTTGCTTTTGAATTTTGCCTCACAACTTGTAGCTGCATCCCAGAAACATGGAAGGAATGACTGGCATGAGTGAAGTGGAAAGGGAACTGGAACTAGGCTTTGCGACAGGAGAAGAAAGGAAAAATACCTAAGATGAGACTGGCTTTGCTTCCCCCATTGCATCCTGGGTAGAGAAGGGTTTAAGTGGCTCTATTCTCTAGAAGAGTGCTTGGATAACCCCACTAATACACTGTATTTCAGCACAGTGCTGGAGAGGTCCACACAGCTGTTTCACCTCTCTAGGCTTCAATTTCCTCACGAATAAAGTCAACGGGTGTCCAGGACAGACATCATTGTCACCTACCAAATAAACATCTTTCTTTTCCCTCGGCTTTGTTTGGGTGCCCACAAATTCATGGAAGGTGAGTTCTACCTTAAGCCCTGGTTGATGAATCTCATGGGCCTGAGCCAAGCACAATAACTCCCATGTTCTGATGATTGGCTTCAGGGTGAGCATGTTTTTAATAGAGACAAAGAAGTGACATCAGGCCTTAGTGACCTCATACTTCCTGTTATTGATTTCTCTGATCTACTCCTCATTCCCTCATCCCCAATATTTTTAATAGTAAGAATTATCTAAAGTCATTTACAAGGATGGGACTTAAAAGGAAGATAACACAAGGATTCAGGTAACATAAGAATTTATAGGCAAAAAGGAAATATATCTGACTTATATGGATACAATTCACTTTATTTTCATAAGCTTACTGAGATGACATAAATCAATGTTTTGACATATGATCTTTCTTCTCTCATATAATTTTATGGGGGATGGGAAGGTCAACTTTGAGATCCTGGCCCTTTTCCAAACAGATGCACATCTAAGGTTATTTTTCAGCTACAGGTTGGTAAATGTCAACCCAGATAAATGGAGCCACAAAAACCTATAATGACAACTTGTTTTCTACTTACTCTCATTCATTTATTCATTCATTCATTCATTCATTCATCCATAATTCATTCAACATATTCTACTTGAGTGTCCATGCTTTAATATTCCCTAGAATTAAGCTCGACATTCTCTAGACTGTGGTTTTTGTTTGTCTCACTTTGTTCTTTTTTTTACTAGCAGTAGACAGAAATTTTAGAACATTTACATGCAAAGGAGATTCCTACATCCTTTTAAATCCCTCTTGCTGGATTGGAGAAGATAAAGATGAGCATGAGAGAACCCTTCAGTAGTTTTGCTTGGCCATGCTGAATCTGAGATTCCCATTGGACTTCAGGTTGACAGCTATCCAGGATCAAGGGAGAGGTCTGGACTAGAGCTATAATTTTGGTCTTTTTGAGGCAGGGTCTCCTTTTAGTCCCAGCTGGCCTGGAGCTCACTCTGTAGACCAGACTGGCCTTGAACTCACAGAGATCCACCTGCCTCTGCCTCCTGAGTGCTGTGATTAAAGGTGTGCGTCACACACCTAGCTTAAAGGTGGTTCTTAGCTGCCATGTGGGTGCTGGGAATCGAACCTGGGTCCTCTACAAGAGCAGTTGGTGCTCTTAACCTCTGAGCCAACTCTCCAGCCCCTAGAGCTATAATTTTGGAAGCTACTCATGTATAATAATTTTTCCTGATGACAATGGCTGGCTGTGCCTTTGGAAACCTAAGGCCAAATCCCAGAGCACACCAAAGAAGCCAGAGAGAACAGGCCCTTGGAATAGAAGGAAAAGAACATCATTGGTGACCTTGAAGTCAAGTGTTTGAAGAAGTGATCAATTGGTTAATTGTGCTAGGAGATCAAGTAAGATGTGCATTGAGATTGTCTGTTGTTCTAGTTAGATGAAAATGGTCCGGGACTGCGATGGCTTGAATATGCCTCCAAAAGTTCACATGTTAGAAACTTAATCCTGAGATTCATACCTTAATGGCATTTGGATATAAGGTCTTTGGGAGGTAACTAGGCCTAGATGAGATCATGAGACTGAGTGCCCATAATGGCCTTAGTAGCTTTAGAAGAAAAGGAAGAGACCTGATCTCACACACTTGTTTGGTCTTGGGATGCCCTTCTCCATGGCTGATGCTGCGAGACCCCACCTGATTTCAGAACCATGTTCTTAGCCTTCCTAACTTCCAGACCTCTGCGTCTATTCTTTTTTTTTTTTTTTCTTTGGTCTTTTCGAGAAGGGTCTCCCTGTAGCCCCAGCTGTCCTGGAACTCACTCTGTAGACCAGGCTGGCCTTGAACTCTCAAAGATCCGCCTGCCTCTGCCTCCCAAGTGCTAGGATTAAAGGCGTGTGCCACCACGCCTGGCTTCAGACCTCTATTCTTGATAAATTACCATCTCCAGTATTTTTTTTAATTTTTTTAAATTAATTTTATTTATTTTTGTATGTGTATGAATGTACTGTCTGCATGCAAGTCTGTGCACCCGTGTCATGCAACACCGCGGAGTTCAGAAGAGGGTCTCAGATTCCCCTGGAACTGGAGTTCTCCTGGAATTGGAGCCTCATACGGTTCTCAACCGCCATGTGGGTGCTGGGGATCAAACCCGGGTCCTCTGCAAGAGCGGTCGGAGCTCTCAACCGCTAGGCCATCTCTCCAGCCCCTCCAGTATTTTTTATAATAGCCAACCAAGATAAGGATGCTGTCCATAGTGGATACAGACTGTGAGTGAAACCCTGACTGGAAAAGGCTCAAACAAGAGTGAGAGATGAAGTAGAGAGTGGAGCAGTCACCACCTCCAAGGTCACTTCTCTGACTAAGGAGTGATGTCTTAATTCCCCCTTTGAATCTGGGCAGCTGTTTTCTCTACCCAGCTTCCTTATGTTCCTTCTGTGCTGCATACAACCAAGGTCCCCTTTTGATGTGTGTCCTCTACTTTGTATCCAAGGTAAACAGAACCTTCTTCCCTAGACATAGACCCAAGCCCAGCATCACTCCTTGAATAAAGGTATTTGTCCATCATCTTATTTGGCTGAGGGTTTGGACTGTTGCTCTGGGTCATGCACATTGTCATGAAATCTAAGATTAAATGGGGTTAATTTTTAAAGCTCTTTTTTGTTATCAACAATCTGATTTTGTTTTAGATAATCGAAGTATTCCTTTCCAAAACTAAATTAGAGGTAAAAATTTGAGTGTAATGTAACAATGAACATAAAGTTAGTCTATACATTTTGTCTTCTAGTAAAAGGGAAAATTCTTGTTGTGTTTTGTGCTTCTACACAGGAAAGCAGAGTCCTTGAAGATGCTGGACTGCTTGAGGAGTCTTTGGTAGGCTGTCCCATTTATTTATTTATTTATTTATTTATTTATTTATTTATTTATTTATTTGATATTTTTGAGACAGGGTCTCCCTGTAGTCCCAGCTGTCCTGGAACTCACTCTCTAGACCAGGCTGGCCTTGAACTCACAAATATCTGCCTGCCTCTGTCTCCCAAGTGCTAGGATTAAAGGCATGCGCCACCACGCCGGGCAGTAGGGCTGTCCCCTTTAAAGAAGACAAAAATTCCAAGTGATTCATCAGGTTTAGAGTGACAGGTTACCAGGAAGCTGGCAAGGAAGACCACAGAAAATGGGTCACCCTGGGCTGTTTCTGCCCCCAACCCATTGCTATGGCTTACATCTTCAATGTTTCCCTCTGGACCTTATGCTGAAGGCTTGGGCCCAAGGATGGCACTGTCAAGAGGTAGTGGAGTTCCTTAGGTTGCTGAGAGTGTCCCCTTGAAGGAGAGTTGGGACTCCCACCCTCTCTGCTTCATCTTGCTCCATGGATCACAAGATGAGTGGCTGAGCTCCCTAATGTGCTCTGGTTGTGGTCTGCCACCTCTGCCACCTCACCGTAAGTAATGGGTCAGTCGATCATGGACTGGGAGCCCCAAATAATCCTCTTTTCTTTATAAGTGGATTATCTCAGGTACATTAGCATAGTAATAGAATATAGGTAGCACACTCACCTGAAGCATACCTTCTCTATGAATATGGGGTAGTTAAAGCATAAATGCTATGGCCTTCTGAGTCTTGAGGAGGTGATCTTGTTATCCAAAACTCCAACTTTTATTCAAGGATAAAATGAAAAACCTATCCAGAAAAAAAAACTATCGTTGGCAAGGCGAGTAAGATGTGGAAAAGCTGGGAAGGAGTGCAGCTGGAAACCTCCCAGCCTGGGTCCTGATTCCTTATTCGGTCTCACCTACCCTGTCCCAGACTCTGTGCTTCCCAGAGACGGCACCCAACAGATAAAAACAAGAACCTACCATTAAAGAAAATCTGTAAAAACCTCATGGATTTCATCTTTCCCTCTTTATACATTTGTGTGTGTAGCATGTATGTAAATGTGCATGTACATATGAGAGAGAGAGACAGAGAGAGAGAATGTGTGTGGGGGGGGTGTTCCTGGAGGCCAGAGGACAACCTGAAGTGTCATTCCACAGGCACCATCCACCTCATTTCTTTTCTTGAGACCATGTCGCCAGCAAAGCCCATGGACTTGCATGTTTCCTCCTCCTCAGTGCTGGGATTACAAGCTCAGACCGCCATGTCCAGCTTCATTTTTAACATGGATTCGAAGGAATCACTCACTTCCTTATGTTTAATCATCAAGTACTTTACAACTGAGCTGTCTCTCCAGCCCAAACACTGTTTCTGACATAAAAATATATATATTCTAAAGAACATATGTAATCAATGTAGTTCCCTCTGACTTCTTTTTTAACATGAAAATAAGTCCAAGATGAATAAAAAAGAGTCTTTTGTACTTTGATACTGGAAAGGGAGCGGTGAATAGAGGCGTGGTGGAGTGATATACATACATTATGAATGACCCTTGGAAGAGATGTGCAGGATAATTACCCACTCTACACACAGGCTGGTTTATCTCCCATGGGCAGCTGTGCTGGCCTGAGCCTTTACCCCTTTCAGCTGGCTCAGCAGCACTGTTGGGAAGGCTGGAGCAGGGGCTAATTCGTGTCTTTGTGGTGTGGAAGTGTCTTCCTACAAGAAGTTTCATAGGGTCACATCTAGCAGGGCTGGCTGTTAACTCATCCTGCAGGGCTGGCTTGATCCAATAAGTTAAAGGAACCATGTGCCTATAAATTGGTTTTTCAACTCATTGGGGAGATTCTTTTCAAAATTCCTAGCTCTCTGCTCATGCATGTACAAATGTACTATGAGCATATGTCCTCCGATACCCTGCCACCCTCCCCTAGACAGTTTCACCCCTACTTTCATGTCATCTGATATATATATATATATATATATAATTTATATATATATATATATATATATATATATATATATATAAATTTCATGGCCAAATGAGCAGCTGTCAGGGTGGGAGGGACCCCCTCTGTCCTCCTCATCCTGGGCTCTGCAGGATGTTCTTAAAGGACCTTCTTGCCAGGGCTCTTGGTCCCAGAACATTTCTAGGCTTTGTATCTCCAATCTTGTTTCTTCTCTGCTGCTTCACTTTTTTTTCTTTTTTTAGTTTTTCCCTTTTTTTTGGTATTTTTGAGGCAGGGTCTCCCTTTTAGTACCAGCTGTCCTGGAGCTCGCTCTGTAGACCAGGCTGGCCTTGAACTCACAAAAATCTGCCTACCTCTACCTCCTGAGTGCTGGGATTAAAGGCGCGTGCCACAATGCTCAGCTTCACTTTCTCTTTCATGTCACCTGCCACCCCAGCATTGGCCACTTAGCCCTACTTCAACTCCAGCAGCCAGGAGACCATCAGATCCCAGCTTCAGTGGTAGACAGAGCAGAGGAAGAGGCAGACAAGCCATGCCTCATATGCTCATGCCCATGTTGCCTTCAGACACCTTCTCTTAGCCTCCCAGGTTCAAGGTTGCTCCAAGACTCAAGCTGCATGTCCATCTAAAACCCCTCTGCAGATACAAGAGGTGTGACCTTGGCACTCTTGTTCATATTAAGAGCAGCACGACGGGCGTTTTGGGGGCAGTGTCCGAGGGTCTTACTATAATGGAGAACCTTGTCTCTGAAGAGAAGAACCGGAGCCCATGAGGGGGTCTCCTGTCAGCTCACATAGCTTCTGCACTTTCAGCCTGGGTCCTCCCTGTGCTCCCTGCTTTCTCTCCCATCTGGGACCATCTCATCAACACTTATCTTCCACTGGTGAGAGGGAGACACAGGAGAAGCAGTGCCTCTGGTGGGGAGTTCTCCCATCCTTTTGGCTGTACCACCATCATCTGACTTGTTCTTGGTTCTTCACCCTTGTGCCGTGTGAGTGTGTGGTGTGTTATGATGGGATAGAGTGCTCTTCCCCATGTCTGACATGGAGCACAGCCATGCGAATTGTTTAGAGCAATGGAATGTTAACAGATACAGCACAGCGAAGGCTGTATGTGATGGTTAATCTCGGGTGCCAACCTGACTGGATTGGCAGACACATAGGAAACTGGTAAAGCATACTTCTGTGATGTCTGTGAGGGTGTTTGCACAGAAGACTGACATGAGAGCCAGCAAACTGAGTGGGGGACCGGACCTGAATGTGGGTGGTGATGATGGTCTGGCCACCCTAAGGAAACAGAAAAGTAGAAGAGAAGGAAAGCTCTTTTTGTTTGCTGGATACTTCCTGAATGGGTGCTTTTTTTTTTTTTTCTTTTATCATTGCCTGTAAATGTCAAACTCCACCTTTAATCACAGACTCACACCTGCAGTGACCTTCCAGGAGACTTCTAGCTTTGAACTGGGTCTGCATCATTGGTCCTTTTTATCCTGAGGTTTCCAGCTTCCCAGAACACAAATGGATCTGTGTGAAAAGGTAGTATTGGCTCTAGCACCTGCAGATGTCCAGTGTGGAACTTCAAAGACTTCGATTCTATGTGTGTGTGTGTGTGTGTGTGTGTGTGTGTGTACACATATTACTGCTTTTATATATTATAAACACATACATACACTAACACAACAGGAACAAAATATGTGGACCTGACTAGTATGCTATACTTGGATGGGCTTGTGGGGTTGACTGTCTTCAGGTAGCACATTTCTCTGGCCTGAATGGCCCTTTTACTGCATCAGGGTGGCCTACCCTGGCCACATACTTCACATCTCACTTGCTTCGTAACTGACTTCCCCTGGACCCTTCCACCTGGCTCCATCTACATCTTGGACCAGAGCTCCTCAGTGTGTTTTCTTACGGGGCTGCGGGTGGCCAACTGCTCTGAGCTTCCTTGGACCTTCCCCAGCTGCTGCCTCCATTTTCCACCTGACCCTTCACTCCTATGATGTTTCAGGATGTTAGGAATTTGCATCACCTACTGAACCTTTGTTTTATAGCTAAAATCATATTATTTACTCCCCTCTTGCTTTATTTAATAAGTTCAGTATAACAGTTCCCCCCCCAAAAGGCACTTAAATAGACCAGACTTTTGTGTGGTAGGAGAGGGAATGAATGGATATCAGACATAGAATACCAAGCAGCACAAAGAAAATGGTATTTCTAGAAATACAAGTATATTTACAAAAACCATGCATTGGTCTGTTTTTCCAAATGCAATTCCCTTCCAAAATGTTAAGTCTTCCCAATACAGGGACAGTTGTACACAGGACTTGAAGACTCCTCCTGAGCCTATCTGGGAAACAAAGAACTGGTTTGCATCAAGTAATTTTATAGCCTAGGCAAATCCATACATTTGGAAGCTAAAGAGAAATTATCTCATGACAGTATTAAATGTGCCCTACTCATAGAAGGCAAATCCTTTGAGGGTGAATGAACTGTCTTCAGGAAACCAGACACGCCATCAAGGTTGAAAGGGCTTAGCAACCCAGGTTGGATGGGCTGCTCTTGCAGCTGTGAGAGTCTTAATTTTTAATAGGAAATTTTGATTTTTATTTTGAAGTAAGCCTTTGGATGATGTCACTGGTCCTGAGTTTGGATAATTATCAAGAAGATACTGATTCTAAATAATGTTTCGGGGCTGTTTGCTCTGTGAGTTTATTAATTTGCATGCATGCTTCGAATTCACTGTAGTGACTGAAACCTCTTTCCACAGTAGGCTGACCTTTCAAAAGCCATTTTTCACCCCTGTTAATTAAGGCAGGAAGGGTCAAGGTCACAGGAGTTAGTCTAATCTTGGTGGCCTTCCAGACAAGTGGAAATATCATATTCCTTTGCATCTCCCCCTGTCTATTCAGAGGCCCCCTCCCATCTACCCTGGGTTTCTGTTCAGTATCCCAAGTTGGCTTTATTGCTTCGGTCCTCCTCCAGACATAAAACAAATGGTGGAAATTTGCTCTTTTGGAAGGAAACAAGGTTAGCCAACCTAAGTCAGCTTTTGTGGCAACAGTCTAAAAGCAAATCTAGAAAGCGAAGGAATATGAGTACAGGGGTCATAGATGTTCCTGCCTGCAGAGGAGGGAGCTATCTCACAGGGAAGCAGAAGATGGCCTGGAAAGGATGTGGGCTTGTGCTTTTGAATATTTAATTCATGCCTTTTAATGGTTTGGTTTTCATCGTCATTTTTATTTAAAAATAATTCTGACTTCATTCTCCCCAAAACATAACGGAAGGCAAAATAGCACCGGGAAAGCATTTCTTGTGGCTTCCTCATCGTTTCGATTGTCTTAATGCCCAGATTCGATGCTCCCTGGGTACACTTGAGGTTCAGAAGCCTGTCTCAAGTGCTGCATCCTTCCTCTCCACCCTCCCACAGCTCCTGTCCTTTGGAGGATCTATGCCTTTTACTGGAAGAATGCCTGAGAGATTAAGTGCCATGTAAGACCAGTGAACATCTCGAGTCTTTTCTTCCCAAGACATGAAGTCTAATCTAGAGACTTCATCACGTGGGTAAATCTTATGCCGGTTCTCCATAGACACAGACACATGGCAGGAAATAATTAACCCATTTGCCAACCTAGTGAGTTGTGAGCACAGCTGCATGCCTTATATCGAAGGAGGGGGAGTGACACAGATGATAAACAATAACCACCTTCAACGTTAAGGGTAAATAGTGAATGATAATGAAGAAAAGACAATGTATAATCTTCTATTACTATCCTACTGTGACCTTGGCCCAATTTTACCTCAGTGAATCAGCAATACCTGGCATTCATATGGTCCTTATGTACATTTATATGGTCCTTATTTATATTGTCCTTGTTTCTACAGTCCTTATATATAGCAATTATGAATTGTCTTTTGGCAATGTTATCATATTGTCAGGGCCCTGATCTGAGAAAATGCAAAAAGATAACTTCCTACTAGAAACATCCCTTGTAGGCTTGGAATATAAGCACCATAGATAAGACCTTTATTCTTAGTTTATTCAGATAAACTAAATGAACCAAAAGAGCAAGATGGTGTGACCGTAATGCCTGGGGAGTGCTCTTCTTCTGTGACACTGGCCCATGAGCAGCGCTCCCTGTATATGAAGTGTCCCCTGCAGGCTCGTACTGCACTGAATGATTTATCCCCATTTGGTGGCACTATTTGGGGAAGTTCTGGAAGCATTAAAAGGTGGGACTTAGCTAGAGGAAGTAGTCACACTGTGGGTGAGTCCTCAGGGGTATTTTGTCTCTGGCTTCTTCCGGTCTCAATCTCTGCTTCCTGTGTCTGGCTGCTATGATGTTCCCACTCAAGCACACGGGGACAAACATTCATGAACTGAACCTTTTGATATCATGAACCTAGGAAATCATCCTTCCTTTAAATGGTTTCTGTCAGGTATTTGGTCACCATGATTATAAAAGTAACGCATACATTCCGGAACTGATGAATAGCCAATGTATGACGGTTCCTTATGTTGGCCCTTCCATCCAGATCTGCCTGCTGTATCCCTGCTTTCTGGAGCTCCCTTCTGCTTGGGGCAATGTCCTTTGAGTAAGGCTCAAAACCCCTGACTATGCAGCCTCCCCTCTCTTCCTCAGCCTCCTTCCTCTGAAGACGTCCTTCCGAGCAGGCAGTTTCCATCTGCTCTGTTTTCTGGCCTCATTCCTCTGACCAAAGCACCTCTTCCACCTGAACCAAGGTCAGCACACTTCTGCTCTCCAGAGACAGATAGGAAATATTTGAAGCTCTTCAGGCCACACAGTCTCTGTTGGAGCAACTCAACTGAGAAGCAGCCAGAGACAGAATATATACAAATGTTCATGGCTGTGTGCCAAGAAAAGATTGATTTATACAAATTAATGCTGGCTTTCATATCATTTCCATGTACCATCAAATATGGAAATGATGTTTGCTTTTTAAAATCATTTTAAAATGTAGAAACTATTCTTAGCTTTGGGGCCCTTACAGAATAAGTAGTAAGCTGGACTGAGTCCATGGATATGGTTAGCTAGCCTCTGTCCTCAACGACTGCTGGTCCTTCACAGTTATATCAAAGGGGGCCTTCTTTGGGAAAGTTAACTGGAAGATGGGCAGGCCACGAGGGTAGAGTTCCCACAAAGGGGATGAATGCCTTATAATGAAGCCCTAGATAGATACCTGGTCCAAGCCAGCACCTCTGAGCACAGGGAGAAGATACCATCTGTAAACCAGAAAGCAGTCTCTTACTGGATATTGCATCTGCCTTGACCCCAAATCTTCCAGTTTCCAGCACTGTAAAAAGCAAGTTTCTGTCATTTATAAGCCATATCATCTGTGGAATTATGTTACATCATCTGGAGTCAACTTAAATGGCATGAAATGATACTAGAAACATGTGAACATCTGGGAAGGAGAGTGGCCCTCCAAAGGGGGTATGTGAAGGAAAAGGGTATCTTTTCCAGATGTAGAACTTTCGTAAGAGCCGAGGATGGCCTTCCTGCCTCAGAACAACCACTCTACCCCGGAACTCTGAATTTCCTAGGGAGCAACCATTTTCCAAGTGATTCTCCTTCACACTACAGATTGACAGCCATGCTGCCCTTATAAAGTATGAAGTACTTAGCTCTCTCCCATTCACAAGACAGAGGAAAATAGCCCAGTTGATACCCATAAAACTAACTCTAGAAGAGAGAAAAGACATCCCACATGCTCTCAAGGACCACTGACAACACACTTACACACACACACACACACACACACACACACACTTAGCACAATAAACCACACTGCATTCCTACAGGCAAAGTGAGCAATGGTGGATGGTAGTCTCAAAAGTGGCAAGACACATAAGAAGATACCTAAAGTGGAACAGTTACCAAGCCAGCAGATTAGGTCAAGCCTAACTTGTTAGATGAGCAGCCAAGAAAGGTATAACCACAAGTCAGATGCACAGACTATGTGGTTAACCTCTTTGGCTTTCATTCACCTCTTGCTCCTGGGTGACCTTAGCCAGGTCATTTCATCTCTCTTTGCCTTGATGTCTCATCAGTAAAAGAATGATAACAGCAGTTCTTTGTCATAGGATTGTTGTGAAGATGAAGTGAGTTAACAATTTGAATGAATCAGGATAGTGTCTGACATATGGTAATACCAGACTATATATCACCATCACCATCACCATCACCATAATCATCATCATCATCATCATCATCATCATCATCATCATCTCCAAGAATCCATTAGACAGTAAGATCTAAGGGGACATTTATGTCACCTTGATGTTTAGTAAATAGCTATTTTCTCTGAACTTACTTCGAGCTGCATTTGGGACCTTTGCTACTCAACATGCACTATGTTCCAAGACTGTCCTCCTCATGGAATCTTAGTTGTGTACAGAGAAATCTGGCTGACCTCAAGTGAGTCCAAGAGCCAGTGCGAATGAAGTTAGAATGGTATTCCTCTGATTTCGAATACTGACTGCAACTTACAGATATGGTCATTCTGTTTAAATGTTCCAAGATTTCATCTTGTCATCTGTCAGTGGCAATAACCTTCACAACAAAGTCTTTGTGAAGGTTATTCAAGTAGAATAACATTCTACTTGAGTGTTCTCAACAAGTGAAGCAATCTTGCTATGACACTTGCTCTTGATTGCCAACCTGATGCAATTTAAAGTCACTTAGGAGACATATCTCTGGGCATGTCTGTGAGGGTCAGCCAAGGGTAGAGACCCATCCTCAAAGGTAGCCCAGATATGAAGAGGGCTGAGGAAGAAGCTGTGCATGTCCCTGCCTTCTCTTCTTTCTGAGTGAGTGTTTTTCTTACTACCACTGCCATCCTGCCCTGACCCTACACTCTGCCTCACTGCCTTTCTTTTTTTTTTTTTTTTAATTAATTTTATTTATTTCTGTATGTGTATGAATGTACTGTCTGCATGCAAGTTTGTGCACCCGTGTCGTGCAACGCCGCGGAGGTCAGAAGAGGGTATCGGATTCCCCTGGAACTGGAGTTCTCCTGGAATTGGAGTTTCAGACGGTTCTTAGCCGCCATGTGGGTGCTGGGGATTGAACCGGCGTCCTCTGTAAGAGCGGTCGGCGCTCTTAACTGCTAGGCTATCTCTCCAGCCCCCTCACTGCCTTTCTAACAATGACTGATTAGCAGAGGTTCTCCAGGAAATTTCTAGACCTTCTCTATCATAATGGGACTACTGAAGCATCCAGCTTCATGGAATGAGAAGCTATTGGGTTATCTGTCTTTCCACTGTGTAGATAGAAAATATTGAACTACCCAGCCCTTATTATGTAAGCCAATCTAATATATCTCCTTTAAAAATATTTTATTATTTTTATTTTATGTGTTTGAGCGTAATGCCTACATGTGTGTAAGTGCACCCATGTCGTTCAGAAGAGGGTGTTGGATCTCCTGGAACTGGAGTTATAGACAGTTGTCAGCTGCCATGTGGGTGCTGAGAATTGAACCCAGGTCCTCTGCAACAATAGCCAGTGCCTTAACTATTGAGCCATCTCTCCAGTACCTACATCCCATTTTATAATATACACATATATGTATATATACATATATATGTATGTATGTATGTATATGTATACACACACATACACACACACACACACACACATATATATATATATATCCACTTGCTAGGGTAAATGGAATATTATTTGCTTTCTTTTTTAAGAAAGCAAAAAGTAGAGAGGCAGAGGCAGGTGGATCTTTGCGAGTTCAAGGCAGCCTGGTCTACCGAGTGAGTTCCAGGACAGCCGGAGCTACAGGGAGACCCTGTCTCAAAAAGACAAAAAAGAAAAGAAAGCAAAAAGTCAATCTACTTAAGTCAAATATGTTTTTAACTGAAGGAATAGTCTGCTCTTCAGCCTTTGTCTACCCTGTACTCCAGAACAGGATGAGACTGTGTAGGTAGTCTCGCTCTAGAGTGGGACAGCTTTAAGTGGACGGTGATCCCTCCTTTCTGTCCCCCCTTTCTTTTTATTGTACCAGTTGATAGGATACAAAACATTGTTAAAGGGAGCCAAGACACTGGAAGATCTTAGAGTAATCAGTGGGAAATAGCCTGAATCCCTGAGTGGAGCAGAGCTCCCTCCCTGCCAAAGAGACCCATACCTACCTTACCTTGATGAATGTGATAATTTACCTGTACTGTGTCAACAGTGAAATGTTTGGGATATTTTTGCAGTACCTCTCAATCCTTTCTATGACTAATGTCAAGTACAAATCATATTTAACTCTCTACCATCCTGAGACTTAATGTAATGATTACAAAACTGAATCCATACCTACTTTTTTTTAGTATTTGTGTTTCCTCATAAGACATATCATTTTAAAAGAGTGCTAAAGTCCCAGGTCCTAATTATAAGGTGTCAGTGTATAATGTCACAGCTTATTACATGGCATCTGTGTCAAAAGAACAGAAAAGAGGAAGGTAGGGCTTAAAAACAAAAGTAAATGAGGGTTATAAAAATGCAATTGTGTATGAAAATTGATCCCACATATTCAAAAATTAAAGATGTCCTGCCGCTTAACAAATGTCAAAGGACCACAAGGTTCTTTTTATATCCCAGAGAATGGACAAGTTAAAAATAATATCTTTAGCCATATAGTTCTAGAATTAAAGGTCATGTCCAGAGACGGCAGTAATACACGTATAAATAGCTCCACAATCAAGGTCTGCTTCTCAAACCCTAAAAAAATATCTAGATCACACCCTTCCTTTGTAACTTAGACTCTATTCTTCTTTTCCTTTCACTGAAGAAACCAAGTGCCACAAAGAAAGTGGGGGAAGCTAACAGGTCCACTCACCCCTTCCACCTCCCACTTTCTTGGATGTTCTGTTTTATCTTGAGCACTGTCCACTCTGGGGCTGCTGCCACCTCAGTAGGATTCATGAGTGGGGTGAAACAGACACATTCATGTGTGTGTGTGTGTGTGTGTGTGTGTGTGTGTGTGCACGTGTGTATGTACATGTGCACACGTGCATGTGTGTAGAGACCAGATCTCAAGTCAAGTTCAGGTATCATTTCTCAGGAGCCATCCATCTTGTTTTTTGAAACAGTTTATCTCACTGGGACCTGAAGCTCATCAGTTGGGCAAGGTTGGCTAGCCAGTGAGCCCTGGGGATCTGCCTGCCTCTGCCTCCCCAGCCCTGAGATTTCAATTACACGTCACCACACTTGTTGTGTTTATGTGGGTGCTAAGGATCAAACTCATATCTTCATGCTTGCACAGCAAGCACTCTGCCAACTGAGCTATCTCCCTGGCCCTCAGTGGGACATCTTCATGCCTCATGAGATCTCAAATGCAAACATTTCTTCCAGTAGGAGCAGGAACCCACTGTCCAGAATTCCTGAATTCCTGGCTTCCACTACGCTTCCGAACCCCAGGTGGTTCTAACTTCCCAGTTCCACAGGACAGGTTCTCTATTGGCCACAAGACTGGCATGGTGACCTAAATTTATTCTTGTTCCTAAGTCTCTTCTATGACTTCCTTTTGTTGTCTCTGGACTTGTCCCCC
This sequence comes from Rhizomys pruinosus, assembly GCA_009823505.1. Lineage (NCBI taxonomy): Eukaryota > Metazoa > Chordata > Mammalia > Rodentia > Spalacidae > Rhizomys > Rhizomys pruinosus. The sequence goes on along the minus strand of VZQC01001128.1, from coordinate 1,752,391 downwards.
ATAAAGCCCTGTTTCACTTCTTTCCTGGAGTCTGCATGCATCTTGCTAGAGTGGGTGCTGCTGGAGACCACAGGTAGGCTGGGGAGCTACCCTATAGTAAATGATCATGGACACAGTTATCTCACCGACCTGTGTGGTCTTGTAGCCACTTGCCATAAACTTTACTTCTTTTTTTTAGATGACTGATAAATAAACCTAGGTAAAGGAAGTAATCATGGCCGCCAAGATGGCCGAATGGATAAAGGCACCTGCGACAGACTTGACAACCTGAGTTCCATCCCCAAGACCTCTCTGATGGAAGGAGAGAGAGAGAGAGAGAGAGAGAGAGAGAGAGAGACAGAGAGACAGAGAGAGAGAGAGAAACTACTGAAAGTTGTCCCCTGACCTCCACACATGCATCACACACACACACACACACACACACACACACACACAAATGGGATGTGAAACATTTTTTAAAGAAAAAGTAATTATTTACTTTATATTGGGACAGTTATTTTTTCCTAACATCTTTCATCTTCGCCAAAGCCAGAGTTCCTTAATGTAGTACAAAATAAAATGAGTGACATTTTTAAGAGAGCAAATAAATTTATTTGCTGTTAAAGAATTTCCAGTATGTTAAAGATGAGTAATTTTTCTTATGTATCACTATGTGTATAAAAGAAAAGAGACTCTAGCTGCTGATGTAACTGCATGAAAAAAATAAAAGAATGTGTGACAAAGGAATTGTCAAAATATTTGAATTGAAAACAAAGTGGCCATTTTTACGGCCTGATTCTAGTTCCTGAACGGTTGGTTCAAATGACTAACTCTATGTGCTGGATAGCTTTAGTGTCAAGTTGACACACCTGGGTTGAGGGAGCTTTAATTGGGGGAATTGGCTCCATTGGATTGGCCTGTGGCCACATCTGTGGAGTATTGTCTTGATGGTCGAGTAGCGTGGGAGGGCCCAGCCCACAATGAGTGGTGCCACCCTGGGCAGGTGGTTGTGTACGGTATAAGAAGGCGGGCTGGGCATGAGCCAGGGGAGCAAGCCAGTGAACAGCATTCCTCCATGGCCTGTGCTTCAGCTTCTGGTTCCTGCCTTGGGAACCAGGAACCTTCCAGGTTCCTGCCCTGAGTTCCTGCCTTGGGCTGCCTGAGTGATGAACTGTGACCCAGGAGATGTAAGCTGAATAAACCCTTTCCTCCCCAAGTTGGTGTTGGTCAGAGTGTTTTGTCATAGCAATGGAAGACAAACTAGAGCACTCTAGCACATCTGTATTTACACGGTCTGGGTGACAAAAATTACCATCACATAGGAAAACTCTGTGGGGAAGAAACAGACAATCAGCTAAGCTCCTTAAGCATCTGATGATGTGATTTAGCCAAGGCCCATCGTCCTGGCTGCTGCTGGTCTCACTCACATCCAGCATAACTGTGCCATCTAGTGGTTTCACAATGACTGACCAGAATGGGAATCCAATTGAGTCCAGGAGGGTGCCTTGTATTCCCATATGCCCCTGTGAAAGGAAATAGGAGTGTAGCCGTGGCATCCTCATACCACTAATTCCAAGTTGCTAGAACCAAGCATGGGAGGAAAGCACAAACATCACACGTGCCTAATTTCAAACTACTGAAACCATCAAGTGTAAGTGTCTACTCCATGTCCAAAGATGTACCATGACTGGACACCAAACCCAAGTCTTCCGTGGACTCTGCTGCTGTCCTGTAGAACTTTGCCCTCAAGGAGAGGCATTGCTCGGTTCTTCTCCTTCTTTGCCCAAAGTGTCAGGTCATAATGGGAAATCCAGTTGTAACTCACGGTTATACAGGAGACTTCTCAGACTCACTGGTCAGCAGAGCCTATTGTTTACCATTTCACTGACACCAACCTTCCCAAAGTTCATACTATGGACTTCTGATGATGTTTAATAACTGTAGCTCTGGTGTTGGAACCCAGTCCCACCAGCTTCTGCCTCTCCCTGGCCATACTTGGAACTGTCTCCACACTGTGGCCTGTGCTCTCATAAGTACTGTGTTAAGCTTGTCCCTCCATCCTCACAGGTTCCTCCTTAGTCACCTACATTCTCAACCAGGAGAGGGAACCCAATGCTGGATGACGCTGGAAGAGGCAGAAGAAACTGAGGGAAGAAAAGCTAGACAAGAATCTCTAGGGAAAGAAGAGTCACAGCGAGCGTACCTTACAGGTTATTAGAAATAGCTGCCTATTTCAAGTAGATCCAGAGAAACATCAGTATAAAGAATAATAAAATAACTGAGCTGGGAAGGAAGTATGGCTAAGCCAAAATCCTCAAGAAAAGTTAGAAAAGATACAAGTACACTGTCTTTTTAGAGCATATTCATACCTTGGAAAGAAGAGTATTCCAAATCACATTGTTTTATTGCTATTTTATTAATATATGCTTCATATACTAAAATCTCCCATTTTAAAGTATACATTGAGTGATTTTTTAGTATATTCACAAATCCGTGTAATTGTCATCTCAGATTAATTGTAGAACTCTTTTTAATTTTTAAATGTTATTTTATGTGTGTGAGTGTTTCTGTTTATGTATATAAATAAGGACACCTGTGCATGCAATACCTGCAAAGACCAGAAGAAGGCATTAGATCTCCTGGATCTAGAGTTATGGATAGTTGTTAGCCACCATGTGGGTGGTGGGAACCAAACCTGGGTCCTCTGTGAGAGCATCCAGTGCTCTTAACCACTGAGCCATCTCTCCAGCCTCTAATTTTATAATTTTAAAATAAATTAGAACATTTATATTGCCTCAGGAGCAGATCTATATCCACAGCGATCATGTCCCATTATCCTTCAGGCTGCAGACTTTGACCACCACAAATCTACCTTCTGTCTCCTGGACATTCCATTTGAATGGAATCAAACGACAAGTACGTACTGATGTCTGGCTCCCCTCATTAACATAATATTATAAAATTTCCATCTGGTAGCATTCTAGTTCTTTATTCCTCCAGTGGTACCGTGATACACCATGGCCCAGCTGTAACATACTTTATCTCACTATCCATTGGTAATAGACCCTGAGGTTTTGTTTCTTTTTGGCTATTTTGAATAATCCTGCCATGAACATTAACCTGTAGGTTCTATGGGAATATGATATATATATATATATATATATATATATATATATATGAAGAATCATGGGGTCATTTGGTAATTTCATGTTTCATTGTGTTATTTTCCATGGTAGCTGAACCACTTTGCTCTGTGGTAACACTTGCTGAGTATGCAGTCTGGTCCCTAGCACCACAAAACACAACCATTCATTATTCAGATAATTTATCCCAAGGCTTTTACATTCCTGCCACCAATGAATAAAGCCCTAAGTTCTTTATATCTTTATCAACACTTGTTTTCTGGTGTTGTGTAAATCATTTCTTTTATAGACACCTTAATATTATGAAGTGATCATTGATGTTTTTTTTTAAGATTTATTTCATTTTTATTTGTATGTGTATTTCCCTGGAGGCCAGAAGAGGGTGTCAGACACCTAGAGCTAGAGTTAGAGGCCGTTGGGAGCCACTGGATGTTGGTGCTGGGAACTGAACTCCTGTCTTCTACAAGAGCAGTAAGTAAGCTGGATGCGGTGGCACAAGCCTTTAATCCCAGCACTCAGGAGGTAGAGGCAGGCAGATCTCTGAGTTCAAGGCCAGCCTGGTCTATAAAGTGAGTTCCAGGCCAGCTGGGGCTACAAGGAGACCCCATCTCAAAAAGAACAGTAAGTACTCTAAACCACTGAGCCAGCTCTCCAGCCTGTTTTGCTTTTATTTTTGTAAGCAGAATTAATAGAAAATAAATGGGTTACCTCTGGGGGTAGAAAATATATTGATATGTTAAAGTTAACTACAAACTTCTACCTTGCCTAGCCCTCAGGAGAATAATTACATGCTGTTCGCTTTTCATGCCCCACTACCAGGGTGCTTAGAGACTCGGTCTCAGAGCCAGAAGCGCCTTAGAAGTTTCTCCCACTGACACAAGAAAGTTCTGATCAGTGCATCTGGCAATCATTTCATTCAATTCATCCTTTGCCAGGAAACTCTCCTTCATAAGACTTAACCATTTTTGTTTGTACTTTCTAGAAAGTTCTTCTTTGCCTTTAAAGCTTGCTATCTTACATCTTTCAAAAAAGTTTGAGACCACAGGACAAACCTTAAAATATTGCTGTTACCTACTGTGACCCTGTCCTCGTTTCTTCTCTCCACGAAGCTAACATCTTCAAACCTGTGCCTTGTCTGTAAAGTCATGGCTTCTGTCCGTTTTCCATTTCTGATGCCTTCCTCTGGATATGAAAGCATGCTGGCATCCTTCTAAGCAGGTAGCTCTCAACTATGAGCAAATCTGCTCTATTTGTTGGGAACAGAGGAAGAGCACAGTTTGATTGTCGTACTGCGTTTCTAATCATTCATCCTAGGGCTTCATGACTTTTGTGCTGATGTTACCTCAAAGTGGGTTTGCTAATATTCTGACTGTTTAAAATAACCCACTGTCACCATACAGTTTGGGGGCAGTTGAACTGATTTTGAGGCTTATGGGCCTTGTGCTTTAAAGAAAAAATTCTGGGACTAGAGAGATGGCTCGGTGCTTAAGAGCACTGGCTGCTCTTGTAGAGAGCCCAGGTTTGGTCCCTAGCACACACATGGCAGCTAACAACCATCATAAGTCCAGTTCTAAGGGATCAGAGGCCCTCTTCTGACCTCCACAGGCATTGTACTTACATACAGACAATATACTAATACACATAAAAATAATAAATAAAATAGTTTTAAAAACTTGGTTGTAATTTCATCTTGTTAAAATCCTTTGGAATCACCCAACAACCTCTAAGCCTTGTGTCAGTCACAAATTAACATGGTATTTCTCTCTCTCTCTCTTTCTTTCAATCCCTCTCTATGTGTGTAGATGTCTCTCTGTCTCCCTTCCCCTCCCCTCCCTTCCTTCCTTCCTTCCTTCCTTCCTTCCTTCCTTCCTTCCTTCCTTCCTTCCTTCCTAGTTCTGGGGATTGAACCTAGTGTCTGACACATGATAGGCAAGATTCTACCTCCAAACTGAACCCTGATTCCATTCATAGTTTATTTTGTGATAGAGCTTCCTTAAGCTGCTCAGCCTGGCATCAAACTGACCTCCCATCTCAGCTGAGGTTAGAGATGTAGTCAGAGTCACTGTGTGCTTTTGGCATTGATAAAGGAGAGAGATCTGCTGGTGTCTACAACTTATCCCAACAAATTTAACATAGGTCAGTAAAGACCCAATTGAAAAACACTTCAGAATGGTTATAGCATTCTTCATAGTATGTTTAGAAGGCCAATCACCTGACAGCACTGGGAAGACCGTCCTGGACCATTTTGCATCTTGATTCTCGCACATAGCTCCAACACTCAGCTTCTATTTAAAGAACCAGACTAGGCCATTGGGAAGTGAACTCATAATAAGGTCCTATACTAATTGACTGCACTAAATCACAACCAGGGAAATCCAAGACAACATTGACATGGATTGTTTCTAAGATTGTTTCTAAGATCAGGAGGGATTTTTCATATATGTTCCAAATTTTGAAAAATTAATAATCCTCTCTTCTCTTGCAACATTTATTCATCTAGAAGGTTTGATATTCTAGAATAAGCAATGATTGTACAAATAATTAAATTTGCAAGTTCCTTAGAGAATTAACTTTCCTCCAGTCACTGAAGTATATATCTCAGCATCTGCTTCTGTCTAGTGACCAGATGGTAAACTGTTTAAGGTCACCTCTTTCTTTAAGGTGTTCCTTCTTGTACTTTGACGCCTTCTATCACCTAAATTCCTAGTTTGATTTACATATCTGAAGATCTTATCTGTGGGGGGTCTGTTCTGAATCTTTAGAATGGGTTTGGTGGAAGTTATTTAAAGTCCTGGATTCATGGGTTGGAGCTCATGAACTAGAAGATTCCCACAAATCCAAACATCCCCCAAGTTGAATTGTTGCTGATGCATCTCATGTTCACCTTCACTGAGCATTGGATAAACTGCTGATGCTGTTTTGGAAACCAAAGGAGACACACTCAACCATTCCCAGGACAGTGTAACTCCCCATGTACTGGCCTCAAACTCACAGAGATCCACCTTCCTGTTTCCTGGGGGATTAGGATTAAAGGCATGCCCTTCCTTCCTTCCTTCCTTCCTTCCTTCCTTCCTTCCTTCCTTCCTTCCTTCCTTCCTTCCTCCCTTCCTTCCTTCCTTCCTTCCTCCCTTCCTCCCTTCCTCCCTTCCTCCCTTCCTCCTTCCTTCCTTCCTTCTTTCCTAGTGCTGGGTATTAAACCTGGTGTCTGACACAGGATAGGCAAGTAGTCTTTCCTGATTTTTTAGTCTAGAAAAGGTTTATTATGCATATGTGCACGCAGGTAGGTGTGTGTGTGTGTGTGTGTGTGTGTGTGTGTGTGTGTGTTTGTCTGTGCCTGTGTCTGTGTCTGTGTTTGTGTCTGTGTATGCATGGAGGGGCCAGAGCTTGATATCAGGTGTCTTCCACTATCTCTTTCCACCCTATCTTTTTAGATAAGATCTCTCACTGAACCAGGAGTTAATGATTGTCTAGACTGGCAGGCTAGAGAAACCAGGAATCTATCTGTCTTCAACCACCAGCATTAGGGTTATAGATATACAGCAGCATGCCCAATTTTTATGTGGTTATTGGGGATCCAAACTCAGATCCTCATGTTTATGCAACAGAAACTTTACATACTGAGCTATCTCCCCCACCCCCCTAATCTTAGAAGATTTTATTTAAAGCATAGTCACTTAATTTGTGGTTAAGTCATTGGGATTTAAACCTTATCAATCTGATAGACTCCACTTTGCAAAGAGTATTCAATATATTATTGTAGTTGTTGAATCTTTAAGATACATCTCAACACAAATTGCCTGTATTTTCTTTTCTTTCTTTCTTTCTTTTTTTGTCTTTTTGAAACAGGGTCTCCCTTTAGTCCCAACTGGCCTGGAGCTTGATATGTAGACGAGGCTGGCCTTGAACTCAACAGAGATCTGCCTGCCTCTGCCTCCTGAGTGCTGGGATTAAAGGCATGCACCACCATGCCTGGCATTTTTTTTTTTTTCTAATTGCTTGTGCTTTCACCAAACATTCCTAATCTGATCTTTTGCGATTTGCAGCCATAGTTCATTGCAAAAGTAGTGTTTCAGAAGTCTCCAAGATTATTGAACTATTTTTATTTCATCTAGGTCTCACTGTTTATTTCATTTTCCCCTTACAATTAAGAGTAATTATACCAATTCTGTTTTATAGGAAAGTGCACGAGATCACCCTGTGGAGTAAGAATTGTTTACTGGGCTGGAGAGACGGCTCAGCGGTTAAGAGCACTGGCTGCTCTTGCAGAAGACCCGGGTTCAATTCCCAGCACCCACATCGCAGCTAAGAACCATTTTAGGCTGGGTGTGGTGGCGCACGATCTTAATCCCAGTACTCAGGAGGCAGAGGCAGGCGGATCTCTGTGAGTTCAAGGCCAGCCTGGTCTACATAGCTAGGTCCAGGATAGCTGGGACTAAAGGGAGACCCTGTCTCAAAAAGACAAAAAAAAAGAATTGTTTACATTTAATCTCCAGCAATTCTGTCCCCACTGTGATAGTCACATTCAAAATAAAAATGGTGCTATTGAGTATCATGTTATCAATGCTTACCTTTGATTCTGTGTGTGTGTGTTGTGTGTGTATGTATGTTTATATGTGTGTGTGTGTACATGCATGTGCTGTTGGAGACCAGAGATCAATGTCAAGTGTCTTCTTCAGTTGTTTTCTACCTTGGTTTTTTTTTTTTTTAACCTGGAGCTATTTAGTGAGCTCCAGGGATCTGCCATCCATCCGCACTCCCTAACACACACACACACAGACACACACACAGACACACACACACACACACACACACACACACACACATACACACACACACACCATCCCAGCTCTAGAGTTGCAGACATGTGCCATACCTCCTGACTTTTATGTGGGTTTGAGGCACCTAACCTTCGCTTCATGTGTACAGTCATCTCCCCAGCCCTTCTCACTTAAATTTTTTTTTTTTTTGGTCTTTTTGAGGCAGGGTCTCCCCTTAGTCTCAGCTGGCCTAGAACTCGCTTTGTAGACCAGGCTGGCCTTGAACTCATAGAGATCTGCCTGCCTCTGCCTCCCAAGTGCCAGGATTAAAGGCATGTGCCACCATGCCCAGCTTCTCACTTGATTTTTAACTGAACAATGAGAGCAGGCAAACTGGTGAGACCCAAGCCATGGTTGTCTTTGGACTTCTGAGACTAGGTGCTTTGGAGTGGCTGTCAGGATCCACTCTTGAGATGACCCATTTTTCTGTAATCAAAAGGATCCTTGCCCATTTTGGCCCTACAGTTTTTAATCTGTATTTGCTTCCTAATTTCCAGGTACGATAAAGAGTCCTTGCTCTGGATCTTTATCTGATAAATTGTTCTGAGGGATAAGCAATAGATAGCACACATTTGGCACCAGAGAATCAGGCCTATGAGCTGACCAAATATCTCTGTTCCAACCTTGCTGCTGAGGAAGATCGATCTGGTAACTTTCTGGTATTTTTTATTTTTTATGATAAATCATATAATATGGCTTATGGGAGAGAAAATGACATTTTAAGTCATATTATGACAAAAAGCTTGGAGTTGTGGGGCTGGAGAGATGGCCTAGCCATTAAGAGCACCAACTGCTTTTACAGAGGACCCAGGTTTGATCCCCAGCACCCACATGGCAGCTGAAAACCGTTTGTAACTTCAGATTCCAGGGGAATCCGACGCCCTCTTCTGACCTCCGCGGCATTGCACGACACGGGTGCACAAACCTACATGCAGACAATACATTCATACACATAAATAAATAAAATAAAATTAAAAATAATAAAAAAGCTTTGAGTTGTGTTAGTAGAGCAATATAATTTATCACTTTGAAGTGAGCCATTCGTCTCAATGGTTGTGACATATAGTTTGTGTTGGGACTGACATGCTATGTGTCATGTTAAAATTGGCTGAAGCTCAGGTTTACGTGACAAACAGCACACACTGAAGTACTCTTCAGAAAACCCTCTCCACACTTGGACTATTTTCAAGAGATCTTCTGTTTAGATAACTCAACACAGCGTGATCCTTTGGAATGATGTTCTATACATTTGCACTCAAGTGCTGGTGAAAGGAACAAGCAGTCTTTCTTATTGGAGCTCTTCTATATTCTATTTCTTTGTTCTTAAAATACGTTTCAATAGTGTCAGCTGCTTTGGACCTTTTCAAAAGTAGATATTTTAGAAAATGAGAACTAACGAAGGCTGAGCATAGCCTGTGATCCCAGTGCTTAGGAAGCTGAAGCAGGAGGATTGCTGGGAGTTTGAGGCCAGGTTGGGGTACATAGTACATTCCAGGCCAGATTGGGCTACAGAATCGGTCTCAGAAAATTAAAAATTAAAAAATAAAAAGAAATCAATGAGCAGGATTTCATATACTTAACAAACACCAGATCACATCAAGTGCTGGTATAGCCACGTTGGCTGTGAGGGAATAGACTTACTTACTTGAGGAACAAAAACTACTGATCATCAGCTTCCATTTTCCTGTCCTGTGTCAGTTTTAACGGATGGACATTCTGCCTCTTTTAAGCTGTATTTTCCCCCCACAATTCTCCCTTTATAGGTCATTGCCAGAGTCATGCTGGCTCTGGTTCAGTTTCTGCCTCTAAGCTAGGAAACTCTGAGAACAGCTTTCAATATGGAAAAAAAAATCAGGCACAGATGAAAATTTGGCTTAAGTTAAATCACTCCATTCCCTTAGCACTTAATTAAAAGAATTGCAGAAGTGTTAATTTAATTGCATTTAAACACCTCATTGAAAATCAGAAGACCACTAGCTGAAGGCACACAAAAAAGGCTGTGATAAGAGTTCAAAATCCTTGCTTCAATTTTATGAAACAAATTCTTGATATTTGTGGAGTCTTATATTTTAATAGACTCCTGATTTATTTCAGTGGTTTAATATAATAGTGTTGAATACCATATATCCTTATGGAACTATGGCCCAGTTTTCACTTTCAGAAATTAATATTATATTAATTATAATATATTAATACTTTAAAATTGAAAGTAAAGAAGAAAATTTATTTAGGGGGCTGGATGCTCAGTCAGTAAAGAGCTGTCTGCAGGCATAAGGACCTGAGTTTAGATCACCAGCACACATGTAAAAAGCCGGAGGTGGAGGTGCACATCTGTAAGCCCAGCCTGGGGAGGGGCAAAGATAGATGGCTCCCTAGAGCTCACTGGCCTGGCCAGTCAGCCCAGCTGAATTAATGAACTCCAGGTTCAGTGAGAGACCCTGTCTCAAAACAATAAAGCGGAGAGTGATGGAGAGGATGTCTGATGTGGACCTTGGTGCACATATGCAGGTGCATACTTACATACACAGGCACATATCCATACACAAATGTGCTCCTATACCAAACACACACACACATACAGAGAGAGAGAGAGAGAGAGAGAGAGAGAGAGAGAGAGAGAGAGAGAAAGAAAGAGAGAAACTATTCAAGAACTAAGGGAAAGTTCACTCCAAAATCCATTTTCAGTGGCACAGCCTTTGAATAAACTGGCCCAGAATGCCAACGAGTTTTGAGATCTAGGCATCTGTCCTTAGGCAGGCCCTCCAGACTCATCCAACGCAGTGGCATGGCCCTAGGTGGCCACTTCACCAGCTGACAGCAGGGCGTTCAGTCCACAGGAGTAGCAAGTAAACTGATTTGTGCTGGGGTAGCAGCTGAGCTTGGCAGCTATTGAAATACCATTTGGAAGCTGGGCATGGTGGCACACGCCTTTAATCCTAGCACTTGGGAGGCAGAGGCAGGCGGATCTTTGTGAGTTCAAGGCCAGCCTGGTCTACAGAGTGAGTTCCCAGGACAGCTGGGGCTACAGGGAGACCATCTCGAAAAGACCAAAAAAAAAAAAAAAAAAATACCATTTGGAGGCAAAAGGAGGCCTATTTCACCCTCCCTTCCTCCTGCTTCTAGTCTAACTGGGCTCTATCCAGGTGACATTTGCCAGGATGTCAAGGCAGCATTCGATTTCCACTGCTGGCAATAGTGGCTGTTTGATTAAAGTCTAAGCATTTTACCATATTTGATCTTTAAGTCCAAACGTCACTTCAGAAAAGGGATTGGTGAAACAGATTTTCCATTTGGGAGGACTTTGTCTGAAGACAGGTATGTCTAGGCACCATGGCAGTCTCCTCAGGACTGGGCTGGCATGGTTGTCAGGGTTATCGGCTCTGGCCCTCAATCTGGTGGTCCTTACCTCAACCTTATGAGTCAGGAAGCACCGTTAACCATTCCCCCTTCTATAAAGGAAATGCTTGGTGGAGATGTTGAAATGCTCACCTGATCACACAGGAGTGGGGCCAGATTCCATGGCTCCCGGACCCTGCTCCTGCCACCAGTCCTTCTGTGGACAAGGAGGAAGACCTGCTCTGCAGTTCACACGGACGCATTGGGGTCAGAACAAAACAGTGACAGTTCCTCACTGTTGTCATGGCAGCTCGGGGCTTTATATTTTACTTTTTCATGTGCTATCTTCTTTACTCAGTTCACTAGTAAGCTATAAGCTTTCCCTTTTTCTTAAGAATGTTTATCTTAAAAATGAAGAAGGATGAGGGGCTGGAGAGATGGCCTAGCGGTTAAGAGCGCCAACCGTTCTTGCAGAGGACCCGGGTTCGATCCCCACATGGCGGCCGAGAACCGTCTGAAACTCCAATTCCAGGAGAACTCCAGTTCCAGGTGAATCCGACACCCTCTTCTGACCTCCGCGGCATTGCACGACACGGGTGCAAAAACTTGCATGCAGACAGTACATTCATACGCATACAGAAATAAATAAAATTATAAAAAAAAATTTTTTTTAAATGAAGAAGGAAGAAAGAAAGGAAGAAATAAAGATTAAGACAGAAGTTGGTTAGGCAACCAATGGGTAGAAGAAAGGGACACTTCTATCCTTCTGCCTCAAGCGGGCTCCCGGCCGTGGTCGTGTTGCCCTGGCACCAGCCTCTACCTGGCAGGCTATCCGTGCTTCCAGCTACTTCCAGATGGTCACGCATGCCTACTCCCTGACCCTGTAGTGTGACAAAAGGAGAGGAAGTATGAATGATACTACTGCTCTACTGTTCCCTTTGGTTTCCAGAATCTCCTACCCCTCTACAACCAATCTCTTGTTTTAAATTCCCCTTCTAGCAATCATTGGTATTTCGTGTGTTGACCTGGCAGGCTCCTAGTGGAAATACCCTGTAACATTCCTCTTCGAAAATGACAGTGGGGTGTTCCCTCCCCAAAGGAGAGTATGAGTTTAGATTCCCTTTCCAGTCCAGAAATATATAAAACACTGTTTAGTCAGCTCCATGCTCCAATTTGTGACCAAAAATTACATTACAAACCCAGAGTGCCAAGGGCTAATAAGTTGTACTTAGTTCAACTCTTTCCTGCCATGCCACCCTCCAAACATGTCATCCCACCCTCCCCATAATTCCATGGGTTGTGCTGCAGCTGGTTTATCTAGCTACTATGTGTGTGTGTGTGCATATGTGTACATGTTCATGTGTGTGTGCATTTGGAGGCCAGAGCTCAACCTTGCCTGCTTTCAACCTTGCCTTTTGAGGCCTAGTCCCTCACTTTTACCTGGTGCTCACCAATTGGCTAGATTGCCTGGCCAAGGAACCCCAGGGATCCGCTTTCTCAGTGATAAGATTACAAGCATGCATCACCATGTCCAGTATTTTTACATGGATTTTGGGACATGAACTCAGGTCACTAAGCTTGCAGGACAAGCACTTTACTGACTGAATCATCTCCCTACCACCTAGCTACTAATTCTGAGACACAAACATCCTTTCATCATAAGTTTGTCATGAAAATGTTTTGAGGAAGTCTTTCAGACATCCAGTGATGCCATTCAAAGTACAGGGACTCCGTGGTTTTCATGCTTCCAACCAGTTCTTACCAAGAGCATATTGTGTGCCAGCCCTGCGCTAGGTCCTCAGAGAACACACAGCTGCTAGACTTGGCTTGTATTCACCAGCTACTGAAAGTTCAGTGGAAGGCTTGGCAGAGGATGGCAAGTGCCCCAGAAAAGGACATGGAATGCTCAAAGGAGCGCGATCTGAATGCTCAAAGTTGGTCTTTCCTGACTGAAGCCTGATTAGGGAATTTCAGACCTTTTCAATAACAGGACACACAATTTGGCTTTAAAGGATCATGGGCTGTGGGGCAAGGGGAACACTCATCCACTGCTGGTGGGAATGTAAACTCGTGCAGCCGCTATGGAAAGCAGTGTGGAGAACACTTGGAAGACTTGGAATGAACTTGCCACCCGACCCAGCCATACCACTCCTAGGCATGTACCCTCAAGACTCACGCCACCACAGAGATACATGCACGGCCATGTTTATTTCAGCTCTCTTCAGAATAGCAAGGAGCTGGAACCAACCCAAATGCCCCTCAACTGACAAGTGGATAGAGAAAATGTGGTACATCTATACAATGGAGTTCTATGCAGCAGTAAAGAAAGATGACATCATGAGCTTTTCAGGAAAATGGCTGGAGCTAGAAGACATCATGCTGAGTGTAGTAACACAGTCCCAGAAAAACAAACAATGAATGGTATCCCTCATCTGTGGATGCTAGTGCCAATTACCTAGTTGTAAGTATTTCTTGTGCAGGGCCCCTTGAGCTTTTGTCCAAAGCAGTTGGGAGTGATGCATATTGGAAACAACAACAACAACAACAACAGAAAGGACTGCATCAAAGAACTGACTGAAACAGTGAACTTCTGCTCAAAACAGTCAATTTCCACATGGAGAATGTTGAGAAAGACTGAGAAAGAGATGAAAAGCATGTTTGGCAGAATGCATGAGCTCTGGTGGGGTGGGGGGATAGGGTGGGGGACACGGGTCTAGATTTGATAATCTTGTACAAAATATATATAAAAAAAGAAAAAAAGAAAGGATCACGAAGCAGCAAGAATGCCGTGGAAGAGTATTCTGGGTCTGAGCAGGAAGGAAAACAAGGGATCAAAGGTCCAGCCTGGGTCTGATTTGACTAACCAGAGAAGCAGAGTATCTAAATAATGGTCAGCCTCCTGAAGCTGGGTACCTGGGCTTGATAAGGGCTCAGTCTTCTCTCTCTCTCTCTGTCTCTGTCTCTGTCTCTGTCTCTCTCTCTCTCTCTCTCTCTCTCTCTCTCTCTCTCTCATTCTCTTTCTCTCCCTCCCTCCCTCCCTCCCTCCATCAGTCTCTCATCTCTATTTTTCTCTCCCTCTCTGATCTGTCTCAGCTCTCACATTTCCAGCTTCTCTCTGCCCATCCCCACTTATTCTTTCCCTCCGTTCCCTTCCCCAAGTTGCTCTTCTTCAACCCCTCTTTTGGGGTTTTATTTTCCATCTCTTTGGTGGCCCTGCTGTTTGCTTGCTCACTAAGTGATTTACACATCCCAGGCTCCATCCAAGACAATGTGGGATGAGAACCAAATGCAAATGACAAGAAAGAGGCCAGGATAAACAGCAATGGAAAGTTCTCAAACCAAGCCAGGCCCACATCCTATGCACGCTGTCCGTCTAGGGTATCCTGGCCTGGCTCAAAGCAGGCTCCAGGCTGTCCTCACAAGGACGTGTGGGAAGCTAAAGCCTGTTTATGTTTTCCTTCTTTGCGTTTTAAATGAAAGATCAATGTAACCTCAAGTTTTAAAGGGAGCCTCTGCTAGTTGGGAGTGGAGACCAAGAAGTTGGAGTGGGGTGGTCTATGTCCGTGCTCTATCTGCCTCAGCAGCTGCATGGCCCCAGCATGTCTGTCTCAGTACAGGTTAAGATCATCTACTGAAGAAAATACTAGAACTGCAATTCTGATTTGCACGGGAGCATAGCATGTGTTTGACTTTTGCCAGTTCAGACACAGTGTGCAAAGGGCCCCGATTGTTACTGTGAGCTTGTGCTCAGCTTTTTCCTGGGAACAGGACTTCTGGAAAGAGATAGCTTGGGGAGTTGCTTAGGCAATGGCTGTTTCTTGTTAGTCAGTTTTTATGGAGTCTGGACTCAGATCCCAATGGGCTATTAACATAGGTGATTCTTGACAAACCACAGCACCACTTAGTCTCTATTTGTTCAGCTATTCAATAAATATGCACGAAGCAGCCCCACTGTTCTATGTAATGAGGGATATGAAGATGGACACAACTGAAAAGGTGCCTTAAAATTTACATAAATCCATTTTATTTGCTGTAACAAAATACCCGAGGCAAACTACTTATGAAGAAAAGGGGTTTATTTAGGTTATGGATTTTGAGGTTCAAAGTAAAGATCATTAGGCTCCATGAATTTGTCTTCTTGTGAAGGTAGGAAATGGTGTCACATAATGGTCAGAGCACATGTTGGACCAAGCAGCCACATCTAGAACCAGAAAGCAGAGACAGAAGCACCAAGCTTGCTCTTTTTATACCTAGCTAGCTAGCTATCATCTGTCATCTATCTATGTGTGTGTATGTACACCATGGTGAACACATGGAAGTCAGAGGACAAGTTGTGGGTGTCAGTTCTGTCCTTCTACCATATAGGTCCCAGAGATCAAACTCAGGTCTTCAGGCTTGGCAACATGTGCTTCTACCCACTGAGCCATTTCACAGACCCCTCCCACTAGCCCTCTCTACTGAACTTCCAAGGGGTTGTACTGGAGCTGCTAACTCCTTTTGAACGCATGTTCCCTAGGGACCTAAAGACTTCCCACACTCCCTCACTTCTTAAAGGTTCCACCAACTACCTGTCACACAGACCCCTGCGGGAAACTTAAACCAAGTCTAAACATTGCAGATTACAAGAGATACTCCAGGAATGAGCTGCTGAAAATCATGGGGAAAAAACTCTTGAAAATTATATAAAAAAAGAAAATTACAGGGCAATTTGGTGATGTATGGAAGTGATACAGGGGGTCCCCTTTTCAGGGCCCTTAGTCTCATTTATGAGATAATTTAAGAATAGACTTAAATGGAAGCTTTGTGATGACTTTATTAGAATTTAAAGAAAACTCATGGCAGGCAAGCAGTTGCCTTAAGGAGAAAAATGGAAGGTGTAGGAACCTCCTCCAGGCCGCGGGAGGGGGTCCAGGTCCTGAGCAAGGAGGGGTGAATAGGCGGGAGGGGGTCCAGGTCCTGAGCAAGGAGGGGTGAATAGGCAGTGGAGTCAACACCACAGACCCCGGAGTTGGGTGAAAAGCAGGGAAACTGTGAGCTCCTGAAAACTCGTTTATTATGGGAAAGATAATGGTTTATATATGATCATCTTCTGCTTCTTCTGGGAACATATCAGGTGTTGGTCATTGGCCCAAACCACCGACTCAGCTGTCATTTCCAAGCGCAGGTTAAGTCTGTTTGGTAGGCAAGGAGGTAAGCACGCCGCTGCGCAGGTGTGTAACACTCTACATTTCCACCCCTTTGCTTTTAAAAAGAGCGACAAACATGTAGAGTTATGGAGAGCTCCCTGTGTGTGTTCTGGTCCGGAAGCCCTGCACTAGTGATGGGCATTCCAGGCAGCAAAAATTCACCATCTCCTTTTGTGCGTGTATGTGCATATTCGGTCAGGGTGTGCGGAGATGGATGTTGACATCGAGTGTCTTCCTCTACTGCTCTCCACCCTGTGTTTTTGAGGCAGAGCTCAGTGATTGGGTAGAGTGGCCAGCCAGAGAGTTCTGGGGATCCCTTGTTTCTGTCCTTACCACTAGTAAGGCTGTAGGTATGCACCACCATGCCCAGCTTTTATGTGGGTGCTGGGGTGCCAAGCTCAAGTCCTCATGCTTGCACAGCAGACATTTTACTGACAGCCATCGCCCCGGTCCTGAACCAAAGTATTTTTAACAACATGTAGGGCAGGAGGACCTGGGGTAGAGCATCTAGCACAGAGTTCCATGAAGGCTCGGGGGGAGTTTACCCACCCCCTTGCGAGTCCAGCAATGGGACTGTGACACAAGGCTCCTGGCCCAGAGAAAATATTTTATTATTTATAATAATTTATAATGGGGGCTGGAGAGATGGCCTAGTGGTTAAGAGCACCGACCGCTCTTACAGAGGACCCGGGTTCAATCCCCAGCACCCACATGGCAGCCGAGAACTGTCTGAAACTCCAATTCCAGGAGAACTCCAGTTCCAGGGGAATCCGAGACCTTCTTCTGACCTCCGCGGCATTGCACAACACGGGTGCACAAACTTGCATGCAGTACATTCATACACATACAGAAATAAATAAAAATTAAAAAAAATAAAAAAATTAAAAAAATAATTTATAATGGGAGTAAGAGAATGACGGAAATTCAAAATGCTTTCTAAACTGAGACTACATGCAAGGGAGTGTGAGCTGAAGGTCAGGAGGTTGTGAGAACTTAAAAGTACTACTTTAAATAAGAAAAGTTGAGATGCCTGAAAGACCTACAGGAAGAAGACATGGAAAGCAGTCAGGTATAAGATCTTGGAGTTTAGGGGGCAGGTCCAAGACTGGGGGAATACACCAACCACCCTGGGACCAGTATGTCTGCTGGAGATTGGCTTCCATGTTGCCGTCCTCATCTGGCCAGCCGAATCCCTCGTGGCCCCTGTTAAATGCAGATTCCCAGATCCCTCTCACATCTTCTGTACTAAAATTTTATGATTCAGTACATGGGTAACTACCTAAGGTATATAATGGTAGATATTTCTTCATACATTTAATGTGCACTCAGTATTGTTGAGAGCCTATAACATTTCCAGCACTGAGCTTGGCTGTGGTGGATGAGATCATGGCAGCCCCTTGTGGTTATGAGACAAGGAGTGGCTGTGCCGCTGAGATTGGACCCGATTCCTCTGAACTGAAGTCTTCCTCCAAACTGATGATGAGGGAGAAATAAACCCTTATTCATTTAAGCCACTATGACTAAGTTTTTGTTTGTTTGTTACTTTCTACTCAAAGAATTCTGATCTTTCTGTGGTTTCAATGCAACCCCCTAAAAGGATACTGAAAACTAAATTGCCAAGTCAACCATACTGGGAGGCAGGGCTCGATGGGAAGTGTTTAGGTGGGTGGAGGGTTCCACTCCCATTAATAGATTAATGGTAATTGTGAAAAGGTCTGAACTTAGGAGTTTGATTTCTTGCTCTCTGGCCCATGATGCTTTGAGTCATGTTATGACAGAGAAGAAGGCTCCCAGGAAACACAACCCCTGGGTCTCTAGAAATTTGAATGAAAGAACTTTCCTTGTTTTTAAATGACCTTATCTGTAGTATTCTGTTATAGTGGCACAATGCAAATTAAACCAGACTGACAGAGACATTTTATTGGTATTATTATTACTAAGAACCTAAACCTTTTAAAATATTTTATAACTATTTAATTTTATGTATATGAGTGTATTGCCTGCATGTATGTTAGTGCATGAAATGACCTTGGAGTTTAGAAGAGGGTATCAGATTCCCTGGAACTGGAGTTATGGATAATTGTTAATTGCTATTTGAGTGCTGAGAATTGAGTCCTGGTCCTCTAGAGAACAGCCACTGAGTACACTCAGCCACTGAGCCTTTTCTCCAGCCCCAGAATCTAGAACTTCTAAATAAAATAAGTCTCTTTTAAGAGGAGAAACTTGGAGCTGGGAGTGGTGGCGCACGCCTTTAATCCCAGTACTGGGAGGCAGAGGCAGTTGGATCTCTGTGAGTTCAAGGCCAGCCTGGTTTACATAGTGAGTTCCAGAACAGCTGGAGCTACAGGGAGACCCTGTTTCAAAAAAATAAAAATAAAAAAAGAGAAACTTGGATGAATATTTTATTAACTCAAGTTGAATAAACTATATTGTCTTAAATCCTGAGTCTTAAAAAAATCCAACTCCTGGGGGCTAGAAAGACACCTCAGCAATTAATAACAGTTGCTGCTTTTCCAGAGGACCCAAGTTTGGTTCCCAGTGTCCACATCTGCCTATAACTCTGGATCCAGGAGATCCAACACCCTCTTCTGGCCTCTGTGGACCCCTGCACTCATGTGCAGATACCTATACATAACACATTTGTATAAATGTATTGTTTTTTATTTTAGAATTTCAAATAATTGACATGATGGTTTATAGTCAATTATTAATTTATAGTTAAGATCCAATGTCATTTTGCAATCTATATTAAGCTTCAGGATTCACCTTCTGGCATTATGGGTGTGCATCACCATACCTGGCATTCTTCTCTACCTAAATACTTCTTCTAATGCTAATAAAATTATAAATTTAGTGAGTCTATTCTAATATTGTTAATGAGCTAAGTCAAATTTCTTATACCTCATAAGCTAAAATGAATTTCACATTTTAAATAAGAACAATGTATTTTTAAAGATTATTTCTAAGCTTAGCCTGAAAGTGTTAATATTTTGGATGTGACTTATTTCACCATCTCTGTGCTTAATTCTAAGTATCCCTGGATTTGGCGAGTCACTCATTCAACACTACCTCAAGAGATTTGGAGTTACTAGGTCAGCAGCTCATGAGCACAGTGTATCGAGCTGAAGCTGGGTAGGGGCCAAGGCTAGCCCTCCAGGGCTGGCAAGTGAGGGTGCTAAGCCTTCTTTGGGATTACTATGGCAGTGACAAGGCTTCCTTCTGTACCCTTCAGAGGGATGCCATTTCAGAATCTTTGTTCCAGTTATCTACTGGAGTAGAAGGAAACTAGCAACTCTGCCTGGCAGTGCTCACTTCCTCTATGACCTCATTGGCTTCTGCAATGCTTTGGGTCTCTGGGGACATTGTTTACATGTCCATCTTGCCCTAAAGATGCTCTAATGCTGTTTCATCTAATGCTGAGCCTCCATTCAAAAGCCATATTAGTAATACATATCATTCCCCTTCACTGGGACTTTTTAGGAATTCCTCCAAATGGGATTATAGCATTTCACACTCCATTCAAATATAGCATTTCAAAACCATTCTATTTAACTTGGCTGGATTGCTGCTTTGGACAGTGTTCCCTCTTAAGCTGCCATAGCACGTCTTCCACATTAGCTGAGGCCACCAAGATGGGGTCCCAACCTCAGCTGCATCACCCCAGCTCTCTCCACTCCTCTTTGTTTGTTTTAGTGGGGGCAGTGGAGAAGATGGGGACACCACAGTGGGGGGCCAGAGAAATGCTTGTTCTGCATCTGTCATCAATAGTAACTTATGTGCGTATTGAAGATGTCACATTTTCATTGTTTAACTTCACACAAATCATGAGGGAACTCTTTGGACACCTGGAAAAATAAGAACTCCATTGCTTGTCCCTTTCAGGCAAAATATCCACTGATAACTATGTGTATTTCTTCTACTGATAAAGTATTCCTGAAATGTTTATGAAGTGCTTTACAAGTTGCCAATCGATTTGAATACTGTTTAGAAGCACCAATCTTTAGCGACTTTGGCTGGTGAGCCATTTTTCTGAAGCGAATAATCACCTCCATTTTGTCCATTTGGCTTAGAGTACATATTACTGGGGTTTTAGCATGTGCAATGTCAATTTTATCCCATTTTTACTGATTAGAAAAGGGAGAAATAAGAAACAAATAAGGACTGTCCCCCCAGTCCTCCTGAAATAGAAACTTCAACTAAATTTCATTGTACCATGCTAGTGTTCTGTGTCTCTGTGTCTATCTGCCTATCTGTCTGCCTATCATCTATCTATCTATCTATCTATCATCTATCTATCTGTCTATCTATCATCTATCTGTCTGTCTATCTTTCTCTGTCTCTCTCTCTCTGTTTTGTTCTGTTTCTCTGTTAGACTCTCTGTCTCTGTCTTTCTTTCTGTGTGTACGTGCATGTGCATGTAGAACATACACACACACACACACACACACACACACACCTTCTTTTTCTTTGCAGAAAGCTGTGCTTTGGCCTCAAGTATTTGTCATGTGCCGCTCACATGATCTTTCAACACCAAACCCACAGAGTTCCCCAGATTTAACACCAAACTGCTTTGTTCTAAACCAAAATCCAGTTAAGGTTTTCACTTAGCTCTTGATTACTGTCACTGCTTACCTGGAACAGAGCTTCTTAACCTTGAATAGTATATTAATAACCTGGGGCTCTTGTTAAAATGAGGATTCTAATTCCAGAGGCCTGAAAGGAGCCTGAGATTCTAAGCACCTCTGGGTGGCACCCATACTGCTGCTGCTCCAGGACTGAGGTGAGGATAGGTCAGTGCGCCACCTTCCGTTTCCCTCTCATGACAGGCTCCTTGGAGAGCCCAGACCTGTTCCTCACAGAATGACTCATATTCTGACTCTGCCGCCACGTCCATAAACTTATGTCTCTATCCTGTTTTCGCTGTCAGCTGTAAGTTAGGTGTGGAGGTGTGGTTAGTTACTTTTCTGTTGCTGTGATAAAACCACCATGACCCCTTAAGGGAACTTATAAAAGGAAGAGTTTGAGTTTACGATTGACGGTTCCGGGGAATTAGAGTCCATTGTGGAGGGAAGCATGGTGGCCAGGGCTGGAGCAGAAAGCTGAGGTTCACGTTTTCCAATGAGCACAGGAAGCCAAGAGAGAGACACTGGAGACTAAGAGGCTTGTTGAACACACTAAGCCCACCCCAGTGACGTACTTCCCCCAGCATGGCCACACCTTTTAAGACCTCCTACAACAGTGCCACCACTGGGGACAAAATGTCTGAATACTTGGGGCTGGAGAGATGGCTCAGTGGTTGAGAGCACCAACTGCTCTTGCAGAGGACCTGGGTTCGATTCCCAGCACCCACATGGAGGCTAAGAACCATCTTTAACTCCAGTTCCAGGGGAATCCGACGCCTTCTTCTGACCTCTGTGGCATTGCACAAAACCACAATACGTGTGCACCAACCTACATGCAGACAGTATACTCAACACATAATAAATAAATTTTAAAAATGTCTGAGTTCTTAAAGCCTATGGGGGACATTCTCATTCAAACGACCATAGTTTTTATTTAGATATTTTGGCAAAAATCGTCCTTCCTAATGGGTTATGACAAGAGGCACTGACTGCCAGTTATCCCACTAAGAAAGCACTGCTGAGACATTACCACTTGGATAAGGTGGTAATTTTTAAACAAATATTCAAAACTGACAGCAAATACAGATACACAATGCAACTTCTTTTTTTTTTTTTTAATTTATTTTTGTATGTGTATGAATGTACTGTCTGCATGCAGGTCTGTGCACCCGTGTTGTGCAATGCCGCGGAGGTCAGAAGAGGGTCTCCGATTCCCCTGGAACTGGAGTTCTCCTGGAATTGGAGTTACAGACGGTTCTTAGCCGCCATGTGGGTGCTGGGGATCGAACCCGGGTCCTCTGTAAGAGCGTCAGCGCTCTTAACCGCTAGGCTATCTCTCCAGCCCCACAATGCAACTTCTTATCAAGCTAATAATACTAAGTGGAAAATAGAAAGCACTATTTATAGTTCTAGTTGTGATGTCCCCTGCAATTTTCTGACAGTAGGGGAACTCTCTCTGGCTTTGCAGTGCTACCTGAGCCAAGGTAAAGAGAAGGAAGACTAAAGATACTTCTCTAAAGAGAAGAGTCTCCTGCCCACCCTTATTGCCTTTGTTCCTCTGGATCCCAAAGCAAGGTTGTCTTATGGTGATGCCAGTAACAACCACCATCAGTGCTACAGTCCAGGCTTGGGATCCTCCGCTCTGTGATGGTGCTGTGGACCGAGCAAGGTGCTGCACTCTGTAAGTGCAATGAACCAAATATTTGTGCCCTTTCCAATTTCAGTTTCTGAAATCCTAACCTCCAAGGTATGGCCTTTGGGAATGGATTACATTGTGAAGTGGAGCTCTCATGAGTGAAATTAGTTTTATTACAAAAGAAACTGAAAGAAGTTCTCTAACCCTGTCTGTACCATTTGAGGACACAAGGAGAAACCAGTAGCCTGCAACTCAGAAGAGGCCTGCACCAGAATGTGACTGTGGTTGACCCCATTTCCACCATCCAGCCTCTCATAGCTGTGCACTTGAACAGTCACTCAGGGAGCCTTCTTCCCTATCCGTCTCACACCCAGCTCCCCTGCATGAAGGCTGGCCAGGACCCTATAAAGAGGACAAGATTCTTTTTGCACCTCAGTTTTTAGCAGTAGGGCAGATGAAAACACCACCAAAGAATCTCCTGGGATCACTTCCAACCCAGGAAACAGAATGTAAAAGGTTTTTTTAAAAATTCAATGTATTTACACTGTGATGACAAAGTATGTTTATTATTCTAACACTTGAAACTAGAACATCTTCTTCTAATAAAACAATGTGATGTGCAGTAATCGGTTCTAATTATAGCCTATATAAGTCTACTAAAGTCCCAAATACAGTTAAAACAAAGCTCATTTTAATAAAGTTCTAGGGACACATATTTATCACAATAATACTATTTTTCAAGAATATAAACAAAATGTAAGTAAGAGAGTCAGTCGTAATGTGTAGAGGTGAGGGGAAAGTGCACGTAGAGAAAATGGAAGCTGTGTATAGATTCGGGAGATTGAAAAATGCTTCTAGATATTTCAAAGGACATCAAAGCTTGAAGGTGCTGGTTCCTGTAATGTCTAACTGTATCTGAGAACAAAGAAAAGCTTTCCTTCTTTCAGATGCAGGGCTGCACAAGCTCTTTCTCTTACCAATGATATAGTTGAGGTTTAAAGAAGAAAGGCAGGAGAAAGAGGAAGAAGAGGATGAGGAAGAAGATAAGGAGAAAAGAAAAAGTAGGAGGAAGATGAGGAGGAAGCAGTAGTGACAACTTGCTAGATGAAGAACTGCCTGAACTACAAGAATAAAACTGTGTATAGAAGGCCCCTGAGAGGGCAGATAGGTGGGGATGGGTGAAACACTAGGTCTGATATCCCCAGGGGGCACCTATACAGGGAGCCCCAGACAGCTTTGCTGTCATCTGAAGAAAGGCTAAGTGTGTTCCATGAGCTCAAGTAGGAAGAAGCACTATGTGTGGTAAACAGTGTCTTTAAGAAGCTGAAACTGGCTTGTTGTGGTTACCAATTACTGTGGCATAGTTTCACCATGGCCAATTTCAAGCTGCAAGTGGTTAAATAAATTGTTGTCTGCTTTCAGTATGTTAAAACACCAGCTTTCACGTGCTAGTACAAGCTAGCTCAACACACCTCTGGGCCATGCACCTCATTCTGTATATGTTCACATGACTGCCAGCCAGATTACACATGCAGACATGTCCTGTCTGGTTCTGTGACTGGCATATTTCAGTTACTTTAATGGCTATTCATTTAGAATTGGCAGGGTTCCCATGAAGTTCCTGACAGAACCCATATCAATAGCACATCCTCTGTCTTACTTAACACCACAGAGCAGAAAACCACTTTGATTTGTCAATGTTTAAACTTTAAATATGGTTTCTTTTTTAAAATTTTATTTATTTATTTTTATGTGTATGAATGTACTGTCTGCAGGTAGGTTTGTGCACCCATGTCATGCAATGCCACGGAGGTCAGAAGGGGGTCTCAGATTCTCCTGGAACTGGAGTTCTCCTGGAATTGGAGTTACAGACGGTTCTTAGCCGCCATGTGGGTGCTGGGGATTGAACCTGGGTCCTCTGCAAGAGCGGTCAGTGCTCTTAACCGCTAGGCCATCTCTCCAGCCCCAATGTTTAAACTTAAAAAAAAAAAATCATTGACTAATGGGGCTAGAGAGATGGCTCTTGCAGAGGACCAGGGTTCAAGTCCCAGCACCCACATGGTGGCTAACAACCATCTGTAACTCCAGTTCCAGGGAAATCTGACACCTTCTTCTGGCTCCAGGAGCACTGCAGGACAGGGGTGCACTTACACACATGCAGGCACTTACAATCATGCAGGCACTTACACGCATGCAGGCACTTACACGCATGCAGGCACTTACACACATGCAGGCACTTACACACATGCAGGCACTTACACGCATGCAGGCAATACACTCATGCACATAAAACAAAAACAGTAAATAAAAAAAATCATTCAATAGCAGAATTCTTGAGACTAATAGTAAATTTTTGTCTTCTCTATATGAATTTTTAAATAAATAAAAATTCACCTATAATTTTTAAGAATACCTTCAAAGAAATTAAAGATTGGGATTTATTTTTAATAAATGCATCTCTCTCTCTCTCTCTTTTTTTTTTTTTTTTTTGGTCTTTTGAGACAGGGTTTTTCCCTTTAGTCCCAGCTGGGGGACTAAGACCAGGCTGTAGACCAGGCTGGCCTTGAACTCACAGAGATCCGCCTGCCTCTGCCTCCCGAGTGCTGGGATTAAAGGCATGCGCCCAGCTATAAAGTGCATTTCTAAAGTGGGTAAGTAATTAAGGTACCCATGCTTGTTGTGGACCTCTCGCCCTGTATGTTTGTCAGAAATAGTACTTCAGGGACTCAGCACGCTGGAGAGTGTAGAAGAGTGTCACGACAGAAAGACGGACCCTCCCTATGTGTTGGTTTATAGATGAGACCTAGACCAGAGAGCAGTAGCAGTCAGCAAACCCAAGAGGAGAAGAGCAGACGGTACCCAGTTCCCTTCGGTGAGCCCCTGACTACACTGTCACCATGATATGGTCCAGAGCTTTCCGCTTGAGGTCCGGCACTGTGGCCTCTTGGCTGGGGTACCCCACAGGAAGCAGTACCAGTAGCTTTTCATGTGAGGGACGGCCCAGGAGCACCCTCAAACGAGGGCCACAGTTAAGGGGCGTGGTGGTGACTGTTACCAGACCTGCATTCTGAAATAAGAAAGAAAAGAATGTATTTTAAAGTCAGAGGCAAAATCGCAGGGTTTTTTTCCAGTTCAGAAACATTTATGATCTTTGTCAACAATAAAATTCCCAGGTATTAAAGCAGGTGCTCTAATCTCAGTCCTTGGGAGCCAAGGCGGAAAGAAAAGCCTTGAGTTCAGACCTCCGGCTACAAGAAAGAGTGTCGCAAAAGAAAACAGAAACCAAACAATAAACAGGTATTCTTACTTCACTTTAAAAGTATTGTAGATATCTTAAAATATTATATTCATTATTTCAAAAGTGTAGTCTGACACTGAGCTTTTGGTATTTAAGAAATTAATGAAGGCTCACAGGATTTGTTTTAAATACAACAGACTTGGGAGTTCCTGTCCCTAGAGAACATCATGGAGGATGTGAACCAGCCTGGAGAAAATGCTTATGTTCAGGGATGGAGGAGCCAGGGGCCAAGTGCAGGTGTGAAGAGCAGAGGAAACACGCCATCAGTCTCCCCCAAAGCTCCAAACTGCAGACATCTAAGTACAAACAACGGGTGGGCGTCCTCCAGGCTCCTCCCAGCTGCTCGCCCACCGCCCTGCTTCCCCAGGCAAGCGGCTGCCTGAGCCAGGACGAAAGCTGAGAGCCGCCTCTGGGCTTCAGGTTTGACCAGCCCAGCCATCCTACCCTGGGCTGACTATCAAGCTCCACTGATGCTTTTCTCTGTTCCCTAAGTCATGACCTACCCTCTGAATTCTGGATAAATGAGAAGACTTAAAGCTAAAGAGTGTGCTCTTCAGAGGCCGAGAGCACTGTGGGAAGGAGCCTGGCACAAGGCTCACACTGCTTTTCCTGGAACCAAAATCAGTCACATTTCCCTGTGGTCTGACATTGCCTGGAGAGGCCCTACAAATTCAAGGAGGAAAGCAAAAGCCAACTCTTTGGGGACAAGTTTGGAAGAACTCTTGAAAACATGTTTCTCTTTTGTGCACCAATGATATGTATTGTTAGGGGTTACTGATAATCCAAGTTTTTCTTTGAGACAGTGAAGAAGTGCACACACACACACACACACACACACACACAGGCATACATATGTAAGATCATTATCTTTTGTAACATTGTTTTATTTTTAATATGTTATTTATTATTTTAATTTTATGTGTATGAGTGTACTGCCTGCATGTATGTGAGTGCACCAGCATCATGCAATGCCCATGGAGGTCAGAAGAGGGTGTTGGATCCCCTAGAACTGGAGATACAGACCGTTATTAGCCGTTGTGTAGGTACTGGGAACTGAACCAGGGTCCTCCTCTGCAAGGCAGCTCCTAATTGCTGAGCCATCCCTCCAGCTTCTTGTTTGTTTAGTTTGTGTGTTTCACTTCTCTCCTCTTCTACCTGAACCCCAAGTCTCCATCAGAACATACAGTTCATGGGCTATCTAATCCCCACTATGCCCCAGGAATGTTATAGGGCTTGAGAGTTGCTCTCAGTCCTCTTCTGTTTCAAGCTGATATCGCTCTAGCTCCTGTACAGAAGGAGACTTTGGTAAGCATGTGACCAACTTTCTAATGTAATGCAACATTATCACCTTCTCAGTAAAGGTACTGAGAAGAGCACTTGCAGCTGCTCAGGCATCCCATCTGCTCAGACACGCTGTCTCTGAGGCCTGCAGGCTCTGCAGTTCTTGTGTGACTGCTCAAACCCTCAGGCCACATGCTGTTTCAGTGGAAAGCAAACACAGCAGCTTGCTGAACCTTGCGCTCACCAGTCCAGGCTTCCAGGGCCAGTTTTCAGACTGGAGTTACCTAGGAGTTCAACTTCAGATCAACAATTCCCAAATGACTCTGATTAGGAAAGTCTGGCTGACACTTTCTGCTAGGCCACTCCTGTTCCCCGGGCCTCGCCTGTCTCCCTCCGGCCTGTAGAGGGTTGCAACATACCTGCAGTGCAGCCAGCAGGAAGCCACATGCGATGGACACGCTGATCTCATTGTAATAGTGGATCTTTTTCTTGCCATTCGCAGTAAAACCATGGACTTGTTTGAAAATGAGAATCAGAACAGGGGCAGTGTCCAAGTACTCCTTAATCCAATTGGTTCTGCAGGGGTGGGGAGGGGAGGTCGAGATTCAGGAGAATATTAGCTGTTAATTTTTGCTCTTTTTGATTTTCTATGATTTTCAAATACATGTACTTGTCTTTTTTTATTTAAATTGCACAAAAGTAGAATTTTTAAATTTTTTCCTTTATTTCTCTTTTTCTCTAAGGCTAATGAATTCCGTGAATATGCATTAGTGCGTTCTTAGCACGGAAGAGCACACAAAATGCTGAAAGATACGAAGGCAGAGACTGTAACCTTGAAGTGGCTAAGCTAACTCAGTAACATGAAGCCTGTGGGGTGTTAGTAAAGGAAGAGAAGCATGTGCACCTGACTGCTCCAAAACAGAAACAGTGATTTACAGGAAGGACTGGAGGCCACAGATATGGCTTCCAGACTGTGCTGGATAGCTTTAGTTGTCAACTTGACAGGCCTGGGTTGAGGCAGCCTCAGCTGGAGAACTGCTCCCATCGGACTGGCCCATGGCCATGTCTGTGGGGCATTTTCTTGATTGCTGAGTGATGTGGGAGGGCTCAGCCCACTGTGGGTGGTGCCACCCCAGGGAGGTGGTCCTGTATTAAGAAAGGAGGCTGAGCATGGGCCAGGGGAGGAAGCCAGTAAGGAGCATTCTCCATGGCCTGTGCTTCAGCTCC
This sequence comes from Rhizomys pruinosus, assembly GCA_009823505.1. Lineage (NCBI taxonomy): Eukaryota > Metazoa > Chordata > Mammalia > Rodentia > Spalacidae > Rhizomys > Rhizomys pruinosus. Next base: position 1,723,866 of record VZQC01001128.1, on the reverse strand, counting down.
TACCTCCAAGTTGCTGCCCTGAGTTCCTATCTTGGGCTCCCTCAGTGAAGAACTATGACCCAGGAGATGTAAGATGAATAAACACTTTCCTTTCCAAGTTGGCATTGGTCATAGTGTTTTACCACAGCAATTGAGAGCAAACTAGAAGAGCGATGAAAATGAGGAAGGAGAGTTGGATAAAGTGTCCTAGGCAGTGTAAATTGATGAGTATATTCAGAGTCAGGAAGGAGGATGCATGGCAGCTTGGTGGGCTGCAGGGTGGGGTGCATGCTACGATGAGGGTGGGCTAGTAGGTACACGCAGATCCTGCAGGTTCTAGCCTTGATTTGGTAGGTGATGGAGAATTCATCCTTTGCTGCTGAGCAGAGCCATCACATGATCAGGTCTGTTTTAAAAAGTTGCCTTGTGACGGTCGTGGTAGCACACGCCTTTAATCCTAGCACTCGGGAGGCAGAGGCAGGTGGATCTTTGTGAGTTCAAGGCCAACCTGGTCTACAGAGTGAGTTCCAGAACAGCTGGGGCTACAGGGAAATCCTGTCTTGAAAAGACATAAAAAAAAGTTGTGTTGTGTGGATAAGAGTGATACCACCAAGAGTCACATCTTAAAGTACTAGTCACACAGTCATCCTAGAGGATGAGAAATTGGGGACAAGATAATGGCAGACAGGACAGTAGGTACAGAAGGACCAGGCTTGGGACAATTGGGGATTGAGGAGGTAAGGGCTAGAGACGGTGGATCAAGAACTAAAGCAAGTGACAAAGCTGTGATCAAGAGGATTAACGGAAATGACAGAAGAGCAAGAGGAAACCTGATGGTCTCGTCGTAGAAAAAGGCTGGGGACATTTGTGAGAGCCATTCATGGGAATATAGACATGAGGTTGAAGTTCTTTGTTTTCCAACCAAGAACATACCTTTCCTGGTTATATTGCCTTGCCCCATATATTTGAGATGAAGTTTCTTTCTAGAACAGATTTGTAAACAAAGAGAATCCCGTATAGTCAGATGATCCACAATATTGGATTCTCCCATGAGATATTTTATACAATTTATTAAGAGATGGTTACTAGTCTTTTGTTTGTTTTATTTCTACCTGTAGCCCCAGCTGGCTTTGGAACTCACTATGTAGACCAGGCAGGCCTTGATGTCACAGAGATCTGCTCTCCACTGCCTCCTGAACACTTGGATTAAAGGTGAGTACCACCACAACCAAATTCTTTTTGTTGGTGGTAGTGGTGGTGGTGGTGTTTTTCGAGGATTTTTACAACATTTTTATTTTATGTGAATGAGTATATTCCTTGAATGTAGGTAGGTGTACCCATGTCCTGCAATGCCTGCAGAGGTCAGAAGAGGGTATCTGGAACTGGAGTTATGGATGGTTGTTATCTGCCATGTGGGTGCTGGGAACTGAACCCAGGTCCTCTGCAAGAGGAACCTGTACTCTTAACCACTGAACATCTATCCAGCCCTTCATTTTTTTTTAGCCTACTTACACTTCATTGTTTTAAAACACATTAAACTTGTGCGTTTTTGTATGGTTCTCAAGTAATCAGCAACGGTATGTTTGTTACACTTTCAGAGCTATTCTAACCTACACCAATCAGCTTAGTCCCAGATATTTTTACTACTTAGAGTTTCATTGCTCCACCTCACATATCAAATGAGCTACTGAGCTCCCATCTCCTGTGCTTATCATGAGAGTGAAATAAGCTAAATATAGAAAGAGGCTTTTACTAATCCAAACATCACGCCTTGAAGTCAAGGAAATACCTACATAGGATGGCTTCTAACCCACTAGACTTCCAGCACTCAGCAGTCCCTTGTAACACGCACTGTCCTCCTGCCCTAAACAGACCTGGAGGCTGCTGTCTGCAGTGCCCGAGGGGAGCTGAATGCTGCCAAGAGGCTGTGTGTGCTCCCCAAGCTGCATGCTGGTAGGTGAACTTCTATCCTAATTCTGATATTTTCATGATTTATGATTCTGATTATATTTATAATGATTAAAATCGATGTTAAAAGCACACAGATTGTGGATAAAGAAAAGGTTAAGTAATACAATTTTTGAAGAAGATTTAGCAGTTTATCTATATCCCAAGGCAGGTCAATCATTCAAAAATATTTTTGTACTTACTTTGCCTAAGTATACAGTACCATCTGATCTTTCACTTTAGCTTTGGATAATTTAGTCTTACACAAATTCATCATGATGTCGGATGAGGCTAATAAGACTAGAAGGAAAAAGACCATGGAGAGGAGGGTTGGCACTCTGACTTGAGTTAAGATCTCTAGTCAGCAAGCCAGAAAAGATAAAGCTTCAAAGGCAAACTACATCCATGCTGTATATGGAGAACCCCAGCTATGGGCTTCAAAGGCACTGGGAATACGTGTCGATGTTATGTGTGTGATATGTGTGCACACGTGTGGAGGCAGAGGACGGTGTCAGGTGTCCTGCTCCCACATTCTTCACTTTTCCCCTGAGATGGTCTCTCACTGAGCCTACATCGAGGCTGGCTTCAGCAAGGCCCTGTGATCCTCCTGTGTCTGCTTTCCAGAAGGCTAGGGTTACTAGGGTTATGGGTGTGCTCAGCCATCCCAGATTTGTACCTGGGTGCTGGTGATTCAAACTCAGGTCTTTATGGTTGCACAGCAAGCACTCCCACCCACTGAGCATCTCCCCAGTCTCCATTTACAACTCAATTCAGCTAATATTTCTTCAGTTACCTAGTATGCACCATGGTGCTCGAGGTGCAATGCAAGACTTTGAAACCTGGGCTACCTAGACCTCTCTCTCTCTCTCTCTCTCTCTCTGTATCTGTGTGTGTGAGTGTGTGTGTGTGTGTACAAACTATAGTTAAGAAACTCTATAATTTGAGTTCTCAAGGGGAACTTAACAGGCAATGTGGATTTCTTTTAAAAAAGGAAGTCTAGGCTTTAATCCTAGCACTTGGGAGGCAGAGGCAGACAGATCTTTGTGAGTTTAAGCCTGGTCTACAGAGTGAGTTCCAGGACAGCTGGGGCTACAGGGAGACATGTCTCGAAAAGACAAAAAAAAAAAAAAAAGGAAGTCTATAAAATGAGAAAAAAAGTAAACCAATAATTAAAATGCTGTGTGGTAATGGCTATTTTAAAGCATGGAACAGACATGGTATATGTGAGGGACACTGGGCATATATGTGAGAATACAATGTTTTCTTTCTCAGTAGAGGGAGGCCAGGGGGTGACAGCGTTTTGAAGGTACTCTGTATATCTAAAGTCTAATACTGAGTGTGGAACTCACCTTACCTTTTACTCATCCCATTTTCCCATGAATATACAATAAAATTTATATTTTCATTGTTAATATCTCACACTTGCCCAAGAGCACAGAACTAGCTTGTCAGCTCCATAAGACATCAGTTCTAATATGATTTAAATATCTGAAGGAAAATGTCCTCTGAGGGATAGCAGACAGGGCTCATGTCCTCTCACCCTACTCACCCTGTCCCATGTGTCCTGCAGCTTGTGAGCCCATCATTCTTTCTTAGGCTTTTATGACTAGGGCAACAGATGCCAGAACTGGCCACAGAACGTCCACAGCTGAGGGAAGAGGTATTGGGATCTTCTATGCTCAGAGCCAAGAACTTGAGCTCAGGTCCCTTAGGGCCTTCTGAGAGGCAAGAGCCAGTACCGCCACACACCTTTCACCTAGTTGCCCTGAATTCCACTTCACTTTCTTCTGGAAGATAGGGAATCCACAGTTCCTAATGCTAATTGATAGAGTACTTACACTAAACTTGTTCTTAATTAAAGCCTACTTAATTTGGAAGACTATAGCACTTTAGCAAAATTTAGCAAAAGGTCTTGTGGTATATGACTTTAATCCTAGCACTCAGGAGGCAGAGGCAGGCATATCTTTATAAGATTGAGACCAGCCTACTCCATAGCAAGCTCCAGGCTAGTGGAGCTACAGGGAGACCCCATCTGGAAAAAAAAAAAAAACCCTCTTGAAGAGTATTTCACACTCCAGATAGATGAAAAGTGAAATCATTCCACAAAGTCATTTTATTTAAGAAGCAATTATTTCTGGATTGAGAGTTGGCTCACTGGTTAAGAGGGCTTTTGGGCTCCTCCAAAGGACCCAAGCTTTGTTCCCAGGACCCACATTAGATGGCTCCTAACTGTGACTCTGGCTTCCTCAGTCATGTGCACTCATCTGAACACACAGACACACAGACACACAGACACACAGATACACAGACACACAGATACACAGACACACAGACACAGATACGATACACAGACACACAGATACACAGATACAGACACAGACACATACAGATACAGAGAGTGAAAGAGAGAGAGAGCAAGAGCGAGTGACAGAGCCAGAGTGAGAGATTCACAAATGCAGTCGAGAGATGGCTCAGCAGTTAAGAGTACCTGCTGCTCTTGCAGAAGACCTGGGTTCTGTTCCCAGCATCCACGTGGTGGCTTACAACTGTCTATAACTCCAGTTATACAGGATCTGATGTATGATGCTGGCCTCTCTAGATGTGGCACATACACGGTGTGCTTACATACATGAAGCCAAAATACACATACAAATTGACTAAATAAATACAAAATATATCTTAAAAATAAATAAATAAATAAATAAATAAATAAATGTGGTGGTTTGAATGAGTGTCCCCCATAGGCTTTAAGTATTCAGACATTTGTCTCCAGTTGGTGGCACTGTTCTTGGAGGTCTTAGAAGGTGTGGCCATGCTAAAGGAAGTACGTTATTGGGAGCAGGCTTAGTGAGTTTAACAAGCCTTGTGGTCTCCAGTCGCTCTCTCTGCTTCCTGTGCTCATTGTGAGATGTGACCCTCGGCTTGCTGCTCCAGCTCCAGCCGCCATGCCTCCCGCCACAATGGACTCTAATTCCCTGGAACCGTCAATCGTAAGCTCAAATAAACTCTTCCTTTTATAAGTTCCTTGGTCATGGTGTTTTATCACAGCAACAGAAAAGTGACTAATAAAATAAATAAATAAATAAATAAATAAATAAATAAATAAGAAGTAATGATTTGGATCAGAACCTATACAGAGGACAGGTCCGACTTAATTTTTTAATTGCTTCCAGTGACAGAATCAGACATTTTAACATTTAAAACAAAACAAAACAGAAGTAGGGTGAGATGTGATCCAGGCACGTGTTGAAATACCACACAGAGAACCACATGAATATAAGCAATTAATACATGGTCCAAAGTAAAATAACTAATAAGATAATTTAAAATCCCACAAAACCAAGAACTGCAATGATAATTTCTTCTTTAACAAACCTCGCCAAGCATCTTTTATTTCATCAACTTTGTACCTCAGTTTCTTCAGGTCTGTGACCCACCGTTGACCCATTCTTTTCATGTAGTTTATCTCCTCTTCCTCCTCAATAATCTCCCGGATCTTATGCTTCACATCTGGGTCCTTCACCACTACGAAGATCCAGGGCTCTGTGTGGGCCCCACTTGGAGCCGTTCCTATGGCCCATTAAGTTAAAATCAGCATAAAATTGCAGAGAAGTGTAAAGTTAAACACATATAGTAGCCAGGCATGGAGCCACATGCTTTAATCCCAGCAACAGGGAGGCCAGGACAACCTAGTCTACATGGGTAGTTCCAGGCTACTCTGGGCTACATAGTGAGACCCTGTATCAGCACACAAACAAACAAACAAGCAAACAAATTAACTACTAACTCAAACAAGTGAACAAACAAACAAACTAACACAAATAAATAAATAAATAAATAAATAAATAAATAAATAAATAAACAAAAGAAATAGCCGAGTGTGAGGACATTCAGATCTGGTGAACTCCTAGTCCTGAGTGCTCAGAACAGAACAGTGAGCATTTCTGTTTGGGGAGGTCTTGGGTATTCCTTTGCGTATGTCTGGACCAGCTCCAGTCTCCCATGGCAATATTTTATGAGGCACAAACGTGTGTATTCTATTTAGAACCCCTGTTTCCAACCTGGTGTCACTCTTAGTCCTAGAAATGACCGCTGTTCCCAAAGGTGAGCCACAGGTGGAATATTTCAGAAAACAAACAGTGATGTCTACCCTCCAAGCAATAAACTTACTGGAATTCTACCTGTGAGGGGAATAAGGCCTGTAGACTCTTGGTGGAGATTTTGTTTGCCACATACTGCTCTTAATACCAGAAATCATGATTAGTTAAGACATATAAGTCATAACAGAAGGCATGGCTCCAGTTAACTTTGTACATAATTTTACTTATTTGCTAAATATTTGCATCTTTTAACATAAGAGATTTTTCTCTTTGATATCTTCAATTATTCCAAATTTATCTTACCCACATGCACACACATGTTTATCTTAACCACAACACACAACACACACACACACACACACACACACACACATGGTGGGGGGGAAATTTAAGGACTGGACTGCTGCTAGTTAGCTGAAGGATACAACAATCTAGTACATTTGGGTTTTTTTGGTTGTTTTTTTTTTGGTCTTTTTGAGACAGGGTCTCTCTGTAGCCCCAGCTGTCCTGGAACTTACTCTGTAGACCAGGCTGGCCTTGAACTCACAAAGATCCGCTTGCCTCTGCCTCCCAAGTGCTAGTATTAAAGGCGTGCACCACCACATCCAGCAACATTTGTATTTTTTATAAAATATTTTTTTAATTTTTATTTATTTCTGTATGTGTATGAATGTACTGTCTGTATGCAGGTTTGTGCACCCGTGTCGTGCAATGCCGCGGAGGTCAGAAGAGGGTGTTGGATTCCCCTGGAACTGGAGTTCTCCTGGAATTGGAGTTTCAGACAGTTCTCGGCCGCCATGTGGGTGCTGGGGATCGAACCTGGGTCCTCTGTAAGAGCGGTAAGTGCTCTTAACCGCTAGGCCATCTCTCCAGCCCCATTTGTATTTTTTAAACGTATTATTTTATTTTAAGTGAATGAATGCATTGCTTGCATGTACATAAGTGCACCTATGTCATGCAATACCCATAGACATCAGAAGAGAGTGCCAAAGTCCTCTGTAAGAGCACCCAGTGCTCTTAAGTGCTGAGCCAACTCTCAAGCTCCTGCATTTGTATTTTTTACTAAAACAAAATATTCTTGATGCCTGTTAAATTAAACAATATGTTCACAGTAAGGATGGAATAATCTCTGCATGGGGATTTAAATATGACTCAGATAACAATAAGACTATAGTCAGACAAACTTACACAGTATTTTGTGTCTTCCACAGTTCTCCCTGCCCCCTTGGTGGAGATAGTAATTTACATTTTTGTAATGCTTTTATTGGTGTTTTGTGTACTTCAGACATCATTTTTCAGTTCAATTTAGACATATTCTCCTTTCCCCTCTCCCATTCCACCCCAGTTCATGCATTCTGCCATACATGTCCTGCATCTTTCTCTCAGTCTTTTTAAAGTTTTTCTCTGCAGAGGTTTATTCCTTTGGGCAGAATTTAACTGTATCAGTCCATTCTTTGACCCAGTCCTTATGTTGTTGTTGTTCTCTCCCATTTGTACTGCTACAAAATATGCCTATATAAATGTCATATGTGTACCAGAATTATGTCCTCTGGGAATAAACTGTATGTTAACTCCAAAATATGTTTAGGAATTCACATTTTTCCCTTTAATTTTATATTACTCTAAATTATGAATACATACCTTTCACACATATACATTAATTACCATGTATGAAAATAAGTGGTAAGATAATTCTAGGTCCCATTAAGAGATTCACATTATAACAGCACAGTTGCTTTCAGATAGAAAAAAATACAACAATAACATTGCTCAGCTTGACTTTCAACTGGGAATTTCATGCTAGAATCCACAAATAAGGGAAACCATTCTCTGTTTTTTTTTGGGTGGGCGTTGGACTGTGTTACTTCACTTATCATAATGGCTTCAAGTTCCATCCATTACCTGAAGAATTCATGATGCCATCTTTCTTTACCGCTGCTGCATAAAACTCCATTGTGTAGATGTACCACATTTTTGTTATCTACTCCTCAGTTAAGGGCCATAATTAAACCCCTACCTCTCACTCTGTACAAAAATCAACTCCAAACTGGATCAAAGACCTCAACATGAAACCTGAAACTCTAATGGTGATAGAAAAAGTTGGTAGCAATCTTAAGACATAGGAGTAGGAAAACACTTTCTAAATCAAACAAGCAGCTGCACAGGAAATAGGTCAACAGCTGACAAGTGGGACCTCATCAAACTAAAATAAAAAACAAAAAAAAATGCAGAAAAAAAAAAAAAACCCACAGAGTGGGAGGATAATCTTCACCGGTAATACATTTGGTAGAGCATTAACATCCAGAATATATAAATACTCAAAAAACAAAGAAGTGAGAAAACAAATGACTCCACTCAAAAGATGGAGTAAAGAGTAAACAGAGACTTCACCAATAAGGAAGTAAAAGATGGCTGAGAAACATCTTAAAAAAGTGTTCAGCTGGGCATGGTGGCACACGCCTTTAATCCTAGCACTTGGGAGGCAGAGGCAGGTAGATCTTTGTTGATTCAAGGCCAGCCTGGTCTACAGAGTGAGTTCCAGGACGCTGGGGCTACAGGGAGACCCTGTCTTGAAACAGACCAAAAAAAAAAAAAAAAAAGTGTTCAGGCTGGAGAGATGGCCCAGTGGTTAAGAGCATCAAATGCTCTTGCAGAGGACGGGGGTTCAATCCCCAGCACCCACATGGCAAGTAAGACTCATCTGTAACTCCAATTCCAGGAGAACTCCAGTTCCAGGGGAATCTGACACCCTCTTCTGACCTCTGTGGCATTGCACGACATGGGTGCACAAACCTACATGCAGACAGTACATTCATACACATAAATAAATAAAATTAAAAAACATATATATTTTAAAAAGTGTTCAACATCGTTAATAATTAGGAAATGCAAATTAAAACCACTCTAAGATATCATCTCACTCTGATAAGACTGGCTAAGATCAAGAAAACTAAAGACACCAAATGCTGGAGAGGTTGTGGGGAAAGGGGAACACTCGTCCACTGCTGGTGGGAATGTAAACTTGTACAACCATTATGGAAAGCAGTGTGGAGACTGAAATTCAGACTTAAAAGACTGAAAATGAGCCTACCACCTGAGCCAGCCATAGCACTCCTGGGTATATACCCACAAGACTCATTCTACTGCAAAGATACATGCACATCTATGTTTATTGCAGCTCTTTTCACAAAGTAATTTACATTTAAAGTGAGTTTATCTTGCTTTGGTTTACTTTAAAATTTCAACTGGAGAAACTTGCCTATTTTGCTAGTTCAGTAGATTACTAGAACTCATGATGTACAATATGAAAAGTGTGTTTCTTGGAAAGCAAATATGTAAATGTGAATTGACTGTGGAGAGGTGTGTGTGTGTGTGTGTGTGTGTGCATGTGTGTGTGTGTGTGTGGGTGTGTGTAGCTATTTTAAGGCAGGAAAAGAAAGAAGATGTCTCTCTGATAATGTATACTAATATAGTCAGAAATTTTAGTTTTAAATAAAGGTTCATAAAGTCAAATAACTTCAAAAGATTTAAACTATTGTCATATCTGCTTCCAAATAGTCTGTAATGGACAAAATTTGGAAAGTAGAAATCATTAACATTTTTGTCACTCACTTGACATTGGGTAAGACTATAGCTAGGTCCCAGCTCTACCCACATGCTTAGGTGTCACTATTGCTCCAGTGCAGCCACAGGAGTAGGAAGCTGACCCTGCGATTCACAGGCTATCACCAACCTGCTGCTTTGATGACATTATCGATGACTTCCATTGGGACTTGTTCATTGCTTATGAACCTGACCGAACGTCTCTTATTGAGCAGCTCATAGAAATCCTGAGATCTCTTCTTCATTTCCTGCTCCGCATATCTGGTGTGGGAGAAGGGGATGTGCTCCACACTCTCCTCTGACTCTTGCCATTCACCAGCATCTGCAAACAGGAGAAAAAGGTGTGAACTCAGCCACCCTCTGGTCATAGACAGGCACTAGGGGAGGGAGTAAAGCTTCAGAAGTGTCTAGAAGGCTGTGCAAGGTCAAAATAGTCAACTAAAAAGGGGAAAGAAAGGAATAAATCTATAGAACCTTGACTTCTGGCCTTGACTATCCTCCAACTTCTAGGCCTGTTACATATCAAAACAAAGGAAAATCATGCCTACAAAAAGATAACAAATTTAAATTTCTGTTAATGGTGAAACAGTGTATTTGATACCATCTTCTAGTCAGGTCACCAAATAAAGTTGTTTTTAAAGTTCTTTTAAAAACCATTAAGAATAGAACATAGTAAGAAATTCCAAGGCTGAAATTGAAGGGAGAATAGGAACCTACAGAAGTGAATGGGTGTGTTTGCCAGTTCTCCATATTCAGCTTTCATCTACAGGTCTTCAGGGACCCAGGGCAACCTGGATGCCAGGTCTATGTAGATGGCAGGAAGTCAAATAAGCTGTGGATGCCCCCCCTCAGATTACATCCCTTTGGAAAGTATGAATTATATACAAGTCAGCCTTCAAGGGCTTATACCACTTTTGGTGTGCCCTGCCTTAAGTTTAGTGTTTTCTTTTTTTCTTGAAAGCACCCCATTGCCCAGAAACCAGTGACTATGTATGAAGAATTTTAGGTACAATTACTAGTAACCCATCAAATTAAATCTATGTACACAGAGAAACAAAACACCTTTGTAAGAATCAGCAAAATTAACTAACAATAAATTCAGATAACCCAGAGTGCCAAATAACAGATAGTAGACCCAGAATGTTAAAGAACTTTAGCTCTATGTTTACAGAAAAACTAAACCTATAAATAGAGTATAAGGAAGAAAAGGTGACAGAAAACATTAAAAAGTAGAACTTATGAAGAAAAATAATAGATTTAGGATAAACTACCTAAAGACAAGTAGATGATAAGTAAAAAAAAAAAAAAAGGATGGGATAAAGATCAAAAGACAGAAAATATCTAATAAAGAGCAATAGAAAAACACCAGAGGCCGTGAAGGCAGGCCTACAAAGCAGTAACTGAAAAGACCTCTGGCAGGAAGTGGAAAAAACACTGCTTTGCACAGGTAAGTCAGGATGGGGAAGGAAGTGCTAGGAAGAAGAGGAGTGCGTAGCGGCTCCCTGAGCTTAGTTCCCTAGAAATTCTCAGGAATCTTTGAGACATCAGTCTGACCAAGGTATGTATGTGAGACTGAGGTTCAACGTGTGTGTGTGTATGTGTGTGCAGGGGAACATCTACCTGTGTGCATGTGTGTAGAGGACAGAGAACAAAGTTGTCATTCCTTTTTCTTTTTTTTTAATTTTTTTATTTATTTCATTTTTTTTTATTTCTGTATGTGTATGAATGTACTGTCTGCATGCAAGTTTGTGTACCCGTGTCGTGCAATGCCACAGAGGTCAGAAGAGGGTGTTGGATTCTCCTGGAACTGGAGTTCTCCTGCAATTGGAGTTTCAGACGGTTGTCGGCCGCCATGTGGGGATCGAACCTGGGTCCTCTGTAAGAGTGGTCGGTGCTCTTAACCGCTAGGCCATCTTTTTCTTTAGATAGAGTTTCTTCGTGGGCCTGGAGCTCACCACGGAAGCGAGGCCGACGTTCAGAAACCCTCAGGGATCCATCCATCCCAGTCTCACCAGATCTGGGATTACAAACACGTGGCACTGCACCCAGGATTCAGACAAGTTTTTAAACTTATTTCTGGTTTGTTTTTGTTAAAATGGGGTAGGCTTGGCTGGCACGTGGGCTGTAAACATACCATTAAGCAGCTACAAGAAATCAAGTGTGAAAAAGTAAGTCAAGTCCTGAAGCTGGCCATCTTCTATCAGTGAAAGGCAGGACTCTCTCCTTCAGCTCTCTCAGGACATCCCAATAGCAATGGTATTTTTATAGTTATTGGTGGCAGTGTTCTGGGCCAGGAAAAAAGTGACCATCTGGTGGGTACGATTAGCTTGGGAAAAACTGCAGTGTCCTAATTGCATATTTACAAAGCAAAATATTACGTATGTATGATAGCAGTTGCCTTTAGTAAAGCTCCCACCATCTTCCTGAAACTTTGAAATATGCAATCTGTTCAACAGGATATTACTGAGCATTTGTGAATAAAATAAGCATGATTTTATACTCTTAGCATTTACATATTTTAAAAAGCAACAAGTGTTTTTTTAAGGATAGAATAATAAATGCAATCACCTCAATGGAATAGATTAATTCTCTGTGGACTCACAAAGAATCTGGAAGAGGGAACTCTGTGAGAGGGTGGATGCAAGAAGGAAACCTGAAGGGTCAGAGTCTATTTGGGGGAAGCAGCTGGTGAGATGGCTCCACAGGTAAAGGTGCTGGCCACCAAGCCTGACAATCTGAGTTAGGTCCCCAGGACCCATGTGGTGGGAGAAGAGAACCAACTCCCTCAGATTGTCCTCAGACTTCCGCATGTGTGCCATGGTACACATGCAGCCCTCAAACATACATATACACAAATATAAAGAAAACGAAGGTGCTCTGGTATCTAATGATGTTTTCATTGAGCAGGAATATTGAATGTCATAATAACTTTTTAAAAACAGTCTATTTAAGGAGATGATAATGGGGAAGGCTGTGTTTAAGGAGTGTCTGAGCACCTGAAAGGAACTAAGCATGGCTGAGTCTCATTCGGCAAGAGAGAGAGCAGCTTCAATGAGGGTATAATAGTCCAGAGCCAGGGTATATAGGGCCATAGAACATTGTCCTAGTGCAGAAGTAAATTCAGCTTTGGCACCACGGAATGCCACACACAGGAAGTAATCAGAAGAATGCTGTACTTTTAACATGGGCTTTGATGAGATGTATTAGACAGAGGCAGGACATAAAGGAAGGTTGCAGAGGCTGGTGTCCTAGCCCACATAAAGGATGATGCTGGCTTGGTCCATCAGGGAAGAAGAGAGCATGTCAGATTCCAAAGCACCTTGGTGACAAAAATCAAGACTTGCTGCCATGCAGGAAAGAATTCCTCTCAGGTTTTGGTACCAGAGTAGATGGTGGAGCATTTCCTGAAATAAGGAAGACTGAGAGAGGAGCCATTATGGGACATACAGTAGCCACATGGAGATCAACAGTCTATTGACATTTAGAGATCTGTGAATGGAGATGTTAGGTATGGAGGTAAATGACTGGACCCAGCGTCCAGACATTAGTATGAGCCCCCCCCACACACACACACCATGAAGATGAGAACCGCCAGGCACAGAGAAGAGCACAAGAGGACGGAAGCCCTGGCTCTGAGAGATGGCCACTTCCTGGGTGGACTCTAGGCAGAGAGCCATCTTTCACCCACAGCTATGCCACACACTGCACTCCTAGAGCGATCGTATTGTTGGGGGGGGGGGGTAAGGGGAAGAGGGAAGGCTTACCCAAAAGGGCTGAATTCAGAGATCAGGATCTCACTGCAATGTTGTGGCATCCTGTCAGCTCACAGCTGTTTGTGAAGAAACTCATTTGGCAGATTGGGGACCAATTAGAAGGAAAATGGTACAATAGAGGGAGTTATAACAGATACCTAGCTAGCAAACAATTCTTTTTTTTTTTTTTTTTTTTTTTTTNTTTTTGTTTTTTTTTTGGTCTTTTTTGAGACAGGGTCTCCCTGTAGCTCTGGCTGTCCTGGAACTCACTCTGTAGACCAGGCTGGCCTCGAACTCACAGAGATCCGCATGTCTCTGCCTCCCAAGTGCTAGGATTAAAGGCGTGCGCCACCACGCCCGGCCGCTAGCAAACAATTCTAAACAACCCTGAACTTTATTAAAGGCATCCGAATAGACTTTCCACATCAGTGGTACTTTCAAACCATGTAAGTTTGGGTCTGAAAATCTCTGCGGCAGGGGAGCTGTATGGGGGCAAAGGCATGAAATCTCTCTGAACTGTGTGAACACATGTTACCAACACTTTAGATCCATTCGGTACTGGCAAAAGCTATGGGCAGCCAGGTGCATGACAGAGTTTCAAGTCCAAGGCAGGCACTCTCCATGTAGCACCATGAAGCCTGGGCCTTCTCTCTGCCAGCTGTTATCTCTGACCAGGCTAAACAAAAGGTCTTGTGGGACTGTCCTGGGCGGCTCTTCCAGGCCACTGCGGCGCCACTCATCCTGCGGCCTCCCCAGGGGAGAAGATCCCCATTCTGTTTGGGGAACAGGGCAGCACACAGGGGCATCAGGATGGCAGCCAGGCCAGAAGCTCAGCAAGCTCCTGCAGAGGTGGCAGTGAGGAAGTGGCAGGGACCTTTACAAACAGCCCTGCCTCTTCTCTCTGCTCTTGATCTTCCAGCTGCCCCAGGAATGTGGCCCTGGAGGGGAAAGAGGACAGCCTCTACCTCCTCTGTTCTAGATTAGTCTCCTGTGGGAAGCTACCTAGAAAATGCTCAGGCACTGGATTTAGAGCGCCAGGATCCTATCTGTCTAGGCAGGTGACTGGCTAGAAACTGTTTCCTAATATGAGAATAATGATAATGCCGACCTTACTGCATTACCACGAAGATTATTTACTCTATTTAACTCGACACTGGCTACCATACCAGCTATGGGAGACTGTGCTGGATCCCTGTGCCTCTTCCCCCATATCGTCCGTGTTACACAGTGCATCTCTCCACCACAATTTATTATTATTATTATTATTATTATTATTATTATTATTGGCATCCCCCAAGGTCTGTCCTCAGCCTCCTCTCTTGCTGGAGTCTTACTTCTCCAAGTCTCAAGTGCCATCTCACACTGGTACCTTTCTGGCCAAGGTCCCTCACCTCATGCCTTTACCATCTTGAACATCATACACTCTCTGTCCCTTCTATTTTATTTTTTATTTATTTATTTTTTTTGTGTCAGGGTCTCTCTATAGCCCCAGCTGGCCTGGAACTCACTCTGCAGAACAGGCTGACCTTGAACTCACAGAGATCTGTCTGTCTCTGCCTTCAGAGTGCTAGGATTAAAGGTGTGTGCCACCATGCCTGGCTTAAAGAAGGTTCTTAGCCACCATGTGGGTGCTAGGAATCGAACCCAGGTTCTCTGCAAGAGCTGTCGGCGCTCTTAATCACCGAGACATCTCTCCAGCCCTCTGTCCCTTCTAAGCTGTGTCACCCTCCCTTTACCATCGATAACAGCAGCCTCCAAAGTGCTCCCTCTTCCAGCCTCCAAAGTGCTCCCTCTTTCTTCCCAAATCTAAAACCTGTTGCTTCCCACTGTGATTCATCCGTCCACTGCCCTCCCATTCAGGCCTCCTTACCAACAGAAATGTCCGCAAAGCTGAAAGCAGATGTCCCTTTGTTAAGGAAAGTTCTTCCCAACTGGGAACACAGTCTCCACCTTTCATTGTCTGACTTAGAATTTCTTGACTTTACAAGGGTGCAAAAACACATCCATATTACCATTCTGCCTGTCGATTTCAGTAGAGCACTGGACAAACCGAACAAGAGTCAGTATTTGATTGTAAAATAGGCTCTGTGTGACATGATTCGCCTCATTCTAGGCTTGGTTAAGTGTTCTGAGAGTGTTTCAGAATGGCTGGTTAAGCTGTGGGGCTTGCTACAGTATGAACATCAGATGCATTTCCATTCATGGTATTTTAATTTTCTGTGGGCTTTTCAGGGCACAGAACCATCATAAGTCAAGAAGCACCTGTATAGCTGACACTCTGGTAGGATGTCCTTCAGTATATGACAAGAGACAGTCCTCCTGAGCAGTTACCTGGTTTGTCTGATGTGCAGAACATGCATGATTGTTGGCACACAGCATCTAGAGACAGCAGGACCCTAGTCCTGAATTCAGGACAACTCAATGCAGACACACATACATGCACACATATATACATACATTTACACATATACACACTCATATACACATATACATGCACACCCATATACACATATACCCATATCGCATATACACATATCGCATATATACACACACATACAAACACACAATCATATATACATACACACAGGTGCATGCACACATACATACAAACATACACAGACCGTCTCTGGGGAGTGAAGGCTCATTGAAAATCACACAGCTGCTCCCAAACTGAATCTATTCCCTACACCCAGCTCAGGCAAAATGTCTCAAACACAGAATGCTTAAGTTTCTGCCAAAGCACCCTTTTCTTGCCGCCTCGCCTTGCCTTGCCTCACCTCACCTCTTCTCTCTAGTGCCGGCCAGCACCTGCCTTCTCCATTTTCTCCCTCGCCCCCCATACATAAATCTGTCTCTCTCTGACTCTCTGCCCCCCCCTCTCTGTCCAGCCCCTCTTTTTGCCCCTGCCCCCTGCCCCCTGCCATGCTGTCGGGTTCCATCACGTGTCTGCAGGCGGCTCACGCTGGCAGGCCCACATGGAAGTAAAGCATGTTCCTGGAGTGACCTAAGCCTCATGTGCCTTTTATCTGGGGGCTGGGGATGCGTGGCCTTTTTATAATCTAACATCTTCTAACATCGGCTCATCTCAGAATCTCTCAGGCATCAGGTCTTGGGTGTAGGCGCTCTGCTCCTCCTGCCTGGCACCTACTGGGTGTAGGCGCTCTGCTCCTCCTGCCTGGCACACCCCCCTACTCTTGCAGCTCATTCTTGTTCACCTTCCAGGCCACCTCTGTCCTTTCTCAGCAGCCTTCCCCCTAGGCTCCCATCCTTCCTTAAATACCTAATATCTAGTTCCACAGGGTTTGTCTGAAATGGACCTTCAGCTTGTTGAGGACAGAGGCCACTCTTGTCTCTAACCCGCGTGTCCTGGAACGATAACAAATAGTGATTCCCTAGTGACATGCCACTTTCTCAGGTTTAAAGTTCTTAATTAAAACCTGAGCACACTCACCATACTGCCACTCCTCAGAGAAACCCTCAGAGAGACTCAGCAGTCAGAAAAGGATCCGAGCTGTGCAATCTACCCTTCAGCACCTTTGGGCCGAGTAGGAATAAAGGGGGCTGGTGCCAGCAGGTGACCAGAGAGATGACCCCTCTGTCGCACACTCTTCTGTTTTCACATCAGGGGTTGATGATGAACTGCCCTGCATCGCTTGCTTTCCACAAACCCTGGCATCAGCTCACACTACCATAAAAGCAGGCAGGGTGAAGCCCTGGGTCCTTGCAGCCGCAAGTCCTCATTTGTTACCTTCTTCTTCCGCTTGGTGGAGGTCGGTGCTTTCTTTCAAGTCTTCGGCCTCCCAGGGGCGCACTCCAGCCTCCTCCGTCTTTCTCTGCAGGTTTTTATCAGCATTTTTAAAGATCCACACAATCAAAATGCAGACAATTGCTACCAAGACTGGAGTGAGGACAAACATGGTCAGAAGTCTGGTTCCAAAAGTGTGTACAGTTCCCACTCTGGTATTTAAACAAACAGACGGGAGCAGGGAATGCTGGGAGACCAAGCAAGAAGGAGGCGTGCCCGGGAAGGAATGAAGTGCAAAACTCAAACTTCAGGACGACTTTGAAAAGGAGCAAAGGTCACAGTCATGCATGTGTGCGGGGCACTCGGTTTGGACCTGCACTAACACATGCTTTTTTTTTTTTCTTTTAATTGTGAACTTGGTCAATGTATTTTCAGACTGTAATCACTACTGGCTGCATAAGTGCTGTCTGTAATGCACTAAATCTTGCAAGCAGTAGTCAAAGGGCATTTGACCTTTCTCCTTTATAACTTTTCTCTAAGGGCATCTTCAATTTGCCTGAAGCTAGGAATCACCTGGAGAACTTGTTTTTAAAAGAAAGACACTGATTCAGATCTGGTGAAAGAGAATTTCCACAAAGGCTGTTAACGCACATTTCAATGGTTTGTGTAAGGCACTCCCTTGAGGTTGTATCTTTTTAAAGTATTTTATTATTTTTATTTTATGTGTCTGAGTTGTATTGCCTGCATTAAGTACAGATCAGAATATGTGATTTGCCTAAAGAGGGAAGAATGTCATGCAGGGTCTGCAGAGGACAGAAGAAGATGTGGGGTCCCCTGGAACTGGAGTTGCAGGTGGTTGTTAGCCATTAGATGAGTGCTGGGAATAAAACTTGGGTCCTCTACAAGAGCAAAAAGTGCTCTTAACTACTGAGCTCTTAACTCTTAACTCTTTTTTTTTTTGAAAGACAATGCTCAGGCCAACACCTGGAACAGAGAAGAAAGTCTCCTGTTTCATGTAAGGAAATTTTTTTTAATGTTTTTTTCTATTTTATTAATTTTTGTATGTGTATAAATGTATTGTCTGCATGCAAGTTTGTGCACCCGTGTCGTGCAATGCCGTGGAGGTCAGAAGAGGGTGTCAGATTCCTCTGGAACTGGAGTTCTCCTGGAATTGGAGTTTCAGATGGTTCTCGGCCGCCATGTGGGTGCTGGGGATCGAACCCGGGTCCTCTGTAAGAGTGGTCAGCACTCTTAACCACTAGGCCATCTCTCCAGCCCATTTTGACACATTAGTATCACCATTTTCACATGAATGAATAGCTTAACTAATACATCAAAGGCCAGTAATAGAAAAACAGTTGGAAAGTAGCCCCGGTGTCCTTGACTAAAAGAGGCTCCCATTGTTTACTTCTGCAGAGTGGTCTAGAACCCTTAGCTCAAATCTACCAGGATAGGATTGGAGTTGGGGACACAGGTTTCTTCTACAAACATAGGGAACACTGGAACTTGACTTCCTAGGCTCATGCTTAGCCTTGGAAACATAGAAAAGAGGTTTTAAATTATGTAGAGTTCAGAGGAAAGAAACCTGGCAGGTGTTGCCACCAGAAGGGTGGCAGAGTAGAGAGCAGAGGTCAGCGGAAGTGGTTAACCGTGACTTCCAGCGGGGAGAGGCTGACCTCTGGAGTTTGGCACCCACACTGCTTTCTGTCCCAAAGCACCTGCAGGTCTCAGTGGAGTGGAGCCTGCCTCCATGAGATCATCTCTTCATACTGCAAATGCTTGTAATACTCACCTGAGCTAAGTCCAGTGATCTTTACAGTCCTGTAAGCTCAACACCTCCTCAATGGCCCTGCCTCCCATTTATGATAGATATAAACAGTTGCATCTATAATGAACACCTCTGATGCTAGCACAGGCTAGCCTTCCTTGAGAAACAGAGCTTGTGGTATACAGCCAAAGGAATATTATGTAGCCAATCCAGGGAAGGCCCACACAGGCCCTATCTATTCTGAACAGTTCTAAAGCATTCTGGGTTACTCAATTTCCTCACATTTTGTTCTTTTTTAAAGTTTTTCAAAATTTTTTATTTATTTTTATGTGCATGAATGTTTGCATGTAGGCTTATGCACCTGTGTTGTGCAATGCTGTGGAGGTCAGAAGAGGGCATCAGATTCCCCTGGAACTGGAGTTAAAGATGGTTCTCAGCTGCCATGTGGGTGCTGAGGATCAAACCCTGGTCCTCTGCAAGAGTAGTTGATGCTCTTAACTGGTAGGCCATCTCTCCAGCCCCAACATTTTGTTCTTATCAGTGAGGAAAAAGGAATGAAGGCTGAGGATAGATATGGAGGAAGAAGACGCCAAGCGTTTCCACATGTCACTGTGCTTCACAACTCCAAACTTATTATCAGTTTGAATCATTTTGGGGCTAGCAGCCTCCTGAAAGACCACATTGGGAATATTGTTCTAGAATACACATTTTCCCCCAACAAATATGGTTTTTAACTTTCCATGCTGATGTCCAATCTAATGATTTCTGTGTCCTTTCTAATAGGCCAAACAGATGTTTGCAGCATGAAGGAATGTAGGAATCACTTTTTCCGTGTGGACATACCCTGGACAAATGATTTTTACTTAACCTTGCAACCAAATACTTACTCTTAGCTTAGTATCTTTATAATATAGAGAAGCTCACTGTACTCCACTTTTAACCTAAACATTAATATATGAATATGCACGTGGATGTTTTGCATGTCAAGGGCAAGCAGCAAGGATATTCATTAGAAATGACAAAGATATGAAGATTATCCATTTTTGTTGCAAACAACAGATGAGTCTAAATTGGTGACATCTATGACTGTGGTTGTGCTATTCTAGGTGAGCAGGAGTCAGAAGGGGCATAGTCCTCTGATAAGGGTCCGTTTTGACTTTCCCACTTCTTGCTGGGATATTTCAGTAAGAGAAAGAGTGAGCCCTTGTTCAAAAGCACAGTTCTGAATGAACATATTCTCAGCAGTTTGGGTTCCTCCTGGGCAAACTGGATGCTAAGAGTGAGTTGTCTTTATTCAGGCACAACCATAATGTGGCATCACATAGTGACCGCTGCGGAAGAGGACACTGTAGGAGAGATATTGCCTGGAGCATTGAGTGAGAGAGCTGACGTAGTTCTCATGGGTCACACTGCAAACTGTTATCGTGTGTTGACATCAAGTTCTCATTAGAAACTGCAATGGCAAGTGTTCTAGTGAAAGGTTGGAGATAGGCCTCTCCTGAACTCTGTGATCTTATCCCAGTTCAGATAAGAAGTCAGAAAGACACAGGGATTCACAGGTACTTTGAAAGCTACTCAGCCTTACCTCTTCACAGATCACATTCACATTCAGTCCCACCAAAGGATATGTACCTGCCTGATGCTGATTGGCTTGTATCTTGGCTGATGCTTCCTCTGCATCATCCCAGTGAGTCTGCAAGATGAGACACTTCAAACCCAAGCCCCACATCATCCAGAGAAGAAAAGGATTCTGCACATCCAATGTTTATTGAAATATTTCCCTAAACAATGCTTCAACAGGACACAGCATCTTATAGATAACAAACTATCAATATAAATATCAATTCCAAGTCTTAGGAATGAAAATAGTATTTCTTAAACTAGGGTAAGATTAATCTGGTCACAAAATCAGCCCAGCAAAGGCTAAGGGCACGAAAGCAAGTTCATGAATGCTTGCAGTTCAAATAAGAGACAAGAAGAATCTTCCACTGGTGAAGGTGGAATCTTACCAGTGGTGGAAGTGACAGTGGCAGGCACAGGGATTACAGGGTGGAATTAAAGGTTACGTTCTTCCCTCTTCAGGCAAATCACATATTCTGATCTGTACTTAATCTGCCTCCATATGTTCCCCAGAGAAAGAATTTGAGACTTCATAGGCTTGGCGTATTATGTAACCCGGCAAGCATCTAAGTAGTGTCAGTTATAGGATCAATCCCCCAGGGACAGATGCTCTGCTAAAAACAACTCTCAGGAAAGAGGCATAGAAGAAAGCACTGATCACAGGAAGCTGGGGACTGTGAAGACATGTGATTCACCTACTGCAACTGTTTTTGGTCCAAAGGCAACAAGTCGGAGACTGAAGGACTCCCAAGGTATTTTACCCCACTTGAGCAATCTCCAAACAATGCAGCTCAGGAGACCCACTGGACCCGTGAGAAAAACCAGGGAAATTCTGCAATCTCTGTACCGTGTCATCTTTTGAAACCAATGCTTTTACATGAAAGAGCTCAGCTTGAGCAAAAGGGCATGCTTTCCAGACAAGGGGAGAGAGACTCCATGGTGATATTAGCCACAGGTTTTTCTTTTTTTAATTTATTTATATTTTTTAATCAAATCTAGACCCGTGTCCCCCACCCTATCCCCCCACCCCATCAGAGCTCATGCATTCTGCCAAACATCTCTTTCTCATCTCTTTCTCAGTCTTTCTCAATATTCTCCATGTGGAAGTTGACTGTTTTGAGCAGAAGTTCACTGTTTCAGTCAGTTCTTTGATGCAGTCCTTTCTGTTGTTGTTGTTGTTTCCAACATGCATCACTCCCAACTGCTTGGACAAAAGCTCAAGGGGCCATACACAAGAAATACTTACAACTAGGTAATTGGCACTAGCATCCACAGATGAGGGATACCATTCGTCATTTGTTTTTCTGGGACTGTGTTACTTCACTCACCATGATGTCCTCTAGCTCCTGCCATTTTCCTGCAAAGCTCATGATGTCATCTTTCTTTACTGCTGCATAGAACTCCATTGTGTAGATGTACCACATTTTCTCTATCCACTCGTCAGTTGAGGGGCATTTGGGTTGGTTCCAGCTCTTTGCTATTGTGAAGAGAGCTGAAATAAACATGGCCGTGCATGTATCTCTGTGGTGGCGTAAGTCTTGAGGGTACATGCCCAGGAGTGGTATGGCTGGGTCGGGTGGCAAGTTCATTCCAAGTCTTCCAAGGGTTCTCCACACTGCTTTCCATAGTGGCTGTACGAGTTTACATTCCCACCAGCAGTGGATGAGTGTTCCCCTTTCCCCACAACCTCTCCAGCACTTGGTATCATTTGTTTTCTTGATCCTAGCCAGTCTTATTGGAGTAAGATGATATCTTAAAGTGGTTTTGATTTGCATTTCCTTAATGATTAGTGATGTTGAGCACTTCTTAAGGTGTTTCTCAGACATCTCTAATTCCTCGCTTGTGAAGTCTCTGTTCAGTTCTTTGCTCCATCTATTGAGCGGGTCGTTTGTTTTCTTTTTTCTTTGTTTTTTGAGTAGTTTATATATTCTGGAAATCAATGCTTTGTCAGATGTATCTGCAGTGAAGGTTTCCTCCCACTCTGTGGGATTTCTCTTCACTTCCTTGATTGTTTCTTTTGATGTACAGAAGCTTTTGAGTTTGATGAGGTCCCATTTGTCAATTGTCGACCTTAATTCTTGTGCAGCTGCTGTCTGATTTAGGAAGTCTTTTCCTACGCCTATGTCTTGTAGTCTGCTGCCAACTTTTTCTTCTATCACCTTCAGAGTTTGGGGTTTCACGTTGAGGTCTTTAATCCATCTGGAGTTGACTTTTGTACAGGGTGAGAGGTAGGGGTTTAATTTCATTCTTCTACAAGTGGTGATCCAGTTTTGCCAACACCACTTGCTGAAGATGCTGTCTTTTCTCCATTGTGGTTTCTTGGCCCCCTTGTCAAATATGAGATGGCTGAAATTGTATGTGCTCAGATTTGGATCTTCGGTTTTGTTCCATTGGTCAACAGGTCTGTTTTTGTGCCAGTACCAGGCTGTTTTTATGACTATAGCCCTGTAGTATAGTTTAAAATCTGGTATAGAGATCCCTCCTGTGTAGCTCTTTTCACTCAGGATTGATTTGGCTATTCGGGGTCTTTTGTTTCTCCAAATGAATTTAAGAACTTTTGTTTCCAAGCCTGTGAAGAAACTCTTGGGGATTTTGATTGGGATTGCATTAAATCTATACAAGAGTTTTGGTAAAATGGACATTTTTACAATGTTAATTTTCCCAATCCATGAGCATGGGAGGTTTTTCCATCTTCTGAGGTCTTCTTCAATTTCTTTCTTTAAGGGTTTAAAATTTTTGTTGTAGAGGTCTTTGGTGTCTTTGGTTAGGTTTGTTCCTAGGTATCTTATTGTTTTTGAGGCTATTGTGAGTGGGAAGGTCTCTTTGAATTCTTTCTCCAGTTGCTTGTTCTTGGTGTAAAGAAAGGCCATTGATTTTCTAAGGTTAATTTTGTATCCTGCCACTTTGCTGAAGCTGTTAATCGTTTCTAGGAGTTTTCTGGTGGAGTTTTTTGCATCTCTTAAGTAAACAATCATATCATCAGCAAATAGGGATAGTTTGACTTCCTCTTTTCCAATTAGTACTCCTTTAATATCCTTTTCTTGCCTTATTGCTCTAGCAAGTGTTTCAAGCACTATATTGAAGAGGAGTGGTGATAGGGGGCAGCCTTGCCGAGTTCCTACCTTTAAAGGGAATGTTTCCGTCATTTCCCCATTTAGGATGATATTGGCTGTGGGTTTCCTGTATATGGCTTTGATTACATTGAGGAATGATCCCTCCAATCCAATTCCTTCTAGGACTTTAAGCATGAAGGGATGCTGGATTTTGTCAAAGGCTTTTTCAGCATCAATTGAGATGATGGTGTGGTTTTTGTCTTTGATTCCGTTTATGTGTTTGATGATGTTTATTGATTTTCGTATGTTGAACCATCCCTGCATCTCTGGTATGAATCCAACTTGGTCATGATGGATGATCTTCTTGATGTGGGTCTGTATGCGATTTGCCAGTATTCTGTTTAGAATTTTGGCATCTGTGTTCATGAGGGAGATGGGTCTATAATTCTCCTTTTTAGTTGGATCTTTGCCTGGTTTTGGTAATAGAGTGATGTTGGCTTCATAGAAGGAATTTGGGAGAATTCCCTCTGATTGTATACTTCTAAACAGTTTCAGAAATAATGGTTGTAGGTCTTTTTGAAATGTTTTATAGAATTCTGCTGTGAAACCGTCTGGGCCTGGGCTTTTTTTAGTTGGGAGGCTTCTTACTACATCCTCTATTTCTTCATATGTTATGGGTCTGTTTAAGCTGCTGGTCTCCTCTTGGCCAAGCTTTGGTGATTCCCAAGATTTCAGATATTCATCCATTTCTTCTAGATTTTCAAACTTGGTAGAATATAGGTTCTTGTAATATTCCCATATAATTTTCTTGATCTTTTCCTTGTCCGTTGTGATATTTCCCTTTTCATCACAGATTGTATTGATTTGGAGTTGTTCCTTCTTTCTTTTTGTTAACTGGGCTAGAGGTCTGTCTATCTTGTTTATTCTTTCAAAGAACCAACTTTTGGCTTCATTGATTTTTTGTATTGTTTTCTTTGTTTCTATTTCATTGATTTCTGCTCTGATTTTTGTTATTTCTTCCTGTCTGTTGCGTTTAGGGTTCATCTGTTGTTGCCTCTCAAGTGCTTTTAGCTGTAGTGTTAGATCATTCACTTGTGCTCTTTCTGTTTTTCTAATGTAGGCACCCAGGGCTATAAATTTCCCTCTTAGGACTGCTTTTAAGGTATCCCATAAGTTTTGTTGTGTTGTATTGTCATTGTCATTCAGTTCCAGGAATGTTTTTATTTCTTTCTTTATCTCTTCCTTGACCCATTCATTATTCAAGAGTGTGTTGTTTAGTCTCCATGTGTTCTTGTAGGCAGGAGGGCTTGTCCTGGTGTTGATGTTGAGCTTCATTGCACTGTGGTCTGACAGGATGCATGAAATTATTTCAATCTTTTTGTATTTGTAGAGGTTTCTTCTGTGTCCCAGGATGTGGTCGATTTTGGAGAATGTTCCGTGGGGTGCTGAGTAGAAAGTGTATTCTCTGGTATTAGGATGGAATGTTCGGTAGAGGTCTATGAGGTCCATTTGGTGTATCATATCGTTCAGTTCAGATGTCTCTCTGTTTATTTTTTGTCCTGTTGACCTATCCAAAGGACTCAGTGGGGTATTGAAATCTCCCACTATGAGTGTGCTGGGGTTAGTCTGTGACTTGTGGTCCTGGAGAATTGTCTTTATAAAGTTTGGTGCACCAGAATTTGGGGCATATATATTCATAATTGTGAAATCTTCTTGGTGGATTGTTCCTTTGATGAAAATGTAATGGCCTTCTTTGTCTCTTCTGATTTCTTTTACTTTGAAGTCTATTTTATCCGATATTAAAATAGCAACACCTGCTTTCTTTTTGGTACCATTTGCTTGGAATATTTTTTTCCATCCCTTCACTTTAAGGTGGTGCCTGTCCTTGAAGGTAAGATGTGTTTCTTGCAGACAGCATATCGATGGATTCTGTTTCCTAATCCAGTCTCCCAGTCTATGTCTTTTGATTGGGGAATTTAGTCCATTAATATTTAAGGTTATGACTGATAGGTTTGTGTTGCTTCCTTTTGCCTTATTATCCATCTGCGGTTTTGATTTAGGTTTCTACTTCTGCAGTTATGCTTTTATTGATTTCTCCTTCTAGTTGCCTGGGGTTGGTTGCTCCTTTCTTCTGTTCTTTGGATTGCTTCAAGTATTCTCTGAAGGGTTGGTTTTCCGGACATGTATTCTTTCAAGTTGTTTATGTCATGGAAGATTTTCCTCTCTCCTTCCACTATGATTGACATTTTTGCTGGGTATAGTAACCTGGGCTGGCATCCATTGTCCCTCAACACTGGGAATGCTTTGCTCCAGGTTCTTCTTGCCTTCATCGTTTGCTGTGAGAAGTCCGTTGTTATTCTGATAGGTTTCCCCTTATAGGTCACTTGTTGTTTTTCTCTTGTCGCTTTAAGAATTTTCTCTTTGTTTTGGGTGTCCAGCATTTTAACTATGATGTGGCGTGGAGAATTTCTTTTCTGATCTTGTCTGTTTGGAGTTCTATGTGCTTCTTGTATTGGTATTGGTTTGTCCTTTTTTAGTTTGGGGAAGTTTTCATCTATTATTCTGTTGAAGATCTGATCAATACCTTTCTCTTGGGATTCTTCTCCTTCCTCTATTCCTATGATGCGGAGGTTTGATCTTTTCATAGTGTCCCACAGCTCCTGGTTGTTCCATTTTTGTGTATTTTTAAATTTTTCATAATCTTTCCTTGAGGTTTTTAGTTGTTCTGTGTTGTCCTCCAGGTCTGATATTCTTTGTTCTGCTTCCTCCATTCTGCTTCTGAGGCTTTTTTCATTCCTTTCCTCTTGAATGGATGAGTGTTTGATTTCCTTTTTCATTTCCTCTTCTGATTTCTTTAGTGTTTCTATTTCTTTTTGGAGCTTCTCGATCTCTTTTTGTAGCTCTTTTGTTTGCTGGTTGGTTTCTTTTTCTTTTTCAGCATGGGATCTTTTCAGTGTTTCTACTTCCTTCCGGAGCTTGTCATTCTCTCTCTCTCGGTCCTCATTCTCTTTTCTTAGTTCTTTAATTTGTTCTTTATGATCTTGTAGTTCTTTAAGTATGTTCCCAATTGTGTTTCTGATGTCTGTGTCCTGGGGCATCCCCGGGGGGATCCCACTGCAGGAGTCATCCATAGGGTTGGTAAAGCTTGGCGTGGGATTATCCTGCACCTTTCCAGTGTAGTCTCTTCTTCGTGATCCTGGCATATGGGCTTCTCCTTGCCTGTATTCCAATGTGAGTCCCAAATGCCTCTTCACTGTGTTGAAGGCTTGCTTTGCTTGCCTCCTCCAGATGCCTTCGTAATCCCATTAGGGGCAGCAGTACCTGTGCTTCAGCTGGTCTTGGGAGATCTCAGATCTCAAGACTCACACAACCCTACTTTTTATACCAGCTGGGAGGATAACTCCACCCCCACAGCCACAAAAGCCAATTAAGCCAAAGACAGCTGGAGTAACTAGATTAAGTCAAACAACAATCAGCCTTGCTGAAGCACCCAGCTCCTACCTACCTACCTGCGCTTCAGCCGGTCTTGGGAGATCTCCAGGTTTTTCTAAATTAAATAAAAGACATGTTCCAGAGTAGTAATATGTGACATTCATCATTGTGCATGTTTCCTATAGAAATGGTATAGCTTTATGCAAATAAGAAATAATTGCTATTAAAACTAGTGAGGATTTAAAACCTGTAAGCACAAATTTAGAGGCATAGTTTTTAGACAAGATGGCTGTTGATACAAACATTGTTGCTTGGCACTGAAGAGATGCCTGGAGTTTCCCAGGACTACTAGAATTAAAGACCACAAACTATGTGGCTTATGATAGCAGGTGTGTGTGTGTGTGTGTGTGTGTGTGTGTGTGTTCTCTCACAGTTCTGAAGACTAGAAAGCTAAAATTAATGTCCCTCGGAAGCAAGCCTCTCAGGGACAGGGTGCTCCACAGCCTTCTCATAGCTGCTGCCATTCGCTGGTCATCCCTTTCCTTCTTTTTTTTTAATTTTTTTATTAATTTTTATTTATTTCTGTATGTGTATGAATGTACTGTCTGCATGCAAGTTTGTGCACCCGTGTTGTGCAATGCCTCGGAGATCAGAAGAGGGTGTCGGATTCCCCTGGAACTGGAGTTCTCCTGGAATTGGAGTTTCAGATGGTTCTCGGCCGCCATGTGGGTGCTGGTGATCGAACCCAGGTCCTCTGTAAGAGCAGTCGGTGCTCTTAACAGCTAGGCCATCTCTCCAGCCCCTATCCCTTTCCTTCTTAAGCCTGTAGACACATCACTCCCACCTGTGCCTAGCACTCAAACCTCTACCAAGGCTGTCACATGGCCTTCTGTGTTTGCAGGTCACCTTTCCCCTGGGGTTCTTGATCTCTGTGTCTTCTTACATCATCAGTCATTTTGGAGTATGCCCTCTCTGATGGCCTCATCTCAGTTTTATTTTATCTATAAACACTGTTTCTCAACAAAGTCCCTTTAACAGATAACTAGGTTAGAACTCAAAAGTACCTCTTTAGAACATAATTCAACCCATAATACTTGGTAAAATGGATGTAAAGCTGCTTCGGCCTCTTTCTGCTGACTGATAGCTTCATAGCCACCTGAGTTTTATTCTCTCTATAGTGAAGGAAGTAGAAGACATCGCATCAGTTTTTCTTTCTGTCTTTGAGACAATGAATTCACTCGGTCTGTTCACTTTGGGAACGGAGGGTCATCAGTGACCAACACACCCAGCTGGAACTCTGAGACGAGTAGAGCCCCTCCCTTCCTCCTTTAAAAATATTTTGTATGCATATTAAGTGTTTTGTGCAGGAGCACCATGTGTATACACATGCCTGTGGAGGCCAGAAGAAGGCATTGGGTCCCTGGAATGGAGTTACAGATAGTTGTGATCTTCCAGGTGGGTGCTGGGATCTGAATCTGGGTCCTCTGCAAGAGTGGCCAGTGCTCTTAAATGCTGAGCTATCCCTCCAGCCCTCTTTCCTCCTTATAATATCTACATATATCCTTTGTTTGGAAAGGCCAGAGGTCTAAATGTTGTATATTTTAATTCATCTTCTACTTTCAGTTTCTATTAGTTAAATAATACCTAAACAAAATGTAATGCACTCCAAAAAACCTGGAGATATGGAAAGTCAGATGGTCTGTTTCTCAGCTTTAAATCATCTGAGACAAGATGGGAACAGAGATTGCTTAGCCTAGTGAGTTATAACAACAATCAAGAAGTGGAAGCTGTTGTCCTGAGTATCTCCCCTGCTCACACGCTACGAGCCTGGCCCCATGGTGGTAAATCTTTACATTAAACCCATCAAGTGGATGCCAAGCAGCATCTTTCATCTCCCCTCTACTCCTTCCACCTGGCTTCATAGTCTGCTCTTGAAAACTCTCCAGCTCACTGATCATCAGAGAAGGGTCCCCATACCACTTTCCCTGAGGCCTGTCAGCATGGGTGTGTTGTTTGCTCCTTCAAGTGGTAATCCCACCACAGTAGAACTGGGGCTTCCTTTGGTGGTGATGGGAGGGAGCAGAATGGGATTTTGATCCTTATCAGGAAAAAGTAAAAGCTAGTTGCTTTCTTTTTAATTAATTAATTTATTTTATTTATTTTGTATGTGTATGAGTGTACTGTCTGCATGTAGGTTTGTGCACCCATGTTGTGCAATGCCTTGGAGTTCAGAAGAGGGCGTCAGATTCCCCTGGAACTGGAGTTAAAGACGGTTCTCAGCCACCATGTGGGTGCTGGGACTCAAACCCGGGTCCTCTGCAAAGGCAGTCGGTGCTCTTAACTGCTAGGCCATCTCTGCACCCCAAGAGCTAGTCGCTTTCTACAGTTGAGTTTCACCAGTAATAAAACCAATATTCTGGTTTGACCTGTTTCCTGACTATGTCTGAACTCCAAGAAGCAGAGAGAAATAGAGAGGGAAAAGGAGAGACAAAGAGAGAGAGAATAGCAAAGAGAGAAGCCTAAGATAGACACACTTATTGTCTTTATATTATAGAAGAAACTGAAGCTTGAAAGATGAGTACTGTCCTTGGGTACCTCCATACCAGGCCCCCATGTTACACTAGATACCTATGATGAAAACAACACCACCCTGAAGTTCACAGTGAACAACCTCATGTTCACTCTGGATGTAGTGGCCCTGGTATTCCTTGAAGGAGTGTCCTAAAAAGGGAGTTTCTGGTCACTGGGGAAACAAACGTTCGGGAAATGGAAGTTACTATGGAAACATCAAGCCTAGGGGATTCTTGCTTGACTTGGTTAAGTACCAGGCTTCAAGAAGAAGATAGAGCAGAGTGATGGCATGACAATTTAGGCGTGAGGGGCTAGAGATGATGTATTAGTTACTTTCCTGTTGCTGTGATAAAAAAATAAATCTGTGACCAAGGCAACTTATAGAGGAAGAGTGTATTGGGTTAAGAGTCCATCACAGTGGAGAAGGATGGCAGGAGGAAGCCAGGGCAGAAAGCTGAGCACTCACATCTTCAAGCAGCAGGAAGAAGTCAAAATGGGGCTAGGCTATGAACACTCAAAGCCCCTTCCCAGCAGTGAGGTACTTCCTCCAGCATGTGCGGTCATACCTCCTAAAGTGTGACTATGTAACGCTCCCCAGCAGAGCATGTATGCAAACACTTGGAGCTCACTGGAGACTGTTGGCAGCCTACCACACAATGTGTGCTGTACCACACCCTAAGGTGGCGCTGACTTTCTGAGTTGCTAGAACAACTACAAGCCGTTTCCCGCCGTTGCCTTTGCATTGGGCAAACTGCGCTCCCGGGCCCGCATTCTCTGGGCCCATGCCTTGGGCATGCTAATGAGGCATCGGACGGTGCACCAATCCAGAGCATACCCGAACCCTCTGGACTGCTATATAAACGGTGCTTCTGCCCCATTTCGGGGTCCTTCTCACAAAAGAGCTGTGCACAATAAATATTACCACAGAAGAATCCTGTTGTCCGCGTGAAGTTCTTGCCGGCGGGAACACAGCGCGCGGGACAGGAGACATTCTCATTCAAACCACCACAGATGAGGTTGAGACTACTTTCTGCAGAGAACCCATGTTCTATTCTCAGCACCCACACGGGGGCTCACAGCCATCTATAACTTCAGTTCCCCAAAAAATCTAATGACCTCTTCTGACCTCTAAGGGCACATGCATACATGCAGGCAAAACACTCACACAGGACTGGGCATGGTGGTGCATATCTTTAGTCCCAGTCTTGGAAGGTAGAGGCAGGTGGATCTCTGTGAATTTGAGTCCACTCTGATCTACATAGTAAGTTCCAGGCCAGCCACAGCTACCTAGTGAGACCCTGTCTTCAAAACTAAAACAAAAAAACCCCCAAACACTACAAAAGCAAAGCTCTCATACACATAAAATAAAATAAATCAATCTTTTAAAAAAGATTTGGGTGTAAGGAACTCAGTTCGGTACGGAGACTGGGGATTTTTTACTTTTTATTGAACTGACTCAGCAGAATTCTTGCTAAAACTGGACTAAGCTGGCTAAGAACAGAGCCCAAGATAAAGGCCAAGTTGAGAAAGGGGCTCACTGAACCCAAATCAAGTTTGTTCAAGGAGAGTTTCATCAGTAGGTTCTGCTAATGCACATCACCACCATTGACATTGTTCCCAAAGAGGGCACTCACTGAGCAGCTGGTGCTTGCCTGGATAAGTGTGCTTCCTTGGGTCAAGGAGATCCCTCAGGAAGTAGCTGGACTGGAACCATCTTCAAGTATCTTGACCAAGAAGGCTGCCATGCAGGAGGTGAACCCCAGCATAAGAGTCATCGAGAGGGATCCCTGAGCACAGGGCCTGAAGAAGCCAGAGCTAGCCTTCACCCTGCACCAGGACCATTTCTCACCAGAACACCTCAGCCAGCACCCAGTTTTTTGCATGTCAAAGTAACAGAATAAGCCAAAAGAGGAACATCTCATAAAACTTGTATAGAAATTCAGAATACCATCTACAGCCATACCACCTTGAGTGTGCCTGATCTCAGAAGCTAAGCAGTGTTAGGCCCGGTTATTACTTAGATAAAAGAAATCCAAAATATCTACATATTGAAAATAGCAAATGTGCATTTAAAAAATAAAAGAGAGCAGTCAGAGTAAACATGACCAAAAGAAAATATGCTTTGTGTACCTGAAGTTGTTATAGCGAGTGGAGAGATGGCTCAGTGGTTAAGAAGAATGGCTGCTCTTGCAGAGGACTTGGGTTTAGTTCCCAGCACCCACATGACAGCTAAAAACCATCTGCAATTCCAGTTTCAAGGGACCTGACACCCCCAGTCTGGCCTCTTCAGACACTGAATGCAAGTGGTGTGCTTATATCCAGGCAAAATGCTCATATACATAAAATAAAAATAAACAAAAATAAAAGTTGCTAAAGATAGAATAGCCAAAAGTCTTTGTCAGCTATGCACATGATAGGAGAAATATCCAAGAAAACAAAAATCAAAAAGTTAAACACCGAAACCCAAATACTCCAAGAGGAAGAAGTATGAATGGCCATGAAAATTTTTCAACATCTTTAATCATCAGAGAAATGCAAAATCAAACTATATCATGATTCTCTCATCTCAGTCAGACTAGCCATCATTGAGAAAACAAACAACAACAGATGGCGATGAGGACGTGGTGAAGAAGCAACCCTTATACGTTACTTCGGTGCTGTTCTCAATAACCAGTTGATGTGGAATCGGTCCGGATATCCACCAATAGACAAATAAAGAAAATATGGCATGTAAAACAATGAGCTTTACTCAGCTGTCAACAGAAACAAAATTTCATCATTTGCAGGACTATAAATGGAACTCAAGAGCATCATATTAAAAGAAATAAGCCAGATTCAGAAAGACAGGTATCACACTTTGTCTTATACATAAAATCTAGTTTAAAAAAAAAAACAACAGCAAGAGAACATGAAAATTGAAGAGAGATGGAATGAGAGAAAGATAATTAAAAGGGAAGAGAAAGGGGGAACAAGACGGGGTAACGGGGTGATCCGAGCTGTACAAAGGGGTGTTCATTTATGAAAACGTCATAATGAAGTCTATTATGTTGTATGCTACTTAAAACAAGTAAAATGAATTCTTTTAAAAAACACTCTACAAATTAATACAAGAAGTCCATCGAAGGTAAAAACATAGTAACAAAGTACGTATAAAGAAAGTAACAGAATAGAAGTACAAGAGAAATATACTAGTTCGTAAATATATTAAGCACATTCAAACTCGACAGTGAGAAAACATAAATTTAAAACAAAACACTAAGTCGAATTTCTTGAATCAGTAGACCAACTCAATCTGATCTTCTCCATCACAGTGAGCCATATCAAAATTATAGGACTCGAAATTTGCAAAACAAAGATAAAACAGTACTTCTCACATTATAAGTACCTAATGTATGAGAATCATCAGGAATAAACTGTACAGAAGAACCCAATATATAAAAGAAGTTTTTGTACAAAAATAGTCAATTCAACACTATAATAGCAGAAAAATGAAAGCAGTAGTAGACTTTAATAACTAAAAACTGATTGGATTCATTGTAATAGACTTTTTTTTTAACTCTCCAACAGATTTATTTAAAGGAAAATGGACTAAGGGGGGAAAAATGGGGCACAGAGGTATGGAATAGAAAATAAACGCAAATGTAAGCTGTTTTACTATTATTTTACAACCACAAACTAGTGCAGAGGATGAAGCCCTGTACAAAATAAAGATTGGAAACAAAGTGTTCCCTTAGCAAGGCTGAAGGTTTCAGTCTCTGGTGTTTGGAATTCAGGCTGCAGTCCTTGTTTTTTGATGGATCACTGGGTGTTTGGCACAGTCCATGATTTTAACCAGATTTGAACAGAAGAATGGCCATTTGACCCAGGTAGAAGTGGATGAAGTGTTTGGTTTCATGTGTCACATAACTACCAAAGTTTTGCCCCACAATGCAGTGCCAAGTGAAATTGTACTTCTTGTCAAATTCCTTCTTGATGTGGGCCGCAGTATCCTTTTCTATATTGTATTTCTCCAATGCCTGAGTAGTCACTCCACTGAGTCCTGTTGCATCTCTTCAGGTGCGTCTGCATTTTTGATTACCACCTTCTGGTCGCACATGGTTATCCGTAATCTCAGAACTTGGGAGTTGAGGACAGAAGGATCAAGAATTCAAGGCCAGCTTTGGCCACATAGTGAGTTCAAGACCAGATCTTCAAGACCAGAAGATGAGGTAATAAAGGTAGCAGCTGTTTAGTGAATGGTTGCTGGGCACCAGGTTCCTGTAATAGACTTTTAAAATTAATTTTATTAATTTTAATTAGTTTACAAAATAATGGCTTCACTATATTTTCATACAGATATGTCATCATACATTGTTCATATTCAGCCCTTTATTACCTGATGCATTTCTACCTTAACATCACAATTACCTGAACAAAAAAATGCCTGCCTCTTAAATTTTGTTTTTTGGTTTGGGGCAGGGGGGTTGGTATTTTTGAGACAGGGTCTCCCTTTAGTCCAATCTGGCCTGGAGGTCGCTCTGTAGAACAGGCTGGCCTTGAACTCACAGAGATCCGCCTGCCTCCCCAGTGCTGGAAATTTAGTTTCTAAAAGTGGGCCTGAGCCCAGAGGACACTTGCTGCCCGCTGTCCCTCGGAACCTGCCGTGGGCCTGAGCCCAGAGGACACTTGCTGCCTGCTATCCCTCGGAACCGTCTGTCTACCAGGACGGTGCCCCTGAGTTAGGCCTCACTCACAGTTTCCTTCAACTGGTTTCTCCAGGTTCGCTGGGGAGCTTCCTCTGGGTCCATCCTCATCTTAGCACCCATCAGTCCTCACTCTTGCTTCTTCATCTCTAGTTCTAGACACCTTAGGCACCAAATATCAAGCTTCCTGCCCATTCCTTGCTGTTTTCAACAAAGGCACTGTCTTTCAGGGTTTTGATATGTTAATCCTTGAGCATTCCCACATTCATTCATTAAGGTAAATCCTTAGTCCAGATTCTCTCTATTTTATTAAAGCAGTTCTTACAACTACCCTCTCTTAACCCTGCTCCCACCGGCCCTTCCCACAAATAGACCCCCTTTGGATTTCATGTCACATAAAATACATGACACAATGTCATTTAGATTCCACATATAACAAATCTCCGTGTTGATGTCTACAGTGGTGACACAAATTGATGTTCCTACCAACAGTAGGTAAGGGCTTCCTTTTCTCTGCATTGTAATGATAACCAATCTGACTGCTATGAGATAGACTCTCAAGTAGTTTTGATTTTCCTATTTCCTTTTATTTCTTTCTTTTGCCTTATTCTTCTGGCTAAGACTTCACATACTATATTGGGTAAAGATAGCGAGTTGATACCTTGTAGAATGTCTTATTTGAGAGAAACTACTTTCAGTTTTTCTCCATTTAGTATATTTTTAGGTCTAGCACATACATTCACTGTATCATCAAAGTTGATCAAAGACCATGTCTGCATTGATTAAGATTATATAATTTCTGTCCCTAAATCTGTATCCCATTTATTGACTTTCGAATCCTGATACCTCCTTGCATCTGTGGGGTGAAACCAACTTGGCCATGGTGTGTGGTCTCTCAAGTGTATTGTTAAATGTGCTTTGCATGTACTTTATGAAAAATGTGCCAATGTTCATTGGGAAACTTGGTCTATAAGTTGAGAGAGAGAGAGAGAGAGCTACTTTGGTTTTGGTTTGGTATCAGACTGGCTTCAAAGAATAAGTTTGGTAGAATTCCTTCCCTTTCTATATCATGAAACAGTTTGAGAAATTTTGGTCTTAGTTTTTCTTCAAAACCTTGGCTGAATTCAGCACCTAGTCTGTCCAGTCCTGGGCTTTTCTTGGCTGGGAGACTCTTTGTTACCGTTTCAGTCTCATTGCTCATCAGAAGTCTGTTTATTTCTTCTTTATTTGATTTTTAATAAATCATTTATTTTAGGAGTTTGTGTCTTTGTTTAATTTTGGTTCCTAGGAATTTGTCTGGTTTTTTCTAGGTTTTCCAGTTTTATGGAGTACAGGTTTTTCAAGTTACTCTCTAATGATCCTCTGGGTTTCATTGGTATCTGTTATAAGCCCCCCCCACACACACACACACACTTTTTTTGGTATTTTTGAGACAGGGTCTTCCATAGCCCCAGCTGGCCTGGAACTCGCTTTGTAGACCAGGCTGGCCTTGAACTCACAGAAATCTGCCTGCCTCTGCCTCCGAAGTGCTGGGATTAAAGGCATACACCACTGCACCCTGAATAATGTCCACCTTTAATCTCTAATTTTATTAACTTGAGCCTCCTCTCTTGCTTAAGAGTTGGTCAGTTTTATTAAGGAGGCTCAGCTGGTAAGGGCATTTGCTGCCAAGCCTGATAATCGGCAGCATCCACACCATCATGATATTATCATAACAAAGTAACATGATTATTAAATATCATTGGTGATGAGATGTTAATGATCCCAAATAGGGCACTTGGCTTTTCAGTGAAAGGCAGTTCTTTTGTTACCTGAAGCAACACTGCCACCTGCTGGCAACAGAAGGAAATGAGTCGTTGGGCACCTAGCATAGTAGTTGGACTGGAGAGGAATTGTTCGCCTTTGGATGTGGATCCAAAAGTGGGGAAGCATCCTCTAGATGAAAGTCTGACAAGAAGCTGGAGAACAGGCTTACACTCAAGGGAAGCTGTGATCTGTGCGGTCTGCTCAGAGCAAGGTGATACTGGGGCTGAGTAAGGAGCCAAAGCAGGGGTGGGGGAACAACGCTTGTTTAGTGGGCTTCCCTTCCAGGGTTGTGGCAGTACCACAAGGGTTGTGGCAGTACCACAACCACTCAGCCCTTCAGTTGTTGCTGCTGGGTCTTCCCTAACTGAAAACCTAGTGAGTCCTCTCCAACAGCACTCCTTCCCAGGGCAGCCGTCATCACCAAAGAGATCCAAGGTCTAGCCTCAGGTTCAGAACTAGACGGCACTGAGGGTCATCTCGTTCTTGCACTTCCCTGTAGGGTGGGCTGAGCAGCCTGTTGGAGCTGCAGCCGTCTGCCAGTCTTGTCTCTCCCTCTCCCAGCCCAGTGTTCATCCCAAGAACTCTCCTTGATCGAAGTCCATTCCCTATTGCCCACTCAGAGTCTGGAATGGGCCTTGTGCCGCAGAGTGGACACTCTCACAGGAGCGTCAAAAGGCAGCAAGAAAACAAATCAATAAATGCTTTCAAAAGAGAGCAAGTGGCAGAGGTCAGCGGTGCCAGTCTTCCCCACATACGTGGTGAACTAAGGGCATCATGTAGCCACGAGGGACTGAGTCCCCCGCACCGTCAGGAACTTCAGCCTGGAGAACCGAGAGGAGTGGGAGATCAGCAAAGCGAAGCTGCCCTCTGAGCCCAAGCACCTGTCCACGCAGCCTTTTGCATGAGTGGCTGAGTCACCATCCAGAAATTGAGGGAGAAATTGCAAGAAAAGTTAACAAACTGCTGTCTACAAAAAGATGTGTGTATTGGGGCTGGGCTGCTCTTGCAGAGGACCAGGTTTTGATTCCTAGCACCCACACGGCAGCTATCAACCATCATTAATTCCAGTCCCAGGGGATCTGACATCCCCCTCTGACCTCTGCAGACTTTCCACAACACGGGTTCACGTGCACACATGCAGACAATACACTCATACACATATACCAAATTAAAAACCACCTGCAACATATTTACCTATACATATTATATATATATATATTAATATATATATAGTACTTTTTGATAAATATATATTTTTAAAGATGTGCACATCAATTCCAAAGATCCTCTGTCTTCCTGCCAAAGATGCTGAGCCACCAAGAACCAAAGGAATCCAGACTGCCTGTCGGCCATGGCGTTGATGTGGATATGATGGACACTCCCAGCGGCAACGTTTCTGTTGTAGAAGTACTGACCCTTCTCATTAATCACAAGCTTTACCCAGAACACAAAGTGCCAAGAAAGTAGCATAAGAATGCCATTTAGAACTGAAAGACGTAAACTCATTTCTAAAATATTTTGTCACTTTTGAAGTTAAAGTCTTTCTTCCTGAAGGCAAGAAAGCGATATGGCCAAAATGAAGGAAAATTACTTTTCCTATGTGTACTTATAACCTCTCTGTCCTCATGTTTAACATGTTGACTTATATACATTACTGTGAAGCTGAAGCTCCTTACTTTGAGAGTATACTATTTACTGAGCTCTTCCACATCTTCAGAATTGCTTATAGAAGTTTTTTTTCTTTTTTTAACTTTGACTTATATGTAGTTTCTGTGTATGTTAACATGTATGATCATATGTACAAATTTATGACAAATGACAAAGATAACGTGTCATTTTAGGCACATCGCAATCAGATTTTACACTGATCATGTGGCCCAAATTGTACATTTAACATTAAAAGTTTCACTTTCCAGTTTAGGATGGTTAGTTAATTCTCTGAAGGGGACCCTGCAAACAAGAGGTGTCCTGACGTTCTTCTGGCTAGGGAAGACACTCATCAGTGAGGCAAGGTAGCAGAGTTTCAGAGAAGAAACTGAATACAAAGTCAGTAGAAAAGGTACATTACTGCTCTCCAGAATAAGAATTTGTAAAGACTGCATTTGTTTTGAATTGGTTTTAGGTATGAAATAACTTTAAAATTATAAAGAGGAATTAGTGGTGTTCATAAGATGTTAGCAATCTCTTCTTTGACAAACAGAAATAGGTTAGGTTTCAGACAGGTAGGTAGCACTGGAAACTACTTGAAAGATACATTTTCCTCTAGTCTAGAAGGAATGTCTAATGAACAGAACACAGGATGGCTGAAATTTGGTGATCAAATATGTTTATTCCTATTTTCATGCCAGTTGAAAGAAGAGAAAAGAAATAGTGATCTACTCACAAAATGTATCCATTCGGGGACCTGGGAGCCACACTTTCATCAGGTAAACTCAGGAGTACAGCACAGCTGGTAATGGAACCCTGGGCACTACTGAGCTCAGCTCAGCTCAGCTCAGCTCAGCTCAGCCTGATAGCAGAGCACTGACAGGTTCTTGGGTAGATTGTGTGACCTCTCTGTACCTGAATTTCTTCTATAAGGGTTATAGTACTGCCTTATGTTCATCTAAGGGCCATTGTGAAGGCAAGTAATGAAGAACTGCAGGACCCAGCAAATAAAAATTTTTATTTTTTATTTATTTTATTTTATATATATATATTTTTAATCAAATCTAGACCTATGTCCCCCCATACCCCCACCCCACCAGAGCTCATGCATTCTGCCAAACATGCTTTTCATCTCTTTCTCAGTCTTTCTCAATATTCTCCATGGGGAAGTTGACTGTTTTGAGCAGAAGTTCACTGTTTCAGTCAGTTCTTTGATGCAGTCCTTTCTGTTGTTGTTGTTGTTGTTGTTGTTGTTGTTGTTGATGTTGTTTCCAAT
This sequence comes from Rhizomys pruinosus, assembly GCA_009823505.1. Taxonomy (NCBI): domain Eukaryota; kingdom Metazoa; phylum Chordata; class Mammalia; order Rodentia; family Spalacidae; genus Rhizomys; species Rhizomys pruinosus. The sequence continues at coordinate 1,684,885 of VZQC01001128.1, read as the reverse complement.
ATGCATCACTCCCAGCTGCTTTGGACAAAAGCTCAAGGGGCCATGCACAGGAAATACTTTCAACTGGGTAATTGGCACTAGCATCCACAGATGAGGGATGCCATTCGTCGTTTGTTTTTCTGGGACTGTATTACTTCACTCAGCATGATGTCTTCTAGCTCCAGCCATTTTCCTGCAAAGCTCATGATATCATCTTTCTTTACTGCTGCATAGAACTCCATTATGTAGATGTGCCACATTTTCTCTATCCACTCATCAGTTGAGGGGCATTTGGGTTGGTTCCAGCTCTTTGCTATTGTGAAGAGAGCCGAAATAAACATGGCCGTGCATGTATCTCTGCGGTGGGGTGAGTCTTGGGGTACATGCCCAGGAGTGGTATGGCTGGGTCAGATGGCAAGTTCATTCCAAGTCTTCCAAGGGTTCTCCACACTGCTTTCCATAGTGGCTGTATGAGTTTACATTCCCACCAGCAGTGGATGAGTGTTCCCCTTTCCCCACAACCTCTCCAGCACTTGGTATCATTTGTTTTCTTGATCCTAGCCAGTCTTATTGGAGTAAGATGATATCTTTGATTTGCATTTCCTTAATGATTAGTGATGTTGAACACTTCTTAAGGTGTTTCTCAGCCATCTCTAATTCCTCACTTATGAAGTCTCTGTTCAGCTCTTTGCTCCATCTATTGAGTGGGTCATTTGTTTTCTTTCTTCTTTGTTTTTTGCATAGTTTATGTATTCTGGAAATCAATGCTTTGTCAGATGTGTCTGCGGTAAAGGTTTCCTCCCACTCTGGGGTTTAATGAGGTCCCATTTGTCAATTGTCAACCTTAATTCTTGCGCAGCTGCTGTCTGATTTAGGAAGTCTTTTCCTACACCTATGTCTTGTAGTCTGCTGCCAACTTTTTCTTCTATCGCCTTCAGAGTTTGGGGTTTCACGTTGAGGTCTTTGATCCATCTGGAGTTCACTTTTGTACAGGGCAAGAGGTAGGGGTTTAATTTCATTCTTCTACAAGTGGTGATCCAGTTTTGCCAACACCACTTGCTGAAGATGCTGTCTTTTCTCCATTGTCAAATATGAGATGGCTGAAATTGTATGTGCTAGGTTTGGATCTTTGGTTTTGTTCCATTGGTCAACAGGTCTGTTTTTGTGCCAGTACCAGGCTGTTTTTATGACTATAGCCCTGTAGTATAGTTTGAAGTCTGGTATAAAGATCCCCCCTGTATAGCTCTTTTCAGTCAGGGTTGTTTTGGCTATTCGGGGTCTTTTGTTTTTCCAAATGAATTTAAGGACTTTTGTTTTCCAAGCCTGTGAAGAAACTCTTGGGGATTTTGATTGGCATTGCGTTAAATCTATACAAGAGTTTTTGTAGAATGGACATTTTATTTTATTTTTTTATTAATTTTATTTATTTCTGTATGTGTATGAATGTACTGCCTGCATGCAAGTCTGTGCACCCGTGTCGTGCAATGCCGCGGAGGTCAGTAGAGGGCGTCGGATTCCCCTGGAACTGGAGTTCTCCTGGAATTGGAGTTTCAGACCGTTCTCGGCCGTGATGTGGGTGCTGGGGATCGAACCCGGGTCCTCTGTAAGAGTGGTCGGTGCTCTTAACCGCTAGGCCATCTCTCCAGCCCAGAATGGACATTTTTACAATGTTAATTTTCCCAATCCATGAGCATGGGAGGTTTTTCCATCTTCTGATGTCTTCTTTCTTTAAGGGTTTAAAATTTTTGTTGTAGAGATCTTTGGTGTCTTTGGTTAGGTTTGTTCCTAGGTATTTTATTGTTTTTGAGGCTATTGTGAGTGGGAAGGTCTCTTTGAATTCTTTTTCCAGTTGCTTGTTCTTGGTGTAAAGAAAGGCCATTGATTTTTTTAGGTTAATTTTGAATCCTGCCATTTTGCTGAAGTTGTTAATCATTTCTAGGAGTTTTCTGGTGGAGTTTTTAGCATCCATTAAGTAAACAATCATATCAGCAAATAGGGATAGCTTGACTTCCTCTTTTCCAATTAGTACTCCTTTAATTTCCTTTTCTTGCCTTATTGCTCTAGCAAGTGTTTCAAGCACTATATTGAAGAGGAGTGGTGACAGGGGGCAGCCTTGCCGAGTTCCTACCTTTAAAGGGAATGTTTCTGTCGAAATACAGATTTTTATAGTTAAAATAGGTGCCTTAGGGGTACGTGACTGATGTCTCTGCAGTTTATGATACAGGGAGCCCAGAATTTAGGTTTTCAAGATCCTGCTAGTATTGTTAATCTATTATGACAAAAGAAGCACACTTACAAAGGACAGAATGAAGGCATGGGGAGACTTGGGATTGTAGGTGTGCTTCAGGCGTCATAGTCCCCAGAGTGTCCCCTGGAAATGACATGGAAGATGCTGAGGAGACCTTCAGCATAGTGATGGAATGGAGCAGTTATAATGTTGAAGACAAATGGATGGGAAGATTGTAAGGTTTTGTTTTTTTTTTTCAAATCTATACCTAATTAAGTTTTGGTTCAACACAGTAGTTTTAAGAAAAGATTAAAATTATAGTCACTGTAAAATTGTATTTGAAAGCTAAATTAGTGAAACCATTTTCTTGTGTGTCAAAATCAATACTCGAATCACTAGAACTGACTGCTATTTTTGGGATCATCTTTCTGTGTTAAGCAGCATTGAATTCTGTATTATAAGTAATCCTAAGAGAATTTCAAAGCGTACATAGTGATGCCCATGGGCTCATGAAAATAGCACACCGTTTACATAAAGGACTTGAGCAGCCTCAAATTTTAGAGAGAGAGTTGTTTTCTCAAAACAAGGTCCTCACGAATACTAAGTGTTGATGCTACTAGAGGTGATGTCAAGGAGGAAAAACTGATAAGTACTCAGTGGACGTGGGCAGGAAGGGCTGCTCTGAGCAGGTGACTTTGTGGCTGAGAGCTAAGTGACAGAAATCATGGAAGAAAGAAAAGACCTTGGCTGGGAGCCTTAGCAAACCAGATAGCAGGCCAAGCACAGAGTGAAGCCATCCAGGAAAAGTGTGAGGGGAGAGAGAGCTGGAAGGGAAGTTTCCCATAAAGGGGCTCGTGGGCTGTGGTAAAGAGAGTAGGCTTTGTTCTGAGTGGGACAGAGGGCTCTACAAAGAAACCAGATCTAATTTAGCTTTTAAAGACATTAGTCTTGCTGCTAGCTGGAAAATAAGTAAGAGAGAAAAGTTAAAGCAAGGCCTGGAGAGGTGGCTCAGTCAGCAAAGTGCTTGCTGTGCAAGCATAAGGACCCTAGTTTGCATCTCCATCACCCACATAGCTAGGCATGATGTCACTTATCTGGAACCTCATGGAGTAGAGATAGCCAAACCCCTGGGGCTAGCCAGCCAGCCAGTTAGTTTCAGATTCGATTCGGTGAGAGCTCCTGTCTCAAAAACTGAGGAAGACACTTGACATCAACTTCTAGCCTCCACACACATGTGCATACACATGTGCATACACACATATAGCACACAGAGATACAAAGAGTTAAAGCAGATCTCTGCCTTAATGTAAGGCATTATTTCTCTGAATTGCTCTTAACTGACTCTTAGATGAAATCAGTGAAAGATTGCTAACTTTTTTTAATGAAATCACCTAGGGTAGAATAGAAAATAGAATGCATGGTATTCTATAACAGTAAACACTGTTTTATGACATTAATAACAGTAAACACTGTTTCCTGACATTTTAGCTTGTGTGTACCGGATCCAGGTTGAAAGCTAATTTCTCCCAGCGGATCTTAGTCTCAAAGGTTTGAAAGCCACTGGTCTTATTGGTCAGGAAGGAACACTGACATTTACCAGGCTGAGTTAAGTAGTCAAGGTCAATAAAAGATGAGCGGAGGAGGCTTGCACTAAGAACACAGGACTACATCCTACCATAGTCAAAGGGGCCAAAGCCACTCCTGAGTTGTAGGGATAAAATGGGCGAGTCTTAGGAAAGCAGTCTTAAAGACTGGAGCTTAACTTGATGGTCAGTGGTGGCGGGTGGTGGTGAGGGTGGGGGGCAACTAGGTGGATAGCTGCCTCAGATGGGTTAGGCTTATTGAAGCCGCAACCTCAGCAAAGGCCAAAGGCAAAACCCCCCAATCAACCTAACAAAACTCAGACCTCACCACGAGGTGGCAGACATGCACTTAGAGAAAGTGGAGCAGGGCAAGGACAGGCAGGCTGGCAGGCTCTATGACAGCCCCCCCTCTGAGCGGCAAGTTCTGTGGTTTTAAACTGGGAGGAAACGGCATCAGATCCTTAAGGTCAAATCAGCAGTTCTGATGCTAGACAGTGTTAGGCAAAGTACAGAAGGACTCTCCCCAACACCCTAGGGCTCTGCCTAAGGTGGAAGGGCTTTCTCAACACCACCTTGTCGACACCTTAACTTGAGACTTCTAACCTCTAGAGCCATAAGAAATAAACTTCTGTTCTAAACCACCCAGAGTTTGGTTCCTTGCTACAGCAGCCAAGGAAGTCTTTCTCACGAGCGATGGTTTCCCCAAAGCATCCTGAAGGATGGCCTAGAAGCTCATGGTGGAGACGTGTGGACCCAGAACATTACTAGAAGAAATTACCCTAAGAGGAAGTATGTTCTACTTTTTCTATTCCCTTTGCAATCTGGTTACTTTCATGGATGGCCATAAGATTCCCCTTTCAGGTAGATGTCCGAGCAGAAAGGAGGAAAGCAAATGCTTGCATCACATTTAGGAGGAACCCTGCAAAGGGCAGACATTTAGCTCCATAGCATCTACATTAGTTATCTGTCTCATTGGTGTGATAAAACACCCTGACCAAAGCAGCTTAAGGAAAGAAAGGTTTATTTTGGCTCCCAGTTCCTGATGACAGAGCAGTCTTGGCAACAGGTGCACAAGGCCGTTGTATCCATACCATGAGGTCACCTCAGCACCCTCAGCCAGGATGCAGAGAGATGAACGCTGGTGCTCAGCTCACTTCTCCTTTGTATTCAGGCCTGGATGCCAGCTCATAGAGTGACACCATCCACGATTAAGGTAGGTCTTCCCACCTGAATTAAACTATCTAGACAACCCCTTCCCAGGCCCACCCAGAGGCTAACATAATCTGGACAGCCCTTCATAGCTTGTCTCTTAAATGATTCTGAGTCCTGTCAATCAATATCAACTATCATCATCACAATAAGCTTCTATGTTGTGTCAAGTTCTGGTTGACAGCACAATTTCTTTCTTTCTTTAAAAAATATTTTGGTTTATTTGTTTTTGTTTTATCTGAGTGTTTCACCTCCAGGTATGTAAGTGCTCCCAATGCCATGCAATGCCCATGGAATCCAGAAGAGGGCATCAGATCCTGTAGAACTGGACTCACAGACAGCTGTTAGCCACCATGTAGATGCTGGCAACTGAACCCAGATCTTCTGCAAGAGCAGCCTGTGCTCTCGAAGACCGACCCACCGCAGTTCCCATTCCTTCCCTTCTCCCCTTGACACCTGTCAATGAGGCTGCACATCAGTTGTCTATTGGCAACAGTGAACTACTAACATTCCTTTAACAAATGCTACTTCTTGTGTCTTCACTTCATCAGCTCCATCTTTGAGAGAAGGGCAGGAGAGAGGTGGTATCTCTTATCCACAGAGAATGGTGAGCAAATCAGAACCAAGTACTGTCGTCGTCCCCCCGACCCCAGTCCCAGTAGAACAGAAATAAATCATAAGGAAGAAGCTCAATTTTCTGAGACCTGAACTTACTTTTAACTGAGATGCTTCTGGATTATCCTCTGTCTGTTTAATACATTATCAACATCAATTACCACCCCTCTGTAGTAAAACAAGGAATAACAGAACAGTGCCAAAAGGAGGGCAGTCCCAGAGAGAAGGGTGTGCCCAAGCAGAGGTGGAGCATCGAGGTTTCCTGGGAATTGGCGGTGGTGGCTTCCTTGCCTAACAAAGTCATTTCTTCCTATGGATCCGAGAAAGAATGTATATAATGTGAATTTAGTTTTGTTTCCTTCCTCTAGGAGATTATCGCAGAAATCCAGACTTGTTACTGATGGGGAAAAGGCCAGTCTGAAGGAAATGCGAAAGTGGCTTCAGTGAGTTACATAAAGTCCAAGTAACCACAACTTCCAGAGTTCCTACTGTAATTAATGCTGGGTCTAGCTCACATCCTAAAATGACAGTGCTGAGGAGGAGTTACGCGTAAAGCACTTACAACACATTACAGAGGTTCCTTCCATACTGTAATTAGGCAGCCTCCCAGCTGCCTAGAACAAAGCCACAAGCTTAACTTCGGATTTATGCAGCACAAATTACTTAAGGAGCTTTGAGAATACTGAGGGATTTGCTAATTCTCTAGTGATTTTTTTTTCAGCTATCCTAACTTACAGGAAGGAAACGAATTTTCACTGTTATAATTGGCCCACAAACTTAATTTCCATAGCTTAAGATTTTTTTTAAGATTTGTTTATCTTTCTTTTATATGTTGGAGCATTTGTCTGCACATGTCTGGGCATGCAATATGTGCATGCAGTGCTCACAGATGCCAGAGGAGGACATTGGATCACCTGAAACTGGAGTTACAGACACTTATTAGCTGCCATGTAGGTCCTGGGAACCAAACCTGGGTCCTCAGTAAGAGTAACAAGTGCTCTTAACCACAGAGCCATCTCTCCAGCCCCAGTATTTTTTTTAAGAGACAGGGTCTTGCTACATAACTCAGGCTGGCCTCAACCTCATGATCTTCACAGCTAAGCCTGCCGAATACTGGGATTTCAGTGTGTGCCCCCACTTACTAGAGATGTGTAGAGGGGGACATGGATGGTCACATATCAATCAGCAAACAGAATCACAGAACTTCAAGAGTCCCCTAGGTAATCCCAATTTCCAATTTTCCACATGACAAATAACTTTCACAAGTTGTCAGATAGCTGCAGGCAAACCTAAAATCTTAACCTGATCCTTTGATTCTCCAGGTCAGTGTTCTCTGCACTGAACTATATGGCAGAAACACGGATTCCTGTTTACTCACCCACCCCCAACGTCATTTGCTTGAACTTGGGCAAATCCTTCAACCTCCACAAGCTTCTTTCATTATCTGCAAAATGAAGATGACCCAACCTTTCCATCCTTCCTGCCTCATAGAATAGTTGTGAACCTAAGGAGAGTAAGTGTATCCTTTGGAAATGGGCAGGCATGTTACAAAGGGGAGACAGTATTAGACCATTCCCACCATGGGCAGGACTTTCTTTTAGTTGATGAGACTTCCTGTCCAAAGATGAGACTTCCTCTGTATGTGTGAGACTTCCTTCACAGATAATAAACAACATGATGGACCATGGGTCCTCCAAGTTTTTTCACAAAAAGATAGTAACTAAACCCAACAAACTTTGAATCATTAAAGAAAAATGTCTGAATATCACATAGTTTAAGACACATTGGAGTGTATCCCATTAGGTTTATTAAACTTTATGAGAAGAAACATATTTGTTACTTTTATAGCGCTGTGAGTAGCATGTCAGAAGCAACTAAAGGAGGATGTTTATGTGGGAGGTATAGCTCAAGGTATAGCTTCTGTAACATGATTCATTCACCTCATGGTGGATCAGGAGCAGCAAGTGCGACCCAAACCCTTTTCTGCTGGCTGGGTCATTGGTTCTAAAACATCTCCAAACAGTGTCAACGTCTGGAGGCAAGTGTTGAGCACACAAGTCTGTGGAGGACATTTTACATTTAAGCTATAACATTGAAACCTAGACCCCACCATAGGCTCATGGCCATCTAATGCAAAATTCATCCTTTGATAGGAAAAGTCTCACCCTCAAGGTGTCTCTCCTATTGTTCTAGTACAAAGAATGAGGCACCTCTTTAGTGGCACTAATATATTTAGCAATAGCCACTTTGTCTTGACCCCTTCATCTGCAACTCTACAGTACTCATACTCCCAAACTGCAGGGTTTTTACATCTTTTAACTCTACGTTCTTCTCTCCATTCTCCTGATAAATCTGACTAAACACAAAGAGCAATAACTATGCCACAACTTGCATGTTACTCCATTATGAAATTTCTTCTGTCAAGGAAATTAGTCCTCTGGGTTATTTTTCCAGCACCCACATGGTGGTTAACAACTGTCCAGAACTCCAGGGAATTTGATGCCATTTTCTGGCCTCCATGGGGATTACACACATGTAGTGCACTTACATACGTGCAGGCAAAACGCTCATGTATATACCTAGAAAAATTTTTAATTACAAAAATAAATTATATGGTAGATTTATTTTTAGATTTTAAGGGTTGTCCATATTGTTTTCCATAGTGGTTGCACTGGTTTGAAATCCCACCAGCAATGAATGAGTGTTTCCCTTACCAGCATTTGGTGTCATTTGTTCTCTTGATCTTAGTCATTCTGACTGCAGTAAGATGAAATCTTAAAGTGGCTTTGAGTTGTATTTCCCTAATTACTAAGGATGTTGAACAGCTTTAAAAGTGTTTCTTAACCATTTTTATTTCCTCTTTTGAGAGTTCTCTGTTCGGATCCATAAGCCTCTTTTAATTGGGTGATTTATTTACTTGATTCTTTGTTTTTTAAGTTCTTTGTCTATTCTGGATATATTAACCCTCGGTCAGGTATACAGCTGGTGAAGATTTTCGCCCACTCTGTGGACTTCCTCTTTACTTGATTGGTTGTTTCTTTTGCTGTATAAAAGCTTTTTAGTTTAATGTGGTCCTATTTGTTGATTGTTGACCTGAGAAACTGATGTCTGGTTTAGAAAGTCCTTTCCTGCATTTATATCTTGAAGTCTATATTTTCTGTCTATATTTTCTTCTAACAGTTTCAGAGTGTCAAGTTTCACACTGAGGTTTTTGATCCATTTGGAACTGACTTTTGTGCAGAGAGATAGATAAGGGTCTGATTTCATTCTTCAACAGGTGAAGATCCAGTTTAAACTGGCCAAAATGCAGAGGATAAGAGACTGTAGAGTGCATGTCCCTGAATAAGACTCCTGTATTAAAACTCTGCCACCCAGGCCTTAGGGACCATTGTAGAAGAGGGGAGCAGAAGAGCCAGGGATGGTGGATGACCAGAGGAAAACAGTTTTCCAAGTGGCTGGGAACTTGCTTATATGAACCTACAATAATTGTGACAGCATGCACAAGACCCATGATAAGAAGCCCCAAACTTAGCTGATCACTGCTTCGTGAAGAAGAGTTGGTCTTTAAAGGAGTGATGCTAGACAGGCTGACCATGCTGCAGTGGACAAACTCACATTGAGGGACATCTGGTGATACAAACTTGACTTAATAGGCCTTAACAAATATGACAGAATGTATGAAATATGGGGGGGGGGCTTTGGGAAGGGATGTAAATAGAAGTGGGGGTCTAAATCTGATCAAGATATTTATATGAAATGCATAAGAATTCAATAAAATATACTGAGAAAAATAAATTAGTCCATTGCCTTGTAATTCAGCCTCACTCCAATTTTCAGGACATAGGCAGAGAATATAGACAGAGCCTTTGCCAAAACATAACACAAATAACCTCTGGCCCAATTCCTGATATCCTTGTTCCATTCTGAAATTATGAGCACAGCTTGCATTCTCTGTCTTGTGTTTGGCATTCTGGTCCTCAGAACTTTACCAGAATTGCCTATCAAGCTCCTTTATACCACTCTAGAGCTTGTCTATACTGAAGACAATTTCATCTGTCTATGGCAGGGAAGGATGGTGAATGAAGAGACTTATTCTGTGGTGGTAAGAAGTTAGACATGGGTTTTCCACATTCTGATCAGGAAGCAGAATGGAATTAGAACTAGATCTTCCTTTGGGGGCCTACCATCAGCAACCCGTTTCAACTAGCTAGGTGACTGTCTGAAATCTCCCCAAACAGGGCCGCCACCATGAGCCTTTGGAGAACATTTCACATTCAAACCATAACAAAACAATATGCTGCTTCCCTTTCCCTACTTCCAGTCAGCTCCCTCTCAGCTCTAGCACCTGCCCAAGGGCAGAAGACGAAGTCTGAGGAACATCTAAATGCATCTTACACAGTGCTGTTGTGTTCACTTATTCTTTTAACCAGATGTGCATCTTAGCCTGGAATGTAAGAGGAAAGACAGCTGCTGGGAGATAGCAACTGGCTTCCTTCTATTTCTGTTTCCTTGCCTTAAGATAGTTCCAGATACTTTTCACTTTTAAAGCATGAAATAATAAAGAAGCGTGATTATTTGTGTCAGCCATGGCCAAGTCTGAGATATACCCTAAAAGAGAAGTTAGCCTGCTCTGTGCCTGTCATGACAGGCATTCAACAGGTATTTAAGGAAAGACTAAATAGATGAACACAATACTCATGACTGGTTATTTAACAGTGAAAAAAAATTTCAAATTTCCTTGAAACTTTAATAAATTGCACAGCCAATTCAGTCTTTCTGATGTCCCTAAAGGGACACTTAAATATCCCCGTACCTTGTTGAATCCCAAGAATAATTAAAAGACCACAGTAATAAAACATTATAGTAATATTTTTATTCTCATACTTTGGCCTCTTCTGTATATTGACAGCTATGTTTTGAAAAATGCAAATGGGGGGGCTGGAGAGATGGCTCAGGGGTTAAGAGCACCCAACTGTTCTTGCAAAGGACCCAGGTTTGAGTCCCAGCACCCACAGGGCAGCTAAGAACCATCTTTAAGCTGGGTGTGGTGGCACATGCCTTTAATCCTAGCACTCAGGAGGCAGAGGCAGGCAGATCTCTGAGTTCAAGGCCAGCCTTGAGAGTCTACAGAGTGAGTTCCAGGCCTGCTGCGGCTATAGGGAGACCCTGTCTCAAAAAGAAAAATAAAGAAAAATGCAAATTGTTCAAAGAATATTATTTTGTCTGTACATTTGTTGAAATGGTAATAACTCCCTTGAGGCACCTGACATGAAAGACTTTGGGTTTGCCTTGAGACCCACCTTGCTGCTACTTTTCCATTTCATATTTCTATCTAGACTCCAATCCCATCTGGTTTCTAAAGGTGAGACACCAAGCATGATATGAGATCATATGTTACACCATAAGAGAATTACTTGAGATTTCTAGTAACTATAGATAGAAACCAGGGAATTGGGGGTGGGGGTGGATATAAAGGCAGGATGAACATAAAGTTGGATCAGATGAACATTGTTGATAAAGGCCCATGAGTAGATTCTGAATTCCAGGCTGGACTCTTAACAGGGCAGCTGCTTGGTTGGCTGAATTATGACTCAATACAAGGTGCACTTGAGTGAGACAACCTGAGTGTTTGCCTGATCTCCCTGGGTTTACTACAGAGGAAGGGATTCCCATGCTCTGGGAGACTGGGAAGTGTGATACTGTGAAAAGTATATTTGGTTTTCCTCTTGCTTCCTGCACCCAAATCCTAAAATCCTTGGAATCTCCAAAGTGATAGTGTCTTCTATGCTAATGATTTGAGTGGTAGATGGCAGCCTCAACGTTGCTCAGGATGTGGTCTGGTCACCGGAAAGCCAAGGCAAAATTAGAGGGTTGAAAAGTTAGCCCTATCTCTAAGAAGAGGCTGAAGGTTAAGAGGATCACCAGTGGCCAAGGGTTTAAGTCATCCCAAATAGGTAATTGAGTTCCCATAAAATCCTCCAAAGGACGAGGTACAGACAGCATCCAGATATGAGAAGGTCTGGAAGTCCTGGCTAGTGGTGCACCTGGAGAGGGCATGGAAGTTCTACCCGCCTTCTCTGTATCTCACCCATGCATCTCTAGCTGTGTCCTTTGTAATATCCTTTATAATAAACTAGTCACCAAAAGTGTTTCCCTGGTCTCTGAGCCACCAAACAAATTAATGGACCCAGAGGAAAAGGTGTGGGAACTCTGACCTATATAGCCTGTGGGTCAGAAACACATGCATAAAGCCAACCCAGGCCTGCAACTGGCATCTGAAAAACAGACAGTATTAATCTTGGGGGCTGAGATCTCATCTGTGGGATCTGAAGCTATCTCTAAATCGAGTGTCAGAACTAGATTGATTAGAGAAGGTTAGCTGGGATCCATTGATATACAACTGATCACTTGCTTGTGGGGAGTAATCCTTATAATTATTGGGGCACACAAGAGTCTTCTGTATTGTTCATGGTATATGAGATAAAAGGAAAACCAAAATATTTTCTTTTTCTGAGACACAAAAAATTAGAGTAGATTTGTTGTTAAAGATCTTACCCACACTGATAGTGTCTAGAAAACATACCTTTCACTGATACTTTGAGAAATAAATTCTGCAGCTCCTAAAAATTCCTCTGACCCTCAGAAAGACAAGGACCAAATTCAGTATCCAGGAAGCATAAAAAAACAAGTATGCTCATCATTCTATGTGTCTGTAACAGCCTGGCACATGATGGATCTGCCCACTGCCAAACACATGATCCAGCTCTGATTCTCCTCCATTTGAAGCCTTAGCCACAATAACAACAAACCAGGATCTCGGGGCTATGGTGGTGGTGATCAACCACAATGGTGAATGTCGAAAAGTTTGTGTCAATTGTGAGTCCTCTGGTGTCTTAGTGCTTTCAAGCTGGACAGCAATTTTACACTTACTGTGTCATTTGGCCTCTAAAGCAATCTTCTGAGTTAGGTGAACAAGCATAGAGTTCCTGCTATTTACAGCAGTTGTGTTCTCTAGAGTTCTGAAATCACAATGGCTACCTTTACCGATGGGGGAAATGAAGGGATGGGGTTTTGTGATTCTCTAGGAACACTATTTTTAAACTTTTTTCCCCCGTGTTGCTGCTCAACTTTATTTCTTTTTTTGATTGAAGTTTTGTACTTTCATACCACATTTCTTAATCAAATTTAGACCCCTTCCTTGCCCCTCACCCTGCCATAATTCATGCATTCTGCCATACATTTCTTGCATATTTTACTCAGTCCTTTTTAAATTATTCAATGCAGAAGTTTACTGTTTGGGGCAGAAGTTTACTGTTTCAGTCCATTCTTTGATCCAGTCTTTTTTGTTGTTGTTCCTTCTAATTTGTGTCACTTCAAAATATGTATATTTACACTCCACACACCACATGTATACTAAAATTATGACATCTGAAAATAAACTATAGGTTAATTCCAAAACATGTTTAGGGATTCACATTTTGACAGTAGAGTTGTATGCAGATAAAGAGTAATATATGAGTGAGTTCCAGGACAGCTGAGTCTACAAGGGGACCCTGTCTCAAAAAGACAAAAAAAAAAGATATCATAGTAATATACTTATATATATATATATATATATCTTTCCCACATTACATAGTAAGTTGATGAGTAACATCAGGTATTATATTTACACAAAAAAGAAAAAAAAAAAGAATTATTTAGTTTTCTTACAAATAGGGATTTGGTGCTAGGAGCCACAAATGAGGGACACCTTATGTCTTTTGTTTTTCTGGGACTGTGTTACTTCACTGAGCATAATGGTTTCTAGTTCCATCCATCAAGTTATTATTGTTATTATTATTATTATTATTATTATTATTATTATGTGTGCATGTGTAATGGGGTCAGGGAGGCACGTGCCACAGCACACATGTGAAAGTCAGAGACCAATCTTGGAATCGGTTCTCTTCATTCTTTTTAAATTGGTTCAGGAGATTGAACTCAAGACATCGGGCCTTCCTGGCAACAGCTCATACCCACCAAACCATGTTGCTGCCCCCTTGGAGGTCATTTTAAACAGCGTAATCACCAAAAAGCAAAGCACATAAAAATGTATGACACTGAATAAACTATTAAAAACCTCTTGTTTACACTGAACTAGGAATGAGAGGGCAGCACTACCGTGTTTGCCCTCAGGTGGGAACATGCCCAGTTCCCAGCTGCCCCGCCCTGGAATGTCTGTGAAAGAACCTCAGAATTGATTTAGAGGTTACACACACATTGTAGCAAGTGGAAAAGTTCACTATGTAGAGCCTATGAATCACAAGGACAGACCTGTCATCCTCAATTTGCAATAAAAATAAAAGTGTACAGTGAGTGACAGGTCATATCAGAAGTGAGGGGTAAGGCCAGAGTTAAATGGAAGCCTTTGCTCCAAAGCAGATGCCAAGACAACCTCTTCTCCTGTCTTACTTCAGCTACAGGCACCACTCGTAGACCTGCTGTTAAACCCAAGAACCTCTGCGCGTCATCAACTCACACTCTTGAGTCACGATCCCCGGAAAGGAACTTCCAGGTCTTCTGCACCCAGTGTGCGGTGGGTGGAGATAAGCCAGAGGAAGCATCCAGGGCCGCTTTTCTGCTTCCTCTTGGACCGCCACAGAAAAATGCAGGCCAAAGGCGTGTACAGAGAGGAGCAGGACCCAGCTTTCTGCTCCTTCTCATGCTCTTCCGATGCACAGGGAGGGTGGCAGCCAGAAGGAATGGGTGTCCGTAACCACAGAGAAGGAAAACACCAGCTGTAAAAGAGAAGCATCTAGATCCCAGGCTCTATGGATTTTTATTCCAGCATTTTCTTCCTGCCATGTCAAAGCATTATCTGCCAGTCACATTTCAAACGGGGATCAGGTGATCATATACCCAATGGCTTCTTAGTGGTGTGCACGCATATTCGTGGGGAGGAGCGTGTGCATGTATGAAGGCCAGAAGACAACCTTCGTGTCATCTTCAGGAAGGCCACCCACCTCCTCCAGACAGTCTCTCACTGGCCTATGGCTCACCAGAATAGGCTAGGCAGGCTGGCCAGCCCCAGGAATCCTCCTGTCCTCACCACTTCCATGCTGTGATTACAAACACGTGACACCCAGCACTTTTTAAAAAATATAATGCCTTGGGAGGCAGAGGCAGGCGGATCTTTGTGAGTTCAAGGCCAGCCTTGTCTACAGAGTGAGTTCTAGGACAGCTGGGGCTACAGGGAGATCCTGTCTCGAAAAGACCAAAAATATATGTATATATATACTATATTATATTTATTTATTTATTTATTTATTTTTATGTGTTTGAATGTACTGTCTGCATGTAGGTTTGTGCACCCGTGTCGTGCAATGCCTCAGAGGTCAGAAGAGGGTGTTGGATACCCCTGGAACTGGAGTTAAAGACGGCCCTCAGCCGCCATGTGGGTGCTGAGAATCGAACCCAGGTCCTCTGCAAGAGCGGTCGGAGCTCTTAACCGCTAGGCCATCTCTTCAGCACTTTTACATGGGTTCTAGAGATCAAACTTAGATACTCCTGCTTGTAAGGCAAGTGATTTACCAATTGAACTATCCTCCATATCAACTGAGGCATCCTCCATCTCCTCTCCAATGGCTTTAAATATCACCACACACGAGCCTGTCTTAAGATCCACCCTAAGGAAGACCTGCTGAATGAGGGCCTCAGGGGTCACTTCAGACAGGGCCACACTATGCTCCTGAGCTTCCTCAAGTCTGAATTTCCTGTAATTTCACCATCTCTGAAATATTCTCTCCATCCCTGCCTGCCTTCTCTCTCCTTCCCTCCTCCCTTCCCCCTCCTCTCTTCTCTTCCCTTTTGGATGTTGGGCTAGAGGCTAATGTAGCCACACCCACCTCCAATAGCAACTTCTCACAGCTGCTGTGAAAGAAATAAACAAGTTCCTGCCAGGGGTGCTGGCACAGGCCTTTAATCCCAGCAATTGGGAGGCAGAAGCAGGTAGATCTCTGTGAGTTCAAGGCCACCAACTGGGGACAAAATGTCTGAATACTTGGAGCCTATGGGGGACACTCTCATTCAACCCATCACGGTTGCTGCTTACTGGCTTGCTCCTCTGGCCCATGTTCAGCCTGCTTGCTTATTCAGTACAGAATCATCTACCCAGGGGCGGCACTGGCCACGGGGTACTGGGCCCTCCCATATCATCGAACAGAAATACCCAAGAAAATAGCGCACAGACATGGTCACAGGAAAGTCCCAACAGGGGAAATCCCCCAATTGTGTTGATTTGACACTAAAGCTATCCAGCACAGGGTGCCTTGACTTTTCCATGAAAATGCTAAACCTCTACCGATACAGGGGAAAACAGGTTCCTCTTTCAGGGTTCTCTGTCTCATTCATAAAAGAATTTAAGAATGGACTCAAACTGAAGCTTTAGGACCATTTATTAGAATTTAGAGAAAAATCCTCAGGGCAGGCAAACATAAATCTCAACATCTGTCCTGGGCAAAAGAATGGAGGAGAGAAGGAAAAACAGCCAGAAAGCCATGCTGGTTTAGAGCTGGCGTGGATGCCAGACACTCAGTGCACTAGCAGCTACAGGGCAGGGAGGGGAGAGGAGTTCTACAGAAAAAGTAAAGAAATCCAAGATGTGGGGCAGCCCAAAGCATTAGGGAGCGCATAGTTAGAAGAGAGAGAAGAAAAAGGAAAGTTATGCTTTTCTGAAGAATTCAGAAAAGTGGGCAGACTTGAAAGACACACGTCTGTGGCCTGGTCCAGGAGCACTGCACGAGCAGACAGAGATTCCAAGCAGGAAAGGTTCTCCATCTCGTTAACACAGGCTAGGTGTGCCCCCTAGCTCTTTAGCATGACTTACAGTGGCCCTGCCTTCTTATGGGTGGTCCTATCAGGTGATTAATGAGAAAAACTGGAAATTTAAGACTCCCCCACCTCTGGGCCAGGGATTCTTACTCTCCTGTTCAGATTTCTCTTAAGAGACTTTTTTTTTTTTTTTTTGCTGCTGTAACATCACCTCAGGGCCTTTGCTCCTGCTGTCCATCTGACTCTTAAGTTTCCCTTTTATCACATGTGTGTGGAGCCTCATTCCTCCTCCTCAGCCTGAACTTTGTGTGAATGACACTGTTCAGTGGGCCCTGGCCTGACCATCAATTAATGCTTCTACTCTGAGCCCTTCTAAATGTCATCCTCTGCTTTCTTTTCTCATTGTTTCCAGTGCCAGCTGACATTGTGTACTTAGCACCAGCTCTCCCCTAGTACATCGGCTCTGTGAGAACCTGAACACTTCCACTCAATTGGGTCTATTTCATTTGTGGCACCTGGAAGAGTTTCTGGCTCGTTGGATCCTAAAGATGGGGATAAGAAAGGTGATGACATTTTTGAGACTGGAAGGAGTCACAAAATGACATGATCCGTGTGGTTCCTTGCTCTGCAAACGGTGTGAGCCCTGCAGCCCTGAGCCCCCAACCAGCACCAAGGAAGGGAAGGAGGAGAAATAGGCGTGGAGACTGTGCTGGATAGCTTTGGTGTCAACTTGACACACCTGGGTTGAGGGAGCCTCAGTTGGGGAATTGGCTCCATTGGATTGGCCTGTGGCCACATCTGTGGTGTATTGTCTTGATTGTTGAGCAGTGACAGTATAAGAAGGCAGGCTGGGCATGAGCCAGAGAGCAAGCCAGGAGTGAGCAAGCCAGTGAACAGCATTCCTCCATGGCCTGTGCTTCAGCTCCTGCCTCCAGGTTCCTGCCCTGAGTTCTTGCCTTGGGCTCCTTGAGAATTGTGACCCAGGAGATGTAAGCTGAATAAATGCTTTCCTCCCCAAGTTGGTGTCGATCAGAGTGTTTTGTCACAGCAATGGAAAGACAAACTAGGACAGAAATTGGTACCAGACGAGTGGGGTATTGCTGTGACAGACCTGACCTTGGTGTTTTGGGGAAGGATTGTGGAGGCGTTTGGAACTTTGGGCTGGGAAGATCATTGAATGCCTAAAGATTGTTGCTGTGGAGCTTGGAGCAGTTTTGCTGAAGGAGTTGTAGAAGATGGAGGCCTGGCTTGTGAAGTTTCTAGTTTCAAAGAAGAGCAGAGATCATCAGGACTGTGTAATCTGTGGGTTCTGGTCAGCTGGGGCTGTGGAGAATCAGCTGTAAGTAACAAGAAACCAGAACCTGAAGTGAAACTTTTGTGGTACTGGGGCAATTGATGCTGGTTAGCTGGGGCTGAAAAATCAGCTGTAAGTAACAAGAGACCAGCATCACTGTGGTGAAATCTTCTGGGGAGAATATCTTCAAGGTCAGCACACAGAAGCTGTGACCCAGAAAGGGCCTGAGCCTCCATCTCGAGCCAGAAGCCGGACTTGGTAACATGTAAGAGTCTCCTATATGGTTCCGGTGTTGAAACTTGAGGGGGTCACAGAGAGCAGCCAAGGCTTGGCACTGTGAGAGGTCAGGAAAGACCATTGGTGGAAGTGCACCTCGGTTGCTGTGAAGACCCCAGGATTGCAGGGGTCATGGAGAGAAGCTGAGGCTTTGCACCAGGAGAGGTCAGAAGAGACCATTGGTGAAGGTGCTGCCTCAGTTTCAGTAGCGACCCCAGCTTTTTGGAGATGCCTGTACCCTGGGACGACCACCAAGAGCAGCGGTAGGTGTAGAATGGAGTCGGCCTGGGCCTGCGAGATGAGTGTGCCACGGACGGCAGTGTCGGAGAGGCGGAGCTGCCGAGACCCTTTGGAGCCCAGAAGATCGTGAGTGAATCCCAGATGTCCAGCCTTGAGCTACTTGCTGGACTTAGGTTTTGTTTGAAAGTGCCTGATTCTTCCCTTTGAAATAAGACAGTACTTGTTTTGGATTTTACAGCAGCCCACAGTTAAGAGACTTTTAATAGACTGGACTTTTAAGTGTTTGGATATTTTAAGGACTGTGGGGCTTTTAAGGATGTACTGTCTTGGGTTGTGATTAGTGTTAACATCATACTTTGGGGATAAGAACTGGAAAGGTGGTTTAATAGTGAAGTGTTTGTGTGTCAAGTTGACAAGGGGTCAATTGTGCTGGATAGCTTTGGTGTCAACTTGACACACCTGGGTTGAGGGAGCCTCAGTTGGGGAATTGGCTCCATTGGATTGGCCTGTGGCCACATCTGTGGTGTATTGTCTTGATTGTTGAGCAGTGACAGTATAAGAAGGCAGGCTGGGCATGAGCCAGAGAGCAAGCCAGGAGTGAGCAAGCCAGTGAACAGCATTCCTCCATGGCCTGTGCTTCAGCTCCTGCCTCCAGGTTCCTGCCCTGAGTTCTTGCCTTGGGCTCCTTGAGAATTGTGACCCAGGAGATGTAAGCTGAATAAATGCTTTCCTCCCCAAGTTGGTGTCGATCAGAGTGTTTTGTCACAGCAATGGAAAGACAAACTAGGACAGAGACTTTGAGGCTTTCTGTGCCTCTGGACACTTAGACATGCAGAGAAACAGCTTGGTAAGAAGAGGCCCAAGACAGAAGCTGCGTGTGGCAAAGGAAAGCATGTGAACGAAGCAGGTGCTCATGGGAATGTTGAGACTGGCTGTCGCAGCCTCGCCCGTTATCCCAGGCCAGGAGCAGCAGCTATGTCTCATTTGGGTTGGGTCTCTGTATTAGACACCTTTAGAGTTACCACAACAAAATATCCAACAAAAGCAACTTAAGGATTTATTTGGGCCCAGGGTTTGAGGGGATACAGTCTGCACTTCCTGTCAGGTGAAAGGGAAGATGAATAGGTTCTGTTTTGCTAATTTTTAACTTCTCATTAAGAAATCATTTTGAGGTGAAAGAAAAATTAGCAGTTTGAAGTGTATTTTTTGTTTTATTGACTTTTTGAGATTTTCATACAGCACCGTTCGATGATGTTTAGATCCCCTCTCCTATTTGCAACCCCCACTACTGCCCCTTCTCAATTTTATGTACTCTACTATATATAATAAGGCCTCCAATGTCTAGTTTTTTTTTTCCCCCAAACGTCCTTCAATGTGAGTCCATCACCTGGAGCCTGGTTAACCTACCAAAAGTCCCATTCCTGAAAGCGACCGTACCTCCCCTTCCTGGAAGCCATCTGCTGCTAAAAGTTCCTTAGGTTGGGTGGGATTTCTTACCTACTTCCCCATGACTGTGTTGGGATTTCGTCTGGTTTGAGCTTGCATGGACTTGTGCATCTCTTACCACTGCTGTGAGTTCACATGAGTAACTGGCCAGCTATCTGGAAAACTCGACTTCCTGTGGCCATCCTCCACACCTGGCTCTTGCAGTCTTTCTGTCCTCTCCTCTGCAGTGATCCCTGGGCCTTGGGAGGTATACATTTGATACAGGTGTCCTGTTCAGGGATAAGTACTCTGCAGACTCTTGTTCTTTGCAGATTATCCATGTGTGAGTTTCTGTCTTAATCTACTACATAAAGAAATTTCTGGGGTACAAGTTGAGAGAACCATTGATCTATGGCTATAACAACTCATTAGGAGTCAGTTTAATACTATAACTACTCAGTAGAAAACTAGTATTAGGCTCTCTCCTGTGCTCTGTGACCTGTCTAGCTTCAGATTCTAAGTCTGACATCAGTGTCAGGGATGGGCACCATCCTATGAAGCAGAATTTAAGTTCAGTTACAGAGTGGTTGGTCATGCCCATAATATTCATGCCACGATTGCACTGGTGGGCATGTTGTGCCAGGCCCGTTGTTGTTACTCACAGGACTCAAAGCTGGGTAAAGCTGATGACTATTTTTTCCCTTTGATGGCAATACATCTTCCAGTGCTATGGACTCTAATCAACAGAGACGAGGCTCTGAAGTCGGCACCATCTTGATTTCTTCCTGTTTGTCCTCATGTATGTTACTCAGCTCCTTAAAAAGGAAATTATGAAGTTTTCAGGCAAATGGATAAAACTGGAATAAATCATCCTGGGTAACCGAGTTCCAGAAAGACAAATGTCACATGCTTTCTTTCATAGTTTGATGCTAGCTTTGAAATCCTAGCTATGCATATTTCAATTTTGAAATCCAGAGACATCAGGAGAGTAATAAATGGCCATGGAAGGGTTTAGGAAGGCTTCTTGGGAGGGGAAGTAGAGCACAGTGGTACACAGGGGGGAGGAGAACCTTAGAAAGGAAGGATTAAATAGGATGGGGAACGGGAGGGCGGGGCCCAAAAGGGAGATGGGGTGGAATAACTGACACCAAGGCCCTTAGAAAAAGCCATATGGGGGGCTGGAGAGATAGCCTAGCGGTTAAGAGCACCGACTGCTCTTGCAGAGGACCTGGGTTCGATCCCCAGCACCCACATGTTGGCTAAGAACCGTCTGTAACTCCAATTCCAGGAGAACTCCAGTTCCAGGGGAATCCGACACCCTCTTCTGACCTCCGCAGCATTGCACGACACGGGTGCACAAACCTACATGCAGACAGTACATTCATACACATACAAAAATAAATAAAATTAAAAAAAAGAAAAAGCCATATAGAAACCTACCACTATAGAAGCATCTTAAAGTATATACATATACATTATTAAAGGAGATTAAAAGGAGTTACCTTATAATATTGCCCCTACTAGACACCATAGGCTAGCAAAACAAAACCCTAATGCCAGGAATGGACTTCCTCTCCTGAAGCTGTTGACCAGGGGTCCATAGACCCTTGAACAATACTGGCCATTGTCCCTGCTCTTAGTCACCCACCAGAACTTTATGGTAAGATTTTATTACTGTGAAGTATATTTTAATAGCCTAGGGAAAACGCAAACATTGTAAGTCAGGGTGTCGGCCCTCAGTGGGTCTGCAGGGATGTCCTTCTCTGACCACAGAGGACAGTGCTGGGCCATGCTCCTGCCTGAGCATCTTGTGCCAGTCAACACACATGGATTTTTTGTTTGTTCGTTCATTTATTTTGAGACAGGACCTCAGTAAGTAGCCCTGGCTGGCCACATCTGGCCACATCTGGGTTTTAATGGAGAATAATCCAGGGCCCAGAGAACAAACTAAATACCCCACAGTTACCGAGGAGATTCAGGAGAGGAGGCGTCCCCGGTCACAAACCTGCTCCCCTGCTCCCTGGTGAGGAGGGGGGAAGCTGGCATCCAGGTCAAGTCTGTGCCAGAGCTCCTCCTCGGGAGAGGTCAGAGAACAGCTCTGATTTTCAATGGAAGCAGCCTCCCTTGGACTCTCACAGTCCTCTCCATCTCTGCTTCTCACCTGGCTTACAGGAACAGCAGCGTGAGAGCCCTGGCCCCTACCACATCTTACTGTCATCATCTGTCCACTTACCTGCACACATGCCCTTCCTGAGGCCTACAAGTTTCTAGCAGGTCCAAAGTTCCATTTATATCCTTTGTCTTTGCAGCTCCAGTCTGATCTATGCCTGACCCACAGTAGTGTCAAAGGGTGTTTAATGAAATAGTAGATTAGCACTAAAATCTAGATCACCTCCAGATAGAAAGGAAGTGGGAGAAGGCGGATGCGAAGGGCCCTGTGAGGCCACAGGTGGGAGGTGTGGAGAAATAGAAATTTCTTCTACTTCTCAGTGTTGTCTAAAGGAGCTCACAGCAGGGGTGGGTGTGCTGTAGGAGACATCTCCAATCACCCTTCACTGAACAGCCTGGGTTTCTAGTGGCCCTGTCCTTTCCACTGACTCCAGTTCTAAGTGTAGAAGGTAAGTGCCCCAGTTGCGACAACACAGGGCCATTGCTCTCAGAGCTTTGGCATGAACCGGATGTTCCTTCACACAGAGCTTGAGTGTAGTCTAAGATTCATGAGAGGCCACTGAAAGATTTAAGCAAGGAAGTTACATCATTGATTTGAGGTTTTGAAAGATCCTTCTAGAGCTAGAGAGATGGATTAGGGGTTAAGCATGCAGATTGCTCTTGCAGAGGACCCTGGTTCATTCAGTGCCCAGCACCCACATCAGGAGGCCTGAAACTGTAGCGATCCCTGCAGACCCTGAGGGCACATGGGCAAACCCACATACAAGGACATATAAATCTGAACAAGAAAGAAAGGATTCAAGGAAGGAAGGAGCTAACCACCATCCATAACTCCAATTCCAGGGGATCTGACGACCTTTTCTGACCTCTGTGGGCATTGAATGACATCCGTGCACCTACCTACATGCAGATAATAAAATAAAAATAAGAAATATTTTTTTTAAAGAAAGAAAGATCTGCCGGGCCTGGTGGTGTATGCCTTTAATCCTAGCACTGAGGAGGCAGACAGATCTTTGAGTTCAAGGCCAGCCTGGTCTGCAGAGTGAGTTCCAGGACAGCTGGGGCTATAGGGAGACCCTGTCTCCAAAAAAAAAAAAAAAAAAAAAAGAAAGAAAGAAAGAAAGATCCTTCTTTTGTGGGAGAAGGTAAATTCACAAGTGAACAAGTGTGTTTTCCCTTGTTGTAAGAAAACACCAGTGGCAACTCGCCTGGCTCTCGTGTGGGCTCCACAGTACTGAAGCTATTGAGTTAATACTGAAGAGATGAAAGGCAACACTGAAACCTATTGCAACTGTCTTCATGCTGGGTGGGAACGGTGCACATGGAATCAGACTCAGTGTACTAGAATGTAATGAAATACACATCTAATATACAATCTGTATTTTTGAAAAATGATTATATGATTGAGTGAAGGGCAACATATTTGACAAAAGTGAAGAAGTTGATTGTAGGAACTGGTTTGCACTGAATACAAATGATTCTATTTTGGATTTATCATATTTGAGGTGATGATAAGACGTGGCTCTAAAACTCTCTCACAGACATTTGCAGATTCTGGAGTAGAACTTGGGTGATAGACAAGTACTGGAATTGAAGGTAAAGTTTTAGGCATGTCTACACATCAAGGAGGCACTACGGATGAAGGTCGAAGTAGTAAGGCTAGAGGTGGAGGCCGGAAACGGAAAGTGAGCATGGTCACTGTTCCGGCCTCCAAGATCTTGACGTCTTGCTGGAATACTAATCATGCACACCGTAAAGACTAGACTATACGAATGATGCTAAGGGTTACCTCCCTGTGAGCTACTGATCAGGGAGACCCCAAAGGCCTCCAAACAGCACTGCCGATTACCATTGCTCTTGGTCGCCCACCAGAACTAGACAGTACGACTACTGATGAAGATACGACACGCTTTATAAACAAGACAGAGAGAAATAAGATGAATTGACCTGGAAACTCCCTCCCTACTGATAGCTTTCATAGCAGTGCAAGGTGACATGCAGGGGACCCCAGAAGAAAAATCCATCAGTTGTATTACCCCACGGAAAACTCTGTATGCTGTAATACTGATCTTCTAGGCAAGAGGTACACACTGCTGTGATAGTGGCATGACTGCTATGGGGTAACAACCACTTTGGGATTGGGTTTGAGGCCTACTCCACAAGAGGAAATCCGTACCTAGTGCTGTAAACCTTATCTAAAGCCCATGGCTCAGGAGGTCGTAGCTCCTAGGAGGGAAACAGTGCTACTATCCTGTTAAGTGGACACATGACAAGCTGCCTTAGATTACGTTTTTACACATAGATTAGTGTAAGTTGCCCTCAACCTTGGTCAGAGAAGCTTCTCTCTGCAGTGGTCAGCAGTTAGTGCAGCCTCGTTAGTAGTCAAAGTGCCAAGAATAAGTTGACTATTGAATGCTCGTCCCTAAACAAGACATGTGAACCGCCTTTCCCCGACCCTCCCCTGAGGCTCAGGAAGCATCTCCGAAGAGGGCAGAAAGAGCCTCAGAGCCAGAGGCTGAGGAGAAGTGCTGTGAAACGGCCTCAGAGCCAGAGGCTGAGGAGAAGTGCTGTGAAACGGCTTCTTCCAGACAATGGGCCTTGAGCTCACTGCAGCTGTGGTTACCTGCACAAGATCAAGCCGCAAGGTTAGTCGACATTCCACACCAGGCTGTCTGTGAGTTCCAGACCAGGTCCACCAGGTAGCACTAATTGGACTCAGTGGACTACAAAAAAAGTGGGGGCAGGACATAAAGTGGGGATGGGGACCTGTTGGGGATGCCTAGAGAAGGTGGTTGGGGAGAGTGGGGTGGAGATAATCAGATGCATTGTTGGCATCTATGAACTCGTAGCGAATTAAAGAAATGACACTAGTGCACTTGTGCTCTACAGCTTTCCAGTGTCCTGGGCAGTCATCCCAAGGAGGAGAGTCATCCCAAGATGGAACAGCCACAGTAGGCTTCCTGAGAAGGGAGGGACCCTGGGTCTGGAGGCTCTGAGCCAACTTATGGTCCTTTGGTCCAGAGTCATGCGTGTAGGAAGATGTGTTGGGGAACACTTATCAGCCCCCAGGACAGAGCTCCTGTTGCTTCCTCTGGCCAGACAGAGCCATCTTTCCAGGATCGCCTCTCCTTCTCCCCAAATCCTTCTTTCTTCAGTCTTGTCTGCATTTCTGCCTCTGGAAACTGGGCAGGGTGCCTCTCCCTGCCCTCCTTCCCTGGAATCAGAGGCTGCCCTACGTGACCTCTCCTTCCTAGACTCAAGTTCAGTGTCTCAAGTTTCATCACTTTGCAGATGAAACTTCAGATAGGTACTGTTATTCATTGTTCATGTATAAAATGTATTTCCTAATTAGACTGTAAATCATCTGCTGTAAGACGTTGTTTAGGGCTAAGCTCAGTGTGGTGGCATACATCTTTAATCTTAGCACTCAGGTGGCAGAGACAGCAGGCTCTCTGTGAGTTCCAGACCAGGTCCACCAGGTCAGCCAGGGATATATATTGGGACTCTGTCTAAAAAAATAATAACCACTCCCTAACTGTAAACTAGAGCTAATTGTTACAGTGGTAATTTCCTATAAAACAGGCATAACGTATTAATTGATTGATAGGCATAGGAACTGTGAAAGGATATTTCTCTATCTAGAGTCAAATTCAATAGTAAAGTGTTTATAAGTTGTGTAATTAAGCAAAATATATTACTACAGGAAAGCTCTGACATCAGCAATGAATTATTCTGCCTAGGAGATGTTGGCTAGGGGATTCAAACCCGCCCCCCCCAAATTATAAAGGCCTTTTGCCTACAAGTGGGATATATGCAAGGAGAAAGGCAGTAAGTCCCTGTTGTCGAAGACCTGGTGTGAGCATGAAAAATGTTATGAGACGTCACTTGCTAGCATACAACTGGCCTCTGAAATGCTAGAGAGCATTACCAAAGGCCACTAAAGCAATACAGCAAAATATTGGTCTCCCTGAGACAAGCAAGACTCCTCCGTCAATATCAGCTACACCTCAATAGCCTGGAGATACTGTGCAACAGTGGCAGCCAAGTGTCTATATATATCCCAAATCTATTTGGCTATTAGCTCTCTCCTTGGAGGAATAACTCACAGCGGATGCCACAAGCTTATGTCCTCTAGTGGTTAGGAGATGTTATAAGCCACAATAAGAACTTGTCACCCTTATAGAGAAACCACAGTTTGCGGATTAGCATACCATCCAAGCATCTGTGTCTATGCTCACAGCTTAGCTTGACATAATAATTGGTACTGCTTAAATGCCCGTACATCCAATAGCTTGTGCTTTAGTATGACTAAAAAGGGTATCACTGGGAAAGCTGTCAATCCATGAAGGGAAACAACCTGAACAGACTGGAGTCCAAAATGACAACTCCAAAGAAATTAGACTGTTTTCTTCTCACCCACTTGTGCCCCTTTCCCAAAGCCCAGGGAACAAACTGCGGAAGAGGAGGCATGGTAGATTGTAAGGGCTGCGGAGAGATAGGGGTGAATCATGAGACTATAGTAATATAGTCTGGACACCTGATTGATCAACATGCCTGTGCATACAAGCTTCTCCAACTGGACTATGGGAACCTTGGGTTGTTCAAAATTTGGACATAGATACTTGCAAAATGCACCAATTACCTAATTATATGACATACTGAGTAACATCAATGTTATCTGCAAACAACTGTGTCATTACATTTTAGAATCCCTTAAAAAAATAATAATAAAATCATATTGGTAAAACCAGGCCTGACAGATTATCAAATTCACCTAACTAAGGCCAGGACATAACACTGTCAGTGTGACTCCTCTTCTTTTAGAGGAAGACACTTGACATTCCAATGGCAAGCCACCTTCCCCCATAATCTGTCAACTGACTACCCAGTGTGTGCATCAAAGAACTGACAGAAGGCTCAGGGAGATGCCTCCATGGGTAAAGACACTTTCTGTGCAAGCATTTTGACATCTTTGTGATGTCAATGACAAAGGGTTCGACACCTGTTATGCCAAGGCAAAGCCCAAACAGTAAATGAACCTTTTTCCCTGTTATCTGAATTGCTCTGTTTATTTATATAGCTTAAATCTTCAAAAAAACTTATAAACATATTCAGTGAAATCTTAAAAATAAATAAATAAATTGCTTAGGGTTTGGGGGAAATGTCTACAAGACACCAGTCCAGAGCAGGTGCTTAGGAAGGGCACACAGGAGATCAGTAGCTGCATCTGATGCCCTCCTCACCCAGGAGTTCTTGGCAGCTTGGGGTGAAGGCATGTTGCTATGACAGTGACTCCTTCCCACATTCCGCTGGCTTCTGCATTGCTCTCTGCTTGGACCAGCAATTTAGATCTTCATTTCTGGAAGTATTTAAGAAGATATTTGCCCATTTAAGGTTGTTTCTCCCCCCCCCCAGAAACAGCTACAAAAAAGCCATCTCTCTTCTCCTTCCTTGATAATAGAAAAGTTGCTTTTGTTAAATATAATATCTCAATGTATTTTAAAGGGACACTGATGCTGGTGACAGACTCAGCCATTCAATGTCTTACTGGTAACAGACTCAGCCTCAGAAAACTGCAGGCAAATGAGGGGATTAGCAGCTCAGGAAGAGAATGCACACAGGGTTTGAAATCTCCGGCTGGCCCTGGCCACTCGATCCATTAACAAAGTGGGTAATATCGTTCATTTGGTTCTAGTTGGGGATTTTTTTTTCTAGTTGGGGATTTTTATGTAACATTTCAGATTGTCTGCTGGATGACAGGGAGAGGAGGAAGAGGAGAAAGAAGAGAAGGAGAAGAAGGAGGAAAAGGAAGAGGAAGAAGAGAAAGAAGAAAAGGAGGAAGAGTAAGAAGAAGATGAGAGGGAGAGGAAGAATAATAGAAAGAAGAAAAGGAGGTGAAGGATGAAGAAGAGGAAGAGAAGGAGATAAAGGAGTAAGAAGACAAAGAATAGAAAGAGGAAAAGGACGTGGAGGAGGAAGAGAAGGAGGAAGAGGAGAACCGAGTTTTCTTTTTTTCAAGGTTGTATGAGGCCCAGCCTGGTTCATTTCTGTGACATTGCTGTTTGAAGTAGCTGGCTTTAGAGTCTGAAGTGGTTTGGGTCAGATCATCCCTGTTGGTTCCTGCTACTGGCAAAGGGCCAGGAGATGGTGATGTGTCTGCACCCCCAGGGTGTGTTTTAGTTTCTTCCTGGTGACTTACGCAGTGGTCTAGCCTGTGGTTGTCTTTGCTGGGAGATGGTTGGAGACACAGGCATTGGAGTCTCTGGGTCTTGTTTCTTTTACACACTGACCTTCAGAATTTGGCTTTTTTTTTTAATTTAAAAGTATACATCTCCAGAATCAGAACAAACAATCCTGTTTAGCTGAAACCTGCTAATGCTTCTTATTCATAGAGTGACTGACTGATAGAGTGGTAAGAGAAGATACCTCTTCTGGGCAGCCTTGGGCATTTCCATGTCATGTAAATGTGAAACTCAGAGTGAAACTCTGAAGAAGGTAGCTTGTCCCCTGGACCCATGCCTCTCCCTCCTGTGAGCAGTGACTTCCCAAGTGACATAGGGCCTGTCTTCTACAGCAGACAGACCTGCAGCGGCAGCCTGCCACACACTCGCCTCTGTCTAAGGAAGCAGCTGCCTCACCCTGTGCTCTTCATCTGGACTCCATCAGAAACCACCTGCCCAACTCTTCCTGAGACACTTGACCTGGGAGAATGCCTGACTCCAAGATGCACATCTGTGCAGTCCCCTCAGAAACAACCTGGAATAAACCTTTCCCAAGAAAGGCAAAGTGATAAAAACCAGAGCTACTTTGCTGTGGGCTGTGTGTGGTTTGTCCTTTAAGGTTCGTATGTTGGATCTCCATTGTGGCAGTTGGGGGAACCCTTAAGAGGCAGTACCTACTGGGAGATGATTAGGTCATGGGTTCCCACCATCATGAATATGTTATTGCTGCATTCGGGGATTTCTAGCTCTCTTGGGACTAGGTTAGCAGCTAAGACAAAGTAGTAAGAAACCAACAGTAGCACCCCAGGCCTTCGTTCCTGCTGTGCGCCACTTCTCTAGCATATTATAATACAGCCAGGGGGACCCTTATTAGGATTCCAGCACCAGGCTTTCCAGATCCTCTAACCACCAGAATTGTCAGAAAAATAAATCTCTATTCCCAATCATTTTATTTACCATGTAAACAGCAAGGTGTGTGGGTTGATATTAGCACCTAGAAGAAACACGATGCCTTGACTGAAGCTGGCAAAAATAGGCCTGAGTGTTTGAGAGTTTAGCAGCTGCTACTCTGAGCATCCGTCTGTTTATAAATAGCAACTCAGATGGATTCATAAGATAATTTCAGGAAGTTGCTCCTGAGCCACCTCTTTAGTTCCTCTTTTTGCTTTGACAGTTGAGGCGCTGACTAAAAACACTGCTAGACTTTCAGAGACACAAGCCTGTGAGAAAACTCAGATGAAAAGAGGAGTGCCCAGACAGCTCTCAGCACTGTAAATAACCACCCCTGGCCTTTAGAGGTAGGCCCTGTGTTGTTTCCATGCCTTGAGTCTTTGGAGGAAGGGCAATGTCTGCCTTTCAGTGGTAGGTCTCAGAGGACCGCCACTGACTTCCTCAGGACCTACATCTCCACCCTCACAGGTAATCTTGCCAACTCGCCACCTGTTGCCAAGGCCTACTATTGGCCAGTCATCCTCCCCCAGGCTCCTGGGTTCACCTGAAGGGTAAATAGTCATGAGTTTGTGGAACTCCTGCATACAGAGGGAAGCCTGGCCAACTAGGGCCAAGGGATCTAGGATTGAGCTTCAAGTTCATAGACAAAGGTAGAACTGACTGACTCTAAATACCAGTTCAAGTGGCTTTGGAATAAAACCTTTGAGAAATAAATGAACCCACACCTTAGATAAGCTTTGTTTTAAAAAACAACTGTTCAGACTTTATCCAAGATACTCTAATCTTTCCTTAGGCAGGTCCTCTCCTTTGATAGGGCCATCTGTGAAAGGAAAGTCGTCTCCCAGTCCTGGACTCCTGTACAGAAACTCCATCTTAAAAGTCTCACAGGCTGGCTGCACAAAAGTGGCCAGCTTCTGTGCCATTCCTCCCATGCGTGAGACAGTACCCACACTTGCCGCTTCATGAGTCTCTCTTTGGGGGCTGTCCAGAAGTGACTCACTGCAAACAATGTTTACAAACCTTCCACCTACACAGTTCCCCTGACTCTGTGAGCAGCAGCAGCAGCAGCAGCAGCAGCAGCAGCCGCCACCGCGATGCCTGTTATGCCTGAATCATCAGAGAACTACTGTAATTCAGTCATTTTGACCCTGCCTTGCATCTGGAAATGAGGGCTTAGGCTAGCCTGGCACACCTGGTAGTTTGCTGGTCGCAGAACCCTGGTAAAGTCAAGTGCATGTGAGCGATGGCTATCAGGCCTCTGGCCGCCTCCCCAGAGGAATGCTGTTTCTGCAAATTAGCTCAGCAGAGCATCCACAGCTAGGCACTGTCTCTGTTAGCTACTTTTTTCATCACCATGAGGAAATACCTGACAGAAGCAATTTAAAGAACGAAGGATTTGCTTGAGCTCACAGTTTAGGGAGACACAGTCCCATTGGGTAGAGAACTTACGGCAAGAGGAAGCTCCTCGAAGACAGGGGCTTATGGATCCTTGTCTCCTCCGATCTCAGAAGAGGCAGCAGGGACGGGGGATGCTGGCGCTCATCTGACCTTCTCTGTTTTTACCTTCTGTTTAGTTTGAGAGCCCATCCCACAGGTGGGATGGTGCCTCCTGTGTTCAAGTCGTCCCTCGAGGGTCATCCTTTCTGGTATTTTCCTCATAGATATACCTCAAGGTCTGTGATCTAGTTTGCTTTCAATTGCTGTGACAAAACACTCTGACCAATACCAACTTGGGTGAGGAAAGGGTTTGTTCATCTCACATCTCCTGGGTTCGTCACTGAGGGATCCCAAGAAAGGAACTCAAGGCAGGAACCTGGAGGCGGGAGCTGAAGCACAGGACATGGAAGAAAACACTG
The DNA here is from genome assembly GCA_009823505.1 of Rhizomys pruinosus. NCBI lineage: Eukaryota > Metazoa > Chordata > Mammalia > Rodentia > Spalacidae > Rhizomys > Rhizomys pruinosus. The sequence goes on along the minus strand of VZQC01001128.1, from coordinate 1,654,031 downwards.
CTTACTTGCTTGCTCCCCTGGCCCATGCTCAGCCTGCTTTCTTATATACTAGAAAACAATCTTCCCAGGGTGGACTGAGCCCTTCTACATCACTCAACAATCAAGAAAATAACCCCAGAGATATGGCCACAGGCCAGTCCAATGGAATCAATTCCCCAATTGATGCTCCCTCAAACCAGGTGTGTCGAGTTGATACTAAAGCTATACAGCCCAGTGTGTCTTCTAGGTGACTCTAAATCCAGTCATGTTGACCATGAAGATTAACCATTACATTGTCTTTGTGGGTCCAGGAAGCATTTAATTCTGGAAGGCTTTCTATCTACCTTCATTCAGGTTTAGTGTCTTACTTTTCCATCACATGACAAAATATCTGACATAAACATATGAAGAGGAGGAAGGACCAATGTTTTCCAGGCTTCAGTACATGGTTTCAGTCGCCATTGCTTTGGGCCTGTGGCAGCATACGGCATCATGGCAGAGCATGAGGTAAAGAAGTCTGCTTGCCTCATGGCTGGGAAAGAAGAGACAGTATCCTAATACCCCTTTCAAGGGCAAGCTCCTTACGACCCAACTTCCCTCCACTAGGATCCACCTTCCAAAGGTTCTACCAACTCTCAGTAGTAGAGCCCTTGCTTGGTAACTAAGGTTTTTTTTTTTTTAACTTCCTTTTCTTTTTTTTTTTTCAAAGCCAATTTTTTATTGAAGCTCTGTGCATTTCATACAAAATTACAAATCGAATCTAGACCCATGTCCCCCTTCTGCCAAAAATGTTTTTCATCTTTTTATCAGTCTCTCTCAAAATTCTCAATGCAGAAGTTTACTGTTTCAAGGAGAAATTCACCATTTCAGTCAGTTCTTTAACGCAGTTGTTCTGTTGTTGTTCCTTCTAATATGCATCACTCCAAAATATGCACATATGTATGCCACATATATCATAGGTTTTAGCATCTTCAGCTTATGATTTTTTTTCTTTATTAGGCTGAAAGATGTCATGTTTGAAGGCTCCTCCTTGGCAAGCCCAAACCACCATCAGTTCTGCCCTTGTGTTCCACACTGGGGTTTTCCCTTCCCATGGTCACCAAATGAGGTCCAGTAAGCACTGTGTCCTGTCTTGATCTTCCTGTACTGGTCTCCATGATACAGCCTGGGTAGTCCAGCAATGGTAACTAAGCTTTTAACACATGGGTCATATAGGCCTTAGGGAGACACCCAATATCTGACTGCAAGGGCTGAGGATGTGCTCAGTGGTAGAGCACTGGCCTAATATGCATGAAGCCCTAAATTTGAAATCCTGTCCCAAGCCCCACCCTCTACAAAATAATTCAAATTCCAGTGCTTGAGAATCCATATGCCTTGGTCAGAGAAGGGAAGGTGATGCTGGTCTTACTGCTACAGCTCTCTGAGCTGTGATGTAATCTGGGAGCTATGATGTAATCTTGGAGCTATGATGTAATCTTGGAGCTATGATGTAATTTCAGAGCTATGATGTAATCTGGGAGCTATGATGTAATCTTGGAGCTATGATGTAATATCAGAGCACCTAGCAACTGGGTACACCAACACTGGAGCCACATACCTGCTTGGTTACCTCTTCGATGTGGATAAGTTATTTAAATTCTTTATGCCCCAGCTTCCTTCTGGATACAACAGTGGACAGCCATGAGGACTGAGTCCGCAATAAGGATTTTAGGGCAATGCTTGCTATAAAGCAACTATTTAACATGGAGAGTAACTAAAAACCACTAAGACAAATGTGTAGTGAATTTTATGTAAGCTGTTGGAAATGTAAAGATTCAGATTTAATTCTTCCATATACTTTCTTTTCCCTAGAAACTAAAATAACATCTCCTACAGAGATTGGCTATGTTTGGACTGTTATTGTTCCCCTCAGACCACTTCCTCCCAAATAGGAAGACCTGTGGTCTGAGAAGTGGCTTTCTCACTGAGCAAAGGGTTCTGAAGATCGAGTTTTGGCTGTTTCCCTCCAGGACAAGTGACCTTACTTAGTAAGACTCCCTAAAGAAGCAGCTGCTGTTCATCCACCTGACACATGCCAATCACAGAGCAGGCCCTAACTGAACAGTATCTGGGAAACATGGGCGTGGAATGGAGTGGGCCTGTGTTGCGCTTGCGTGGAATTTTTAGCTCCTTAAGGCCTTTCTCTGGATAGAGGGCTCCTGCTTGTGTGCTTCTGGAAGCCACTCCCTTCCAACACGAGAGCTTCCTAATTGAGGGGACTGTGAATGGACAGCCTACGGTGTGAGAAATGCTGTGCATCAATCAAAGTAGATTCAAAATGTAGCCTTAAGGGACATGACCTCGCCAATAGTATAAGATAAGGAGTGAAGAACACAGTCTAATTACAGCAACAGAGGAGGCTGACTGTAGCTTGTGTCTGGGCAGCAAGCCAGGCCACATGCTAGATGGTCCCTTGCCATATCCATCAGCTGAGCTCAAGCCCAGATTCAGTTTCAGCACAGTCAGCAATGGCTTCCCTATGTCCTGTCTGATAATCCTGGGGCCAAGCATGTGGAGCTTGGGTAGCTTACAGGGGGAGTGCTTCAGGGTTCAGGGTCTACTTCATTACAGCCCATGCAGTGGTTGATCTGGATACCCTGCAAAAAGTGCTGATTTTCAAGGACTAGTAGCCACATGGGGGCTCTTCCTGGAATGCAGAGTTGGCATAAATACACAATTAAAAGCACCTTAGGTTCTGGATATTGGTACCCAGAGAAAATGCATGGTGTTGTGTTACAATGATTCAAGTCTGTAAGATGCAGAAGAGTATCAACAACTTCAATACTAATATCTCAAGTATAGACTTTCAAAGCTCTTCTGTTTGGCCCATTTTGTGTGTGTGTGTGTGTGTGTGTGTGTGTGTGTGTGTGTGTGTGTGAAGAAAACAACTGAGAAAATGAAGTAACAGTCTAGAAACTGTGGATTGGATCTTTGATATTGCCCCAAAGCCTATATGCCAAAAGCTTTCTTATCAGCCTGTTATGGTGCATCTGTGAAGTAGTGGAGATTTAAGGGGCTGGAGCCTAGTGCAAAGAAGTTGGGTCACGGGGAGCATGCCCTTGAAGGGGTTACTGTGACGTCTTGTCCCCAGAGACTCAAGTGTCTGAACACTTGATCCCCAGCTGGTGGCACTGTTTGGGAAGATTATGGAATCTTCAGGAGGTGGAGCCTTGCTGGAAGAAGTGAGTCACAGGGGGCCCCACTTCCTGTTGTTCCTCTGTTTCCTGTCCATGAACTCTGTTCCTGCACCATGCCTCCCCTGCTGCCTCATGGCACATCTTCTCTTCCATGAGGGAGTAAACTTTTTGAACTGTAAACCAGAATAAACTTTCTCTCCCTTAAATTGCTTTGGCGAGGTATTTCAAATTTTCAAGGTATTTCAGCAACAGGAAAAGTCACTAACACAGGACCCCAGCCCCTTCTTCTTTCTCTTTTTACTTCCTGGCTACCATGAAGTCTCAAAACAATAAGCTATTGACCCATGGGCTTCAGTGTCTGAAACTGTTAGCACAAATAAAACTTTCCCCCTTATATGTTGTTTGTCTCTATTCTTCAGTTTTTCTGTTGTGACAAATATCTAAGGAAAATGATTCAAAGGAAGATGTATTTGGAGTCACAGTCTCAAAGGCCTCAATCCATCATGTACAATTAAGAAAAGAGGGCTACATCATTGAGGCCAGGAAGCAGAGCGACAAGCCTGCACTGCAGACTTTCCTCCTAGTCTTTCGTTCCCTCAGGGCCCCTGGCCTAGGGGACGGTAATCGCCCACATTCTCACCTCTTTCCCTTTAGTTACTCTGCTGTGGAGGTCTTTTCACAGCTACTCCAGAGCTGTGCCAGACCAAATTCCCAGGCATTTCTCAGCCCGGTCAAGGTGACAATCTAGGTAACCATCACCGCCACAGTAATGGAAAGCTAAGACGGGCACTTTACAGGAGACTCTAATCTAAGAAACTTTACTTTAAATTTGTTGAACCTTTAAAAATGGACACATTTTATGGTGCTACCATTAGAATATCTTCACTAAGTTCTGATTTTCTTCTGTAACTTATTTTCCACCCAGCACCCACATCAATCAACATTTTCATACAGGCTCTTACTAACTTAAATTTCACTACATCCAAGTAGTATAGTTTGCTAAATCAACAAAATACCCTTTAAAATATATTTCCTGCACACTACGCGGTGGGGGATGTCATCTGAGCCGACCTGACACTACCCCGCCAGGGAAGAAACCCTGACATTTCATTTCTTTTTCACAGTCACTGCCACAAATCTTTTTACAGTAGCTGCCTCCAGCTAAATGCCAGATTGCTCCCGAGTGGTGAGGAAAGCTAATTTCCACGCCTGCCTTTCACCTGTCTCTCTCCGTTAGGAGTTCAGTACAGGCAATTTTATTACTGGGAGAAGGAAGTCAGCCTACTTTTTGGTTCTTTAGTTTTATACTCACCCATGTCCCATTATGGTAAATGCCACATCCAACACCAGACCTGCAATTTCCTTCATTAGCTCTCATGATGACAGACCACTCTAGTGTTGCTGCAGGGCAAAGGGATGGAGTCCCATGCTCTAAACATAGCGGGGAAGAGAGTGAGGTCGGCTCTAGAGACACAGGGAGTTGCTGCTCACACTCCATGTGAAGACAACTGACGTCCCTGTGTTCATTTGGAGGAACTGTATGGCGGTTTGAACGTGAAATGTCCTCTAGAGGATCGTGTATATGAACAACATTTGGTTCCCCAGGTGGTGGCACTGCTTTAGAAATTTCTGGAACTTTTAAGAGGCCGAGTCTTTCCAGAGGAAGTGGGTCATGGGGGTTGGGGGGGTCTCGAGTTTTGTTAGCAGGGCCCTGAAGTTGCTTCCTGAATGTGATACAATGTGACCAGCCTTCTCCTGCTCCTTGCACCCTGTCCCCATGCCTTCCCCAGCGTGATGGACTATAGCCTTTCTGTAAGCCAAAAGCAATCCTTGGAGCTCCCTTAAGATACTTCTTGTCAGGTATTTGGTCATGGCAACAAGAACAATAATTTGTACAAAGTGGACCCTAAAATCTCCCAGAAAGAGCCAGGAGGCAGCATCAGAAAGTGAACCCTGAGGAGGTATCTGAAGTCGGTCCACTAGGAGCCTCTTAAACACAGTATGGGCTCGGCTCCAGGAGAACAGAAAAAGCCACACACAGCCCAGGTTCTCATCACCTGAAGAAATGGTGTCAATAGGTGGATAAATGGGCAGTACCCATCCCATGTCTTCTAAGATCCAGGACATCATCAAGGAGAGACACTAGGACTAGGCTACACCTCAAGAGCCCTGAATGCAGCCACGCCAAAGACCAGTCTGTGACTGGATTTTTCAGCCACACAAGTCAATAAATTATCTTCATTTTCCAAGCCTCCTTTATTTGGATTTTCTTACTTGCAACATAGTAATAGAACTTGATCATGGTTTAGTTGGGAAAACTGGCAGGACAGGTAAACTATGATAGGTGCCATAAACCACAGAGGTGAAAATCAAGTAGAGGAAGACTTCATCTGACTCCATGGCCAGGGCTGTTCTACACTGGAGGTGGAGAAGTCACAGAGATGCCTCAGATGCCTTCATGGGCTTTAGGGTTATTTATCTGCCACTTTGAAGACAACAGAGCTCCCCAAAGAAGGCAGTTGTGTGAGAAGGTTAGGAGAAGAGAGATCTCATTATTTAACTGATTTTTCTTAGTTTTAACCCAATGAGTCTTTAATTAAAAAAATTTATTGAGACTGGGCGTGGTGGCGCACACCTTTAATCCTAGCACTTGGAAGGCAGAGGCAGGCGGACCTTTGTGAGTTCAAGGCCAGCCAGGTCTACAGAGCGAGTTCCAGGACAGCTGGGGCTACAGGAAGACCCTGTCTCGAAAAAGACAAAAAAAAAAAAATTATTATATATAATAAAATTATATAGATACCTATGTATGTGTGTAGGGGCTGACTCGATAGCTCAGTGGGTAAAGACACATCTCCAATCCTGATGACCTGAGTTAGCTCCCTGGAGCCAGGGAGAGTGGAAAGAGAGAGGCAACTCCCACAAGTTGTCCTCTGTCCTCCACATATGTGCAGTGGTGTGCATGCACACACCTATACACATAAGAAGGAAATATTACTATACAAAGGAGTTGTTTCTGTTTTAAAAGTATTATTTCTTGATTGGCTAAGCTTTCTTTTCTGGGTCTGATCTTTTCTTGTGAATTCTTAGCTGAGGGGGCCTGGAGGCACTTCATGGGCTTGACATGCTGTCTTGGGATCAGAGCTCCATATTGCCATAGATGAGATCATATAGCAAGCTGTACTGTTTTCAGACACTCTCTTACAGTTGACAAACTAGGAGAGGAAATCTCAGGGAGTTCAGGTCTCTACATTCCAGGTCATGAGGGTGGCATTTCCTGCAACTCAAACTCATAACCAGAAGGGCAGACCAGGTCCAGGAATTCAACGTGGAAAAGGCAGCCATGCAAGACCTAAAAGGAGAGGCTTTTGAGATGGCCCAGCAGGAAACGGTGAAGGGGGATGGAGAGAATGGGTGGCATCTGTTAGATTTTTGGAAGGGGAAAAGGAAAGAGTTCACAGTAAGAAAAGGGACCAGAGTCAGATGTGCAATGGGTGAGGAATGTATACTTTTAGTAAAGCACACAGTGAGAGGGACAGAGGGACCTTCTCCTCCCAAGGAGAAGTCCTCTGCCACCTGCTGGGGGTTGTGGGACCCTTTTATTTCCCTTTGAGCTCAGCCAGTATGTATTTAAGGACGAGGCCTGGCGTCTTTGCATAATTAAAAGCCTTTTGTTAAGATTACTTCCCTGGCCAGAGCCGGCTGGTGCCTCAATGCCTCCTGCAGACAAGCTGGTTCTGAAAACAGTTTGCTTGTGAGTGACTGGCTGATAAGGCTTTAGTGAGACCTGATAGCTAATTTCAAACCATTTGGTCATTTCAGGGGGTTTTATGACCATATGGCTTTCTTAATGAAGCGTATGGCTCCTCTGCTAGTCACAGATCCTATCAATCCACACAGTGCTGTAGCAATGCACTCACACACCATGCACGCAGGCACACAGACACACACGCATACACACTAATAAGTAAATAATTGATCTGTTAAGGGTGAGGACCCGGGGCAATGGAAAATTCTCCCATACTCTTGAAGCATAGAAGGAATGGAGGAGGGGAGGACTGAGTGAAGTGGGTGCTCTGGAAGAAGCCACCTATCAGTAGTCCCCAGTGACTAATATGGTTGACTATAAGGATAAAGGGAGAATGAGGAGGGCTGTAATAAACCATAAAAATAATACATTCCATATTATGAGAAACAAGACAAGGAAAAGAAATGGAGAATACTATATTTTAGAGAAACATCAAAAAGAAATCCAAGTTAGGATTAAGGGAAATAAAAGTACAGTCTTGAGGATGTGGGTCAAAGCTGGGTGAAATATACATTTCCCCTCACACCCCCAGGAAGATATGCCTTCTGGCCTCAATGTATTTTTTCAATAAGAAAATGCTTTAACTTAGGCTGGAGAGACGGCTCAGTGTTTAAGAGCACTGACTGCTCTTGCAGAGGACTGGGTTTGATTCCCAGCATCCATATGGCAGCTAACGACCATCCACAACTCCAGTTCCAGGGGACTTATGCTCTCTTCTGACCTTTGTGGGCATTGTATGACATAGGTGCACCTACCTACATCCAACCAATACACTTGGACACATAGAATAAAAATAATAAAATAAAAATTTAAAAAGAGAGAATGCTTTAAGTTGGGACAGAGAGTCAGCTTAGTGGGCAAAGTATTTAGAGTACAAGCATGAAGACCTGAGTTTAGATTCCCAGCATGGAAAAGCCAGGCATGATTGTGGGCTTGTGTAACCCCAGCACTGGGTGGGCACAGAGACAGGCAGATCCCAGGGCTTACTGGCCAGCCAGTCTAGCCTAAACAGGGAACTTCAGGTTCAATGAAAGACCCTGTCTAAAAGAATACGGTGGAAGAGTGAAGAGGAAGATACCCAGTATCTTAGCACGTGCACAAATGTACACCCCCCACAGAGGCAAGGACACCTATACACACATCTGTGCATACACACATACACCACACATACACACTCACCAAAAGAATATGAAAATGTTTTAACTTAACAAGCACGGGGTGGAGAGATGTTGAAAGACAGTGGAAGATCTAATGCATGTATGTAAAAAAACAAGAGAACCGGGGCTGGAGAGATAGCCTAGCGGTTAAGAGCACCGACGCTCTTGCAGAGGACCCGGGTTCGATCCCCAGCACCCACATGGCGGCTAAGAACCGTCTGAAACTCCAATTCCAGGAGAACTCCAGTTCCGGGGGAATCCGAGACCCTCTTCTGACCTCCGCGGCATTGCACGACACGGGTGCACAGACCTGCATGCAGACAATACATTCATACACATACGAAAAAAAAAATAATAATAAAAAAATAAAATTAAAAAAAAAAAACCAAGAGAACCGTGAAGTCTAGCCATGCCAGTGATTCGCAGGAATCCCCAAAGCACCCCCACTTCTGTGATCTTGGAACAAATTTGTAAACTGCAAGGCAGCCAAAATCCATTTAGAGGCTACTGGATACCTTGAATGATGTCTTAGGATGAGTCCCCAGTGATCTATAAAGTGTCTTAAAAATAAAATGAAACTATAACTTTATTCATGATTTCCACCCAGAAATAGCTAGACTTTGGGAGGAAAGTTATATTTTCTAGATTTGTCACTTTGCATTTTAAAAAGATGTGAATAGAATTTCATGGCATATGTGAAATACAGAAGGCTGAGCTGGCTTGCTTTGTCCCTCCTAGTCCCTGGCCCTCACTGGGGCCCACATTACCACTTTAACAGTATTTGTTTCCAGTCCTGAGTCCTAAGCATTAACTACCCCAAAAGACTTTTGATGCTAACTGACTATGAAACTTTAAATTTGTTTTCAGTTAGTCTCAGAACTTGGGGGTGTTGTTCCTTAAACTTCTAGTAGGTTCTAAATAAGGAACCAAACCCCTTCCATGCTAAATTGTATAAACAAACAGATGGGAGGGAAATGCAATTACAATTTTTATAATCATTTTAAAAAATCAATTTTTTCTTCCTCTTAGAATGCAAAGCAAGTAAATTCTCAAGATGACAGGAAAGAGTTTGGTGTTCTAAAAAAAGACTAAAACATTCTTTAATCCTTAGAATTCAGAAGGCAAAAGAACAATTCAAAAGTGTAGCATAGATGACACCCCCACACAGGTACTGAGGACTGAGCTAACAGCAGCTTCTGCTCATGTTGGTCCAAGAGTGTGCATTCTTAAACAGGAACTCCAGATGACTGGATAGGCAGCCCAGGAAGCACACTGTGCTGGATAGCTTTAGAGTCAACTTGACACACACACACATCTGGATTGAGACTGAGGGAGCCTCAACTGGGGAATTGCTCCCATTGGACTGGCCTGTGGCCATGTCTGTGGAGTATTGTCTTGCTTGTTGAGTAATGTGGGAAGGCCCAGCGAATTGTGGGCAGTGCCACCCCTGGGTAGGATTGTTCTGTATTGTATAAGAAAGACTGAGCACGGTTTAAGGGGAAAAAAGTAGTGAGGTTAATAATCCCAAGGGCCATAGTTTTAGGATTATAGCCATCTTTGTATCGAATTTAGCAAATGTCATTTAGCCATCCTAGTTTCTCATTAACTGTAAATTTCACTTCACTGTATCTTTATTGAATTACCTTTGTCATTCTGTTTCCTTGAGTAACAAGATAAACAAAATTTGGCACATGCTATTTGTAGAATAATGTCTTTTGGAAGGGATGAAACTGAGACATGATACTGTTAAATGGTCCTGACTGGCTTATAATGACAATACCCCAGGTTGGCCACAATTTTATGGCAATCCTGCTTCAGCTTCCAAAGCACTGCGCTTACCAGAATGTGCCACCATCGCTGGTGTAATTGTATTTTTAATAATTTTAGAATAGACTTGTATAGGATTTACAGGCATCACTTAACTACATACAGTTCAAGAAGACTTGCTATAATAGACTTTGTCAAAGAATGTGGTGTAAGAAACATTAAATAGTAGCCTTTTCTTTCAAACCATGTATATATTGGTTTATATTAAGGAATTCCAATCTTTGAACCCCCTCAGGCACACTGTAATACTTTCATGAAAAGACCCCAACGGATTCCCAGAACCTGATGGCTTGGGGTAATAGAGCTCTTTCCCCTTCTTGGACCAAACGTCTGTCCTCTTCTTTGCATCTATTCTTTCCAAGTAGCCGATTGGGAAAGACTGTGAGCGAGGTCAGACCCAGCCAATGGGGAGGCACAGTACTCTTGTATTAAGGGTTTCAAAAAAACCTATCAAAAATTCTGGGTTGTGTGTGACTGATAGATCTGAATGGCATATCATATAAGGCACCCTTTTGCAAAAGTAAAAAAAGAAAGAAAGAAAGAAAGAAAGAAAGAAAAGAAGGAAGAAAGAAATGAAAGAAAGAAAGAAAAAAAAGAAAGAAAGAAAGAAAGAAAGAAAGAAAGAAAGAAAGAAAGAAAGAAAAGAAAGAAAGAAAAGAAAGAAAGAGAGAAAGGCATGGCCTGGGGAACAAGCAGGTAAACCGTGCTCCTTCATAGCCTATGCTTCAGCATCTGCCTCCAGGTTCCTTCTTATGCTGGGCTTCCTCAATGATGAACTGTGACCTGGGAGATGTGAACCAAATAAACCCTTTCCTCCTTGTTAGATCTGGGCTTCCCAGAATTCCAAGGGACACACAGATCTCTACTTCCTACAGAGGCTCTTAACTGCTGAGCCATCTGTCCAGCCCCATGAAGACTTTCTTAAAGGGCCATATAGTACATGTTTTGGGCCTTGGAGACAATTCCATCTGTTATTCAACATTTTATGACCATAAAATAGTCCTAGATCTTTTCTAATATTTTATTTATTAATATTTTTATTTTATGTGTATGAGTATATTCCCAGCATGTAGGTAAGTGCACCAGGATCATGCAATGCCTGCAGAGTTTAAAAGAGGGTGTTGCATCCCCCGGAACTGGAATCACGGACAGGACAGTTGTTAGTTGCCTTGAGGATACTGGGAATTGAACCTGGGTCCTCTGTAATAGCAGCCAGTGCTCCTAAGTGCTGATCCATCTCTCCACTAGACAATTCTTTTTTTTAAATTTATTTATTTTAAGTTGAACTCTAGAGTAACACATAGCATCAAAGTAACATAAATAAAACTTGTGATACCAAAAAAGCATTAAAATCCAGTAATACTTTAACATGGAAATTCCATTTTTTTCTCCAACTTGTATTGCTTCAATATATATATATATATATATATATATACACATAAATATATACATATATAAATATATATGTACATACATACATACATACACATACCACCTGAGTTGGAGGATTTTCCTTCCTTCCTTCCTTCCTTCCTTCCTTCCTTCCTTCCTTCCTTCCTTCCTTTCTCTCTCTCTCTCTCTCTCTCTCTCTCTCTCTCTCTCTTTCTTTCTTTCTTTCTTTCTTTCTTTTTACCAAAAGATGTCATGTTTTCCCCAAGGAAGTGCTTGAAGGTTCCTCCTTGGCAAACCCAAACAACCATCAATCCTGCCCCCGTGCTCCACACTGGGGTCCCTCCCCTACCCATGGTCACCCAAACGAGGTCCAGCAAGCATGTGTCCTGTCTTGATGTTCTTGCACTAGCCTCCATGACACAGCCTGGGTAGTCCAACAATGGCAGTCTACACTCTGAAGAGGCTGAAATCCCAGTAGCCGCTCAATCCACAAGCTGGATATCTCAGTAGTCCCCATCTGGCATTGAAGGTTTGAAAGATTCTCAAGTTTTATATTTGAAGTACAATTTCTCAGACCTTACTGATTATTTCTGGTTATACTTTCCTTTTGGATGCTTAAGCCCACACAACCCAGATTAACCAAGGTTTTTGTTTTCTCAAGGTCAGTTGAGGATCTGGTCCTCAAGGGTCACTCAGGTTATTTTTTGGTGGGGGCAGGCCCTGGCTCCTTTTGGCTTTTCAATCACCAGTTCCATCCACTTGAGAAAACAGTTAGGTCTTGCTAAACCAGGCTTCTCTTTTTTAAGCATGAGCAGACTTTCCTCTTTATAGGGTGGACACTGGCTGAAGTCCCATTAGTGGCTCTCTAAGTCCTCCCTGCACAGGAAGACTGGTGACCCACATTTGCAGGACATTTCAAGAGATGCCCCCATGCATAGTCCCCTGAGATTTAGTTGACCTCTGAAGGAAGGAACAAATTTATCCCTTAGGTCCCTCGGCCAAATTGGTCTGGGTATTAAATATGGTCGTTAAGCACCCAGAAAGGCTAAGTTACACCAGCCTGATATATCACACCTATACTAAAATTGTATCTTCTGAAAATAAACTGTATGTTATTTCCATATCATATTTCTTGATTCACCTTTTTCCATTTTAACTTTATGTTACTTTAAAATATGTATGCATGCCCACAGTAGCTGTGCTCCAGTTGGCATTTAGTTACATAGTTACTGGGCAATGCATAGTGCAGTTTGCCTACCCCTTCTTTGGGTATCTTTCTCTGGTAATCTTTGGAAATTATTTAATTAGTGTGATTAATCTAATTTTAGAGAGAACTTATTTTTAATTGCTTATGCTGAAATTCATTGTGACACCAATATTTCCAAAGCAGCTTGGCTCCCTGTGAGCCAGTGTTGAAATATATCAGACAGGTGGTAGCTCTCAAAGGGAAGGTGACTCCTACAAGGCTCCAGCAGATCTGCCAGCATCAGTCCCAGCACCCACAGAGAGACCTTCTTATTGATAGTACCAGGCCATGCTTGATTACTGAGACAAGTGAGCTTCATATCTCCCACTGGTTTCCAAGCCCAACACCAAGGCCACCTTGCTAGGGACTGTGCTAAGTAGCATCCTGCATCCTTAGGATGCTTCTGGTCAACACCAATAAAGCACATACTAAATTTAGCATACACTACCTGTGAAATCTAGCAGAACTGTCACCCAGTAATTGCTGTCTGTAACACCTCCTCAGTGCTTGGTCCCTGCTGCTTTTCTTGGGTCAGGGTGAAATTCAAAGACTCACTTGGAATAAACCTGTGGCAGCCAGCTGTTGATCATTGTCCCCAGAAATGGTGAAATGGCTAGCTTATGCTGGTCATTGTTCATGAGCAGACCCTGATGCTTTCATTGCCACAGCTATTCCCAGGAAAGGTAGAATGAATTATTGGCTCATAAGCATCCTGTGGGAGAGAGCTGGAGGGACCACACATTGAAAAGCTATCTCTGTAATTATCTCACCAGGGATATCAGCCTGAGGGTGAGAAAAGACTCACCACCAGGATCTAGAGACCCATGCCAACATTTAAAGCTGTCTCTACCTGTGGATATAAAGGCCCCACAAGCCTAGAAATTCATATACTAACCTCCTTTCCTTACCAAGACAGTAGGCCCAGATGCAGAAAGAACAGAGGAAAAACAAGTACTGCCTTGAATTACTCAGATTTCTAAGTGCTTATTTCTCTGTTGCCAGCTCAACTTTAATAAAGCAAGTCCTAAATTCATTTTATTCCTTGTCAGAATTGACTGGATATGAACATATCATTTGATTCTTAAAAGCTGACACTAACATATTGGTAAGGTCCATCAGCTCGCTCTCATCAGAGGATAGTCTGGAGTCCCTGTAGCATCCCATGAGAGCCTCAAAGGCTGGGGTGGGGGATAACACATCATTCAGGCTGGAAGAAGGTTGGCCTGTGTGCCCTGAAGTTGCCTGCAGGCTGCCTGGGTGTGCAAGAATGGAAGAGGCGTAGCGAGCTCTCACCTCCTGGAGGTCATGGGAAGGAGAGCTTCTGGGAATTCAGGACAGCTACACAAAGCCATTAGATACCTTGAGCCAAAGGCTTTTTGCATAAATCATGATTCCTTTATAAGAGTCTGGCACTGTTTGCAGGCTTGTATGTCACAATGTAATGTATGGCTCCAGGCACACAGGGAAGATCTGTTAGCAGACTAAGTAATTTTGCCACTAAGCCAGCTGATAAAAGGGTGCTTTGGGCTACAGTGCAGCTCTAAGTGGATGACAGTCAACTTTGCCCAGGAATACTGTGCTAGTGCAGCTCATTGGTAAAAAGCAATGAATATTTCCTATAATACAGCGAGAAGTACTGGCCAGAACATCAGAAGTTAGGAGTACTGGGGAGAATCTGTCCACTAGAACTCAGTAACTTAGAAGGGCTTCAGTTAGCCTGCCAGAGCCTTGTGTGAATTTATTTTTAAATATTTTTTACTATTTTTATTTTATGTGTATGAGTATTTCTTGCATGTATGTAAGTGTACCCATGTGGTACAATGCCTGCAGGGTCAGAAGAGGTTGTTGTATCTCCTGGAACTGGAATTAGGTATGAGTCTTACTACTACATGGGTACTGAGAATCAAACCTGGGTCCTCTGCAAGAGCAGCCAGCCTGTGCTCTTATCGTCTGCACTAAGTCTCCAGCGCCATGAATCAATCTTTTAAATATTTTACTTTTCTATTAATTTTATTTTATGTGTGCCAGTGTATTGTCTACATGTGTGTAAGTGCATCCATACAGTGCAATGCCCACAGAGGTCAGAAGAGAGTGATGGATTCCCCTGGAAATGGAGGTAGGGATGGTTGTTAGCCACCATGTGGGTGCCAAGACTCACACCCAGTCTTCTGCAAGAGCAGCCAGTGCTTTTAACCTCTGAGCCACCTCAGATTTTTAATTACTGTGACAAAATAGTTGAGGAAAAACACAGAGGGGGATCTTTACTTTGGTACATGCTTTTAGAGAACTCAGTCCCGCTGGCGAGGCCCCTGCTTCTGAGTCTGTGCTGAGGCAACATCGCAGCATAACAATTTGGTGATTCACACTGCTCACCTCATGATGGCTGAAGAGAAACTAGAGGGAGGACGGGGACAGGATGCCCCCTGCAAAGGCAGCCCCTGCTACCTGCCTCCTGCACCAGGGACCCATCTCTCAATAGGCCATTCAGTATGAATTAATCAGTGGATTAACCCATGGACGATGTTGCACAATTAAGGTCTGATTGGTTCTCAATAGCACCATCAGTTGTGTTCCAAGCCTTCAACCTAAAAATCTTTGGGGTCATTTTATATCCAAAACATAGAACTTGCTTTTTTACTCAGGTGTTGTTTGAGGGGGATGGGGAACTCCTAAATTCTGAAGAATGTTGCTTACATCTGTGTGTGTGTGTGTGTGTGTGTGTGTGTGTGTTCATGTTTTTAAGAGCACATGTGTATGTGTATACGAGAGTGTGTAGAGGCTAGAGGTTGACACTGGTATTTTCCTCCATCACTCTCTACCATATTTCTTGAGGCAAGGCCTTGCACTTGACCTTGCAGATCTGGCTAGGCTGGCTGCAAGCAAGCCCCAGCATCCTCCTGTCGTTGCCCCCCCCCCCTCTGTGCTAGGATTTCAGGTCTGCTCTGGTGTAACTGGCTTTTTTACTTGGTTCTGGGGAACTGAGCTGAGGCTTTCATGCTTACGTGGCAAGTACTTCACCAAATGACTTGTCATCCAGTCCTGTCTGCTTACACCTTACCATAGGGGCGTGTTTGTTATACTAATACAGCTCTAGAATAAAGCTAAAAGATGCTAAAATTCATAGAAAATGAACAGCCAGTTCATACAGCCTTTGGGTGAGTAGTTTTTGCTGCGCTGTTTGACAGTGACTTACACGTGCCAGCTGACATGCTGTCTGGCAATTAGTCCTGAGTGCTGGGAGAAGTAGGTCACTCTCAAGTTCTCATCTCTGGCGCTGAAAGTCTCTTATCCTACTCCACAGCCACTCCATCAAATTGCAAGACCTCTTGGCCAGCTCTGTGCTCATTCTTCTAAATGAGAAGTCTTTGTCCTCAGGGGCGCAGTGGCTCCGTAATTTGGGGTTGTCTAACCTGAACTCATTTCATCTTCGCTGCTGGAGGCTGCCTGCTCACTCTACAGGGCAGGGTACCAGCTGGTTTTCCTCTTCATTCAACTCCACTATGGCCTTTGTACAGAACCACACTTTGGCTTAGAAGGCTTTCCTTCAGCATCAAACCCTGTCATTATCATTAGTTTCATGGTTTCTGGCTGATGGTCAGACTGATGGCTTCTAAAGAATTGAGTAGTTCCTTAGTCTAAGACTTAATCTCTGATTTGACAAATTGTCTGAAATCTTCTCTCTTCTTCTGCCCTAGGGTTGAATACTAACCTCAGAGTATACATTCATAAAGAGTAGATGTTCCGGGGCTGGAGAGATGGCCTAGCGGTTAAGAGCGCTGACCGCTCATACAGAGGACCCGGGTTCAATCCCCAGCACCCACATGGCGGCTGAGAACCGTCTGAAACTCCAATTCCAGGAGAACTCCAGCTCCAGGGGAATCCGACACCCATTTCTGACCTCCGCGGCATTGAACGACACAGGTGCACAGACTTGCATGCAGACAGTACATTCGTACACATACAGAAATAAATAAAAAAATTAATAAAAAAAAATTTTAAAAAAGAGTAGACGTTCCAGAGAGTAGTCATTCATATCAGAATCCTTGAGATCAGGGGGCTGATGTGAGCTAATACCCTAGGAATCCCCTCTCAGGGCACCAGCAAGGGGCTCTAAGGAACAGAGGTGCCCCTGAAAACTTAGAACAAAGGCAAAACTAAGTTAAGAACTTGTTCAAAGAATACCGAAGAACTTAGTGATAATCCACCCAAGGACAAGGCCAGCTCTGTGGAAGAAGGGCTTCCTAGGAAACAGGCAAACAGGTCAAGACAAGCCGTGAGGTATGGCACTCCAGGTTCTGCATGGAGAAGGGGATATCATCATAGACCAAGACAGAAGGCTGGTTAGTTGAAGAAGCCACTGGGACTAGGTAAGGAAGGCTCTAGCAGAAGAGCAGGAGCCCAAACTAGGGCAGACAATTGGGGCCTGGTGTCAAAGACAGCCGCTCCACCCAGGAAGGCTGCATCTCCCGAGACCTAGGCAATAGGTAGGGCTAAACCTGCAGGTGGGCCACCTTGTAAACAACCTTTGACTAGACCTTCGCGTATTTCCTAATGTGCTTTATAAGCTCTTAGTTTTCCCCAGTTTTCAGGAACATTAATACTCTCCAGTTTATGTCCTCTGTACCCTTCTGTTTTGAAGTTCTGATTCGCTATGTCTCTAAATTCTTAGTTTGGGGGGTTTGCTTCCTAATTAACTTTTACACCAGACTTTTAGTTACAACCTTTTTGTTGTTTCTGTTTCTATTTTGTCTCCCAGAGACAGTGTTTTGATAAACCCCCACCCTGGGGTTTACCTGTGATAAGGGAATATGAATGATTCCTACCTCCTGTCCACTGAAGCAGCTGCATGAAAGCTTAACGCAGTATCTGCCACATGCAACGTGCTCCACAAATGCCTCTAAGATTTTTTATTTGTTTGATTTTTTGATAAGACATAATATGCAAATTTATCTTCATGTGTTTTTGTTTATGAGATAGATTCTCTAAACTGGAACTACTAGGTCACAGGATATAGTCTTCTTATTTCCTAGTGTTACCAGACAAAAATAGTAGAACTTCAAGATCTTTATTGGTTTTATTTTATCATTTTTATTTTATGTGTATGAGTGTTATGCCTGCATGTGTGTAAGTGCACTCATGTCATGCAATGCCCATGGAAGTCGGAAGAGGGCATCAGATCCCCTACAACTGGAGTTGCAGATGGTCGTTCACCATCAGTGGGTGCTGGGATTTGAATCTGGGTCTTCTGCAAGAACAGCCAGTGTTCTTCACCACTGAGCCATCTCTCCAGCCCCTACTGGGTTTATTTTCATTTCTAGAACCAGGCAACACTTCATTTCATAAAATGAAATAAATGAATAAATAGTCCAGAGAGAGAAGAAATTGGTTTTTCAGACAGAAAAGAAAAGAAGCAGACATAAGACTTAGTAGTTCAGTCATTTCAAAGTTACTTTCTTTACTATAAGGCAGGAGACAGATAAAAGAAAATAATTTATTATTTTGTGTGACATAATAATAATAAATTATTATTATGTCACTATTGTGGTGATTGAAACTGGCCTATCTGGCAAATTTAGCCATCTGTCTCCATAAACCTGACTTCATATAAGTTCAAATAAATACCTTGTTTCATCTTGGTACCATAAAACTTAATGAGTGACTCTGTTTTAATTTTTAATATTTTCTGTTCAGGCCTGGTACAGGAACCTATTCAACGCAATGCCTCTTATAATTTTAAAAATATTCCTGTTGATTCTTTGAAGAAATTTGCACAATCTCTTTTTATTGTGTTCAGAATCCTCCCCCACCACAACATCTCACTGACTTCATGTCCTCTGTTACTAATTTTCTTTTTAAAAAGCTTATTGAGTCTAATTTGTGTTCCCCAAATGTGTGTCCATCCCTTACAGTTTGGCAACCTATCCAGCTTCACAGCAGTAAAGAAAGCTGGGCAGCAGCTATCAATTGCCGATAGTCCCCAGCTAAGGCTGGGCTTCTTGGCCACCTCCCCCGTCCGTGTTGGGTGTTGTCAGGCTTGGGCTTGCACAGGTCTGCGCTTGTTGACACAAATCCTGTGGGTTCATGGGAACTATTTATGTCACTATAATTGTCCTCTGCTTTACATATTATTTCCTCCAAATGTTTTACTTACTGATTTTCTGTAATCTTTTGTCATGAAAGATATTCATTTATTTTAAATTTTTAGTGATATGCCTTTTTCTCTTACGACTCTGAAGTGACTTTCCAGACCAAATCTGGGTGTGTTCACCTGCAGCAATCCCACTGTATCTGACCTTCTCTGTGAATTGTCCTGTGTAAGGGTATTTCTTTTCCCTCTGTCAGCATTCTAAGTTTTACAGAAAAGTCACGTGTAAGTGGTTGGGATATCAACTGCCAAATATTCTTTCTTTAGATTTAAAAAAACCATAAAATGTGGTGACTTTTAGGTAATAAAATATATAAATGTGTGATACCCCCCCTTTACTCAGTCAACTAACACAAAAGATGAACTTCCTACGTGGCATTTAACTTTCAGAAAAGTGAACTCTTTGTCGAAAGAATTCCAGGAATTAGTCTCAGGAAATCAAGGTTGATTTCAATGTTCTCACCAGAAAAAAAAAATTTTAAGAAACATGTTCTGTGTGATGAAGACCCATCCAGCACAGTCATCCTTCCCATTGTGTCCTGCACCTTCTTTTCCCTGAATATAAAAGCACTTTTGCAACTAAAGAGTTCAGTGGTAGAGCACTTCTTGCCTAGCATGCGGGTGACCCTGGGTTTGATGTCTGCTACTGAAAAAAAAAAAAAAACATAAAAAGAACAAGAGTCACTTTCACATATCTGAGTTCCCCAATTAGACTCTGGGACAGTGGGTGTTTCCATCTTCTGGCTCTTAGATAAACTTGGGTTTCTTTCTACCAACTCTTCTTGCCCAAGAATAAACATTTGAGCAATGAGCAGATAGACTTGGACCTGACAACACCATTATGAAAGATTTAGAGGGTGGAAACTTCATCTGTCTATGGTATTTCAAAGTGGGACCTCTAGGAAATGATTTAGAACCTTTCCCATATGTGCACCCTCTCTGAGTGCCCCCCCGATTTCATGTACTCTGAATATATAACACTATATATATATATATATATATATATATATAAAACGGCCTGTCAAGTCAGGTTTGTGTCACCAAATGCCCTTCAGTGTGGGTCCATCCATGGAGCTTGGCTAATCTATCCCATGTCACACCTCTAAAGAAAAAAAGACTCTTCCTGTCCCCGTAGCTATTGGCTGCCAATAATAGTTCCTCAGCTAAGTCTGGGGCTCATCCCCACTGCCCCACCGCTATGCTGGGATTTTTCTGGCTTGAGCTCTCGGAGGTCTTGTGCATGCTGTCACCATTGCTGTGAGCTAACATGAATATGCCCTACTGTCTGGAAAACTCTCGTTTCTGCCCCCACTGACTCTCCCAGTCTTTCTGCCCCCCTTCCACAGTGATCTTTGAGCCTTGGGTGGCAGAAATTTGATACAGGTGCCCTATGCAGGGACACACTTGGCAGTCTCTTATTCTCTAGTTTGGGCAGCTGTGGGTTTATAGGTTTATGTGTTTATCACCATCTGATGCATAAGGAAGCTTCTCTGGTGACAGTTGAGAGATGCATTTATCAGGTATGTCAGGGATGCTCACAGGTCTGGAGCATGCCCAGACCCCCTCCTCCCTTTTTTTCCCCATGTATTGCTTGTCAAATCTTGCCCCTGAGATGTTTCTGTCATGTCCATTAAAAACTCTTGGCCATTGCAGCAGACATGAACACTAGATCTCAAACAGATTCTCCAGGCCTAGCGGTTAAGAGCACCGATGCTCTTGCAGAGGACCTGGGTTCGATCCCCAGCACCCACATGGTGTCTGAGAACTGTCTTTAACTTCAGTTCCAGGGGAACCCGACACCCGCTTCTGACCTCCATGGCATTGCACGACACAGGTGCACAGACCTGCATGCAGACAGTACACGCACACACACAAAAAAAAAAATAAAAAATAAATTAGAAAATCTTTTCATGCATGTCAAGGACAATGCTCAGAAACTACTCTCTCAAAAACCTTTTACATAACAATGAAACATGAATGCTGTTAAGTGTGATATAGAGGGTGAAGAGAGGTGCAAATGGAAACAGTGTTTAGTGTAAGCAAGGTGTGTGACATTTTTTATCAGGCATGGTGTGTGACATTCTGGGTATAACTGAAAATCCCATTTGATCACAGTTATCCTGTCCCCATTCTGCATTGGACCTTGGCTCTGCTCCAGGAAACAGGTCACATGGTGTTTATCATAGCAATATAAAAGTAACTAGAATACTCTTTTTTATGTTACACAGGACACTCTGGCCTCATAGAAACCTGTATCAGGGTTAGATACAGGTGGAAGTGATGACTGGGCAACCCAGTCTCCTGTAGATTAATTGGTCTGAACTTACAGCCTGGTCTGTCTGAACTTATTAAGGAGACCCTGACTCAAAAACAAAACAAAACAAAAACAAACAAACAAAAAACAAAATAAGACAAAGGACTCGGGAGTGAAATTCATGGATTATGGTGTATATATCTTCCCCTTTGACAGTGACCAAATGTTTTCCAAAGTGTTTGTACTGATTTATATTCCCACTAACGCTGGGCATGGTGGTGCACGCCTTTAATCCCAGCACTTGGGAGGCAGAGCTACCTCTGGATCTCTGTGGGTTCCAGGCCAGCCTGGTCTACAGAGCGAGCTCCAGGACACCTGGTACTAAAAGGGAGACCCTGTCTCAAAAATACCAAAAAAAAAAAAAAAAGGGTAAAACTAAAAAGAAAAGAAAATTCCCACTAACTATGTAAAAGAGTTCTTGCTGCTCCACATCTTCACCAACAAAACATTTTTATTGTCTTTTTGAGACAAGGGGTCCCTGAATCTCCAGCTGGCCTGGAACTCTGTGGAAATCAGACTGGCCTCAATCTCACAGAGTCACCTGCCTTTCCCCCACAAGGGCTGGGATTAAAGGCAAGCACCACCGCACATGGCATCAAAACCCACATCTTTCTTAGTCCTGATTTTTTATGAAAAACATGAGTGTTACTTTACACATTTCATTTATTAGCTTTCTGTCATAGGTATGGAGAGCATTTTAAGTATTTATGTTTTAAATATGGAAAGAACTCAGTTGTAACTTCACTATCTATTTGGGGCTTAGTTATGATCCACATAGATGCAAGTGCGTCTCTACATGTATGGGCGCCCCTGCCTGCTTTGTCACGTGTCTACTGCATCCTCTGCACATTTGGAAATGTCACTGCTGTTCTAGAAGGTTATCAGAACTAAAATGTTGTGTTTCATGTAGTTATCATTTCAGCCTTGTCTCCATAAAACCACCTTGAATATGCTACAGAAGTTGCAAAAGAAATAACTTTTAGTTTCTATGGAGATATGAGTTAGTTCTGCATAAACATCAGCTTTCATAAATATGGAGATGGGTACCATCAAGCGTTCTGAGAAAATATCAAAGAAGTGTGCTTTATGTAAACCACTTGTAAGTAACTTTTCTTGTAATTCCCAACAAAATGACCAGAGAGAACTTTAGATAAGCTATTCCCAGGCTAGCAAAATTGACAAGCAATGTGATTTTTCCCAAAGTGGGGGAACAATCCCCCCAAAACAAAACAAGAGAACAATAGAAAGACAGAGAACCAGAGAAATCCTTGATTCTTATCAGAATGAACAAAGATGAGGATGGAGCTTGGTGCTAGGGGCTGTGCTCTGCCCCTGCTGGACATTCTGGAAGGAAGCCAGGCACCTCAGAAGGGAGCGAACCCTGTCTCTGCTTCTACTTAACTTCCTTTGGGATAGATTTTTCACAAGACTCAGACACTGGAAATGCAGTTAAAGAATAAATGCCACTGTGTGTGTGTGTGTGTGTGTGTATGTATGTGTGTGTATGTGTGTGTATGTGTGTGTATGTGTGTATATGTGTGTGAATGTGTGTGTGTATATGTGTTTATGTATGTGTATGTGTGTATGTGTGTATATGTGTGTATGTATGTGTATGTGTGTGTATATGTGTGTATGTGTGTATGTGTGTGTATATGTATGCATGTGTGTATGTGTGTATATGTGTATATGTGTGTGTATGTATGTATGTGTGTGTATGTGTGTGTGTATATGTGTGTGTATGTATGTGTGTGTGTATGTGTGTGTGTGTGTGTGTGTGTGTGTGTTTTAAAGGATTCAGATCTGCCAAGAGACAGCAATGATAAAACCAGGGGGTGGCGAGGAACAAAAATGTGAAAAGTTGCTGGGTCCCATTATGAATAAAACAAAGCAGAGACCTGATAGAACCCACCAATAGCAGTGGGTCTCCCTCATGTCCTTCAGAGGCAGTACACATCGTCAGCTTCCTACAGGGCCTTTTGCTTTTTCTTTGCTTCCGTCTTGGCAGGAAATGCCCCTGTTCAGCAGCAATGCTTCCTTTTCCAGTAAAGCTCTGCCCTTCTCCCCAGTCTACAAGCTCTAA
Source organism: Rhizomys pruinosus (assembly GCA_009823505.1). Classification (NCBI taxonomy): domain Eukaryota; kingdom Metazoa; phylum Chordata; class Mammalia; order Rodentia; family Spalacidae; genus Rhizomys; species Rhizomys pruinosus. The sequence goes on along the minus strand of VZQC01001128.1, from coordinate 1,630,910 downwards.
GATTCAAGGAAATGAAAGGAATTTAATCCTGTGATGATCTGACTTAAACATGAAAGCACAACCAATTCCCAGAATGCTTGAAGTTGCCAGGATCACTGAATTCTTTTGGTGCCTGCAGTATTCCACATGACACAAATAAATAGCTGGCCCCTCTGTGTACACAAGTACTTGATATCATGATTGCATTCTTGCATTTTTTTTTAATTTAAACGTTATTTCTGTTGGGAAGTAGTGGTAGTAGTGGTGGTGTTAGTGGTGGTGGTGGTGGTGTGTGAGTGTGTGTGACTGATGTGGTGGTGGTGGTGGTGGTGCTGTGTGTGTGTGTGTGTGACTGATGTGGTGATGGTGGTGGTGGTGTGTGTGTGACTGATGTGGTGGTGGTGGTGGTGGTGGTGGTGGTGTGTGTGTGTGTGTGTGTGACTGATGTGGTGGTGGTGGTGGTGGGGTGTGTGTGTGGAGGTCAGAGGACAACTTTCAGGTTCCAAAGGTTGAATTAGGTCATTAGGACTGCACAGCAAATACTTTTACCTACTAAGCCATCTTGCTGGCCAACAAGCTTCTAATTTCATTAATTGTTTTTTCCTACTGTAAGCCAAATGTTTTTTGTGAAGATGTCACTTTCCAAAACTTTCTTATGGTGTCATCTTTTCTTTTAATATTCAAGAAAAGTGCTTGAATCAAAGACCAAATAGGAAGTAGCCCGACTGTTGTGTGACTTCTCCTAGGGGGATATGAACAAACATCTATACACCACAGGTAGGGTACCAGCCACAAACCAAAGTCTAGCTTGGAGAATCATATCAGAGTTGATTGGAATTCCTTCAGGAACGTGGGGTATCACCAAAGGCCCACCTAAGCGTGGGTGACAGCTCTGGAAGCTACATCCCTGGGCTCCCTACACACTGCCCAAGCAGCTCCACGGAAGGCCTCCACGTTTGCTTGTTATTCTACAACTTTGGCTAACAGATTTATGACTCTTTTAAGTTTTGTGAACTTCCTTAACCTACTAAGTTTCTTGAGCTTCCTGAGACAGGAGAGCCTCTCTTGCCCTAGAGGGAGGAACGGTTCAGAAGCACCAATGCGTCTGTTATGGGACACGTTTCCTGGGGAGATGTAAAGAGAAGGCTACTTCCTCTAGATTGGGAGTAGATGACAGATCAAAGTAAGAATACTACCAAAGTCCAACTTGAAGAGACAAATACAGGAGCAGAAATGACTCAAAGACAACTGCATCACTGAGGGCCCACCCTAGCCTGGGTGTCATCACTGAAGGCCCACCCCAGCATGGGTGTCATCACTGAGGGCCCACCCCAGCCTGGGTGTCATCACTGAGGGCCCACCCTAGCATGGGTGTCATCACTGAGGGCCCACCCCAGCATGGGTGTCATCACTGAGGACCCACCCCAGCATGGGTGTCATCACTGAGGGCCCACCCCAGCCTGGGTGTCATCACTGAGGGCCCACCCCAGCATGGGTGTCATCACTGAGGGCCCACCCCAGCATGGGTGTCATCACTGAGGGCCCACCCCAGCATGGGTGTCATCACTGAGGGCCCACCCCAGCATGGGTGTCATCACTGAGGGCCCACCCCAGCATGGGTGTCATCACTGAGGGCCCACCCCAGCATGGGTGTCATCACTGAGGGCCCACCCCAGCATGGGTGTCATCACTGAGGGCCCACCCCAGCATGGGTGTCATCACTGAGGGCCCACCCCAGCATGGGTGTCATCACTGAGGGCCCACCCCAGCATGGGTGTCATCACTGAGGGCCCACCCCAGCATGGGTGTCATCACTGAGGGCCCACCCCAGCATGGGTGTCATCACTGAGGGCCCACCCCAGCATGGGTGTCATCACTGAGGGCCCACCCCAGCATGGGTGTCATCACTGAGGGCCCACCCCAGCATGGGTGTCATCACTGAGGGCCCACCCCAGCCTGGGTGTCATCACTGAGGGCCCACCCCAGCCTGGGTGTCATCACTGAGGGCCCACCCCAGCATGGGTGTCATCACTGAGGACTCACCCCAGCATGGGTGTCATCACTGAGGGCCCACCCCAGCATGGGTGTCATCACTGAGGGCCCACCCTAGCATGGGTGTCATCACTGAAGGCCCACCGCAGCATGGGTGACATCACTGAGGGCCCACCCCAGCATAGGTGTCAACTCATTCATGAAAGCCGGAGTTCTCTGTACAATTTTCAGGCTTCTTGGCAGGTCAGAGTCTCTCCCAGACAGCTGATCTGAGTCTCTTCAGCAGTCCTCATTTCTTGCGGAGCAGGAGCTTAGTATTCTGGTTAGTTTTAGGGACTTTCTGAGATTTATGAGTTGTTTGTTTTCTGAGTCTTAAAGTGCATCCCTTTAGAACTTCGTGAGCCTTAATGAGCATCCTTTCCAGGATAGAATATCTCAACTTGAAGGAATTTGCTATGTAACAGCATCTTATGACAAAATGGACATTTTTGAGTATTTAATGTATTTTTTAAATTAAATTGCTAGATGTCTATAATTTATATAGAGATGAAAAGTAGTGATTCATTCTCAAGAGCTTTATAGTACAGTGGATTTTCTTTCGCCTCATCCAGTCTGAACAGCACCACATCAAAAGCAGGTAGCTGAGAGTTGATTTCCTGAGCAAGGCTGCAGGAGGCAGTCTTTGCAGACAGGGGTGAGTCCTGTACTGGTAGCTAACGCCTGGTTCTAAAACATCAGGATGGCCCCGAGAGCAAAGGCCTGTGCAAGCTCGTCACCGAGCTACCTACTCTTTCTGTAGGCCTTCGGGACCCTGCCAGTTCCCTTCTCCCAGATGTGAGCCTTTGCCACCAGGTTTTTGGCCATAGTAGAAATTGGCAAATTTGTAGGCACAACAAGAAGTTTCCAGGAACAGGATTTAGCTCCTTGGAGCCCAATATTCTTGAGAGAAATGATCTTTCTCTGATCAGCACCCCTATGAAGTCTCAAACAAACCATACTGAGTTACCAATAAAATTACAGTGATGGTTCAGGAAAGAAGAAAAATGGAAGAAACATTAAAGCTTCTGATGGGGGAGAAGGGAAGGAGGAGAAAACTACTGTTGCCAGGCAACACCTCCTCCAGCTTTCTGGTTGGGGCCTTGACTAGGGAAATTACTTCCTTTGTCCTCGTATGTGCTTCCTGGCTGCTAAGAATCCTCTAGAAGCTGTGGCCACCCCCATGTGTGGCACCTCAGTTGCCATCCTGATTTGTGCTGCCGTAGAAATGTCCCGCTTCTGGATTTCTTTCATTTCCAAGAAGCCTAAGCCCTGCTGTGCGTGTCAAGGGCGTGATATAATCTATATGCAAACAGTGTGTGTTAACCAATCTCACATGCAGATTAAGCCAATAAGCCAGGTCCTTGGAGATTCCCTGTCAGATGACAGATTTGGCTAGCCAGTTGACACCCAGCCAGACCATTTTATTCATCTCTGTGCAAAACTAGAGTTTGGCCCCTCTTGCTAAGAATCACAGAACAACAACAAAAAGAATCACAAAACACAAAGGCTGGAAAAAGCTGGGGGTCCCTTGCTTCTCCCTTGACAACCCAGGCCCTTCCTGGAGCTGAAAATAAGCTTTGACCCCAGCTATTATCAGCATGTCTTCCTTGTGATAGAGTACTTGTGGCATTATTCTTTGGGGTGCATTGAAACAGAATCTAAAGAACAGCTGGATGGGCATGAGGCAGGGCAGACTCAGTCCCCACAGGAAGTGTCCATCAGGACCCTGTACTCCTGTACCACAGGGTGTGTGTGGCATGACAGAGGCTCCTACACTTCATACAGCTTTTCCGATATAATGCAAGTGAGCACATACATTCCATAGCTTTCCTGATCCAAGTCTCTGTGCTGTTCAGTTGTTTATTCTCATTTGTACAGAAGTTCACTCTTTTCTTTAACATCCAAGCAATGTAGCTTGAGTCTGTGTTCATTCTGAAGCCCAGCGTTGCCAGCCTCCTGGGACTCTCAGAGGAATTAGATCCTTGCTGCTCCCTTCCCCATCCTGACTTTTAGTCCACACTAATCTTGTGCTGTATCAGTACAAGATTAGTGTGGACTAAAAGCATTTGGGTAAAAGTTATAAAAATGGAGAAAGGATTATAAAATAATTATAGAAGCTGGTGAGCAACTCAAGTCAGTCAAGCACTCGCTCTATAAGCATGAAAACCTGGGTTCGGGTCACCAGCACCCACATGAAAAGCCATAAACAGGCATATGACCACGGTGGTCGCTAAGAACCACCTTTAAGCCTGGCATGGTGGCACATGCCTTTAATCCCAGCACTTGGGAGGCAGAGGCAGGTGAATCTCTGTGAGTTCAAGGCCAGCCTGGTCTACAGAGTGAGCTCCAGGCCAGCTGGGGCTAGAGGGAGACCCTGTCTCAAAAAAAATTAAAAAAATAGTAAGATGGAGAGCAATAGAGGAACACCCAACCTTGACCTTTGACCTCTGGACTCTACACACACATGTGCACATGCAGCCTCCATACAAGCAATCACAAATATACAAACACATACAGATGAACCCTAAGAGTTTTAAGACAATTGGTGAAAGAGCAAAATTTTGAGCATAACAGTAGGACAACCAAACAATCTGTCTTCTCTGACTATGCTCTTTTTTTTAATGCTTTTATTGATGTTTTGTGTATTTCAGACATCATTTTTCAGTTCAATTTAAGCATATTCCTCTTTCCCTTCCCCCCAACCCACCCCAGATCATGCATTCTGCCATAACTGTCCTGCATCTTTCTCTCATTCTTTTTTTTATGTTTAGGAATTCACATTTTCCTCCATTAATTTTATATTATTCTAAAATATGGATAGATACTTTCCACTCATATACAGTAATTACAGAGTCTGAAAATAAGTGGCAGATGGATTCTAAATCCCTTGAGAGATTACATTATAATGACATAGTTGCCTTCAGATAAACAGAAATATAACAATAATGTTGTTCCGCTTGCCTTTCAACTGGGGATTTGGCGTTAGCATCCACAAATGAGGGAGATCATTCACCATTTCTTTTTCAGGGACTGTGTTACTTCATTTAGCATAATGGGCCTCAAGTTCCATCTCTTTACCTGCAAAGTTCATGATGTCATCTTTCTTTACTGCTGAGTAGTACTCCATTGTGTAGATGTACCACATTTTTGTCATCCACTCTTTTGTTGAGGGGCATTTGGGTTGGTTCCAGCTCTTTCCTATTGTGAAGAGAGCTGCAATAAACATGGATGTGCATGTATCTTTGCAGTAGGATGAGTCTTTTGGTTATATATCCAGGAGTGGTATGACTGAGTCAGGCGGTAGGCTCAATTTGAGTCTTTTAAGGGTTCTCCACACTGCTTTCCATAATGGTTGTACAAGTTTATGTTCCTACCAGCAGTGGATGAGTGTTCCCCTTTCCCCACAACCTCTCCAGCATTTGGTGTCTTTTGTTTTCTGGATCTTAGCCAGTCCCATTGGAGTGAGATGATATCTGGGAGTGGTTTTAATTTGCATTTCCTTAATTATTAATGATGTTGAACACTTTTAAAGATGTTTCTCAGCCATCTTTAATTCCTCACTGGTGAAGTCTCTGTTCAGCTCTTTACTCCATCTTTTCAGTGAGTTATTTGTTTTCTTACTTCTTTGTTTTTTGAGTAGTTTATATATTCTTGACATTAATGCTCTGGCGGAAGTATCACTGGTGAAGATTTCCTCCCACTCTGTGGGTTTTCTCTTTACTTCCTTGATTGTTTTTTTTCACTGTACAGAAGCTTTGGAGTTTGATGAGGTCCCATTTGTCGATTGTTGACCTTGTTTCCTGTGCAGCTGCTGTCTGATTTAGAAAGTCTTTTCCTACTCCTATGTCTTGTAGGTTGTTGCCAACTTTTTCTTCTATCACCTTCAGGGTTTCAGATTTCACATTGATTTGATCCACTTGGAGTTCATTTTTGTACAGGGTGAGAGGTAGGGGTTTAATTTTGTTCTACAAATGATGGATCAGTTTTGCCAGCACCATTTGCTGAGGATGCTATCCTTCCTCCATTTGAGGGTTTTTTTGCCCTTTTGTCAAATATGAGGTGGCTGAAATGGTATGAGCTCAAGTTTGGATCTTCAATTTTGTTCCATTGGTCAATATGTCTGTTTTTGTGCCAGTACCAGGCTGTCTTTATGACTATGGCCCTGTAATATAGTTTGAAGTCTGATAGAGCAATGCCCCCTGTATTGCATTTTTCACTCGGGGTTGCTTTAGCTATTCAAGGTCTTTTGTTTTTCCATATGAATTTAAGAGGTTTTTTTCCAAGTCTGTGAAGAAATTCGTGGGGATTTTGATTGGGATTGCATTGAATCTGTATATCAATTTGGGTAAAATGGACATTTTTACTATATTAATTTTCCCAATCCATGAGTACGGGAGGACTTTCCATCTTTTGATGTCATTTTCAATCTCCTTCAAGAGTTTAGAATTTTTGTTGTAGATGTCTTTAGTATCTTTGGTTAGGTTTGTTCCCAGGTGTTTTATTATTTTTGAGGCTATTGTGATTGGGGAAGTCTTCTTATATTCCTTCTCCACTTGTTTATTGTTGGTATAAAGAAAGGCTACTGATTTTTCTAGGTTAAATTTGTAGCCCGCCCCTTTGCTAAAACTCTTAATCATTTCTAGAAGTTTTCTGGTGGAGTTTTTATCATCCCTTTTATCATATCATCTGCAAAAAGGGATAACTTAACTTCTTCTTTTCTGATTAGTACTCCTTTAATTTCCTTCTCTTGTCTTATTGCCCTAGCAAGTGTTTCAAACACTATGTTGAAGAGGAGTGCTGATAAGGGGTAGCCTTGCTGGGTTCCCACCTTTAAGGGAAATGGTTCCAATTTTTCTCCATTTAGCATGATGTTGGCAGTGGGTTTGTTATATATGGCTTTGATCATGTTGAGACTATGCTCTTAATAGCCAATACAGAACATATCTGTGACCAGATATGTGGGGATTTTTCTCCCAGAAGCCAGTCTTCCTATAGCAATTGGGTGTCATACTCAATCCAATTCTGACACTATTTCCCTGGAGTTAGAAGCAGATCCCACTGACAAAAGTTTCAGTGCATTGAGATCATCTCCACCTACTTCAGATGCTCATGGAAAACTAGGGCTACAGGTACTTTTATAAATTGGACCATTCCCACAACTCATTTGTTCAGTCATTTGATAGAGTGTATAAAATTCAAGAATAGCTGCGTAGAAAAGATGCATAAGGCAAGGCTTGTGGGGAGGATGTGGAGGGCACAAATCCATGTGGTCAACAACCTGGAAACTCTCTAAATCTCGTACTGTGATTTTTCTAGAGGTTTCATTACATAGACATAGTTGATTACGTCATTGTCCATGGATTAGTTCAACCTTCAGCCTCTCCCAAGAGTGCAAGCTAGGAAGAAAATGAAGAATTTTAACCCTCACAATAAAATTGTGCTGTGAGTCACTTCCATGCCTAGCTTTCCAGGATACCCCAGTACACTGTTACCTCATTAGTATAAAAAGTGTCCTTGTTACTTTCTATTGCTGTGATAAAATACTGACAAAAACCAACTTGAGGAGGAAAGGGTTTACTTTATCTTACATCTCCCAGGTCAGAGTTCATCACTGAGGGAAGTCAGGGCAGGAATCTGGAGGCTCTGCCTCCTTCCCAAAGGGCAGTAAAGACAGTGGAACTGGTCCTTAAGTGTGGATGACTTCCTCAAACTTTCATGCAGAAGAGCCCTGGGACTTCCCTGCTAGAGGAGTCAGGCGACTTTGACTAATGGGAGATATAGAACACATGGTTCTTCATTCTACAAGCACTAATGTACTAGGTTCCAGACTGGACACAATTTCAGGGGCATAGAGATGACCAGAACATAGTCAGGGCCCTTGAGGGGCTGGCCACTTAAGTGGAAAAAAAAAGCAGGAACAAAACCTGACAATCAAGCAAGTCACACAAGACAGGCAGGTAGAGGCTTAGAGAGGACTGACAGGACAAGAGGTTGACTGAATCTGGAGGAGCAGAGAAAGCTTCAAAGAGGAGGTGATTGATGCCTGTGTGGAGGGTTCTGAGATCTTAGAGACTGAGTACTTAAATATCATTCATTTATTTTTTCCCATTCTAAGTGTGGAATAAATCAGAATTGAGTATGGGAATAAGACACAAAAGACAAACACATGGAGTTTAAAAATGTCAGCTCTGTTTCTGAGAAAGCCAGAAAGAAAGCATTTCAGATTCATCACCAAAAGACCATCTTAGAAAAGAAGTATTTCTTTTTATAGTGAAGGGAGCTGACAATCCACTCTGCCAGGAGGACCAAGACAAGGTCAATGGCCATCGATTGTGTTGGCAGCAGATACCCTTGATATGATGAGACACAAATGGTACTTGACCTTTGTGCTCACTCCCCAAAGCCCCAAACCCCAGCCTAATCATGAAAATCCTGTCTATGGGACTTTCAAAATCCTCCAATAAGTACGCTTAAAAAATGATCAAGGTCGGGCTGGAGAGATGGCCTAGCGGTTAAGAGCACCTACTGCTCTTACAGAGAACCCGGGTTCGATCCCTAGCACCCACATGGAGGCCAAGAACCATCTGAAACTCCAGTTCCAGGAGAACTCCAGTTCCAGGGGAATCCGACACCCTCTTCTGACCTCCAAGGCATTGCACGACACGGGTGCACAGACTTGCATGCAGACAGTACATTCATACACATACAGAAATAAATAAAAAATGAATTAAAAAATGATCAAGGTCATTAAAACCAAGGAGCTTCTGAGAAAACTGTCCCCATCCACAGGAGCTTGAGGAGCCCTGAGGACCCAGTGCACTCTGGTGTCCTCAGTGGGATCCCAGAGAGACGAGGCACTGGGTGAAATCTAAGAATGAATCAAAGTTCCCTGCAAGAAGCTACACCTTCAACTGACCCATCCACAAGGCTAAGTGATTAGAACTTCAATGACTATAGAAAGGTTGGAATGTTGCAAGTCCAGAACCTAACTACACTGGGCCTTTTATTGCCCTCTTCTCTTCCTGAGGAGGCCATGTTCAAGGGCCAGGAACTGAGAGTTGAGAGGAGCTGGCGGTTAAAGCTTGATGTAGCTACTGCCAAGGAGACATGCTTTATTTTTGCTGGTCGAGGGCACACAGGCCTCTGGGTAGGTGGCCACTGGGTGAAAGTGCATGTGCCCTTGGTCTGAAGGATTTTTTACAGAAAAAAAATCACATAAAGGTGGCTTCTTACCAAACGGATATAGCAGATTACATCACTGTTTGCTTTGGGGGCCCTGAACCTCCAGAGTCAACCATTTTGTGTTGACTTGTAGCCCTCCAGATGCCTAGCATTAGCCACTTTGGTGCACACTGGACATTTCTATCCACACCATGGCTAAAAGTAGACAAGCCCTCACAGCCTTGATTCCCTTCACTGGCGTAGCATCTTTGTGACTATTAGGTAAATCATTTGGAATGTACAAAGAGCAAAAGCTTTCCAGCCAATCCAAAAGCAAAGAATACTTTCCAGATAGCACTTGAGGCCTAGAACCAAGTTTTGCCCACTTTGCAGTAAGCCACCTACCTAATGTTTCCACAAATATATTTGAAAAGTGTTTTAATTTCTGAGCATGGTGATGCATGCCTTTAATTCCAGCACTTGGGAGGCAGAGGCAGGCAAATCTCTGTGAGTTCAAGGCCTGTCTGGTCTACATAGCAAGCTCCAGGCCAACTGGAAGTAAAGGGAGACCCTGTCTCAAAAATACCAAAAAAAAAAAAAAAGAAAAAAAAGTGTCTTAATTTATGACATTCTTTATTCTGGTTCTATACAAACTTCATAAAACTGCTTCCATGTTAGAACATGGAATTCAGGGTAATCTAAATCTGTGTGCCCAAGCCATGGTCACTCATATTTTATGCCAGAATAACCTGTCTCTTATCCCCCTTTGAAGTGAAAGTTGTATGGGTTTGTTTTTTAGTAGACAGAAAGAAGTCCAAATCAACCAGGATTTAGTCAATGACATGTAGTCAATATTGGCTCCTTAATTGTATCAAATATAACACTCTTTTAAGATGTCAGTAAGAAGAAATCCAGCTCAGGATATGGATCATTTCTGAACTATTTTCTCTTTTTTTTTCTTTAAATTTGAAACTATTATAAATTAAATGAATAAAAATGAATTAATTTATGAAGGATTCCTGCAATTCTTCTAGGACTGGGTTAGTTTTCACAAGAGTGAGTTGTTGTATGAGTTTCCCCTCTCCCTTTTCTCCTTCCTTTCACAGGCTGAAGCAGTGTGACTCTCTCACCAGAAACCAAACCGATGCCAGCACATCTTAGAATGCTCAGACCCCAAATCTTGGTTACACAGTTACAGCAACGAAAATGGATGAAGACACACTATTAGAAGAAAACATGGGGTGGAGGACATACCAACATGTGCTCATCTTCATGACTAACCACAGACCACAGGATGGATACTTGGGACCTGCAGGGAGGACTTCCAGATGCAGGATCACTGTCCAGGACAGCAAGGAGAAAGCTGGATCCCAGGATGCAAAATCATTTAATTGAATGACCCCCACTTATCTGTGAGCCACTGGCTGTGAGCCCATTAGGGCACTAACATAGCCTCCATGGAGGATAAGAGAATGATTCCAAAGGGCTAGCTAGTGACTTTCTAGAGAGGTTTCTTGGCAAAACAGACCAGTGAGTCTGTGCTGGAGTGTACCTGTCTAACTCAAATCCTGCGTTTACCATTTTCCACTTGGGTGATTCTGGTGGGTTGCATAACCTCCTTAAGCCTTACATGTTTATAATCTATAAATACCAACCACTCCCAAAGTCTAAGAGAAAAACCTATTAGATACTACATGTAAATGAATGGAATAGCTCTTTGTATCCACTATGCTGTATCCACAAATGCTCAGTGGGCTCAAGCTGTTGTGTTGTTTGCGTGGAGACATAAAGTCAAGAGAAAGAAAGAGGCAGCATGCGCAGGAGCCCAGAGGTTCTGGAAGCAACCATTAGGAGGGCACGGAGATAGGAGGAAGTGGGCATGGGGGTGGGGTGGGGGGGCCTAGTCACTTTTGGAATGGCACCAAGGACTCATCAGACAGGATCCAACTACAGCAAAAGACAGGTTCAGGCACAAACCCAAGGGATGCTGGGCACTCAGCCTTTCCGCTGAGAGCCGGGAATGTGCACAGGCGGATTTTTCGGGAAAGGACTAGACAGTGAATACGGTAAGTGTTGTAGGCCAACAGGCGAAAATCAAAGACATAATTGGGGCACTTATGGACAAGAGGAAACTTGCCATAAACAAAAGTGCATTTCCTGAAAACAGGCTGGAATTCTGAATACCAAAATAAGTATCTGGAAAGTAGCCCTTTGGTGGTTCTAATGCAGGTATGTTGCATCCCTGCGCCTCTCAGTGGTCGTTCCTACGCCCGTCTCAGTGGTCGAGCCCCTACTCCAGTGGTCACATGGGTTAAAAGCTCAGAGCAGCACAACCAGGAAAATTGAGAGGTTTTGCTGTCTAAATTCTGAAGTCTTTGGAGGAATGGACAACAAAAAATAAGGGAGGGGTGACTCAGCAGTTAAGAGCACTGGCTGCTCTTGTGGAGTACCTGGATTCAGTTCCCAGCACCCACATGGTGGCTAACAACCATCTGTAACTCCAGTTACAGAGAATCTGATGTCCTCTACTAGGTTCTATGGGCACTTCATGCACATTGTAGACTTATATACATCCAAACAAAACACTCATATACACAAAACATAAATAAATAAAATTTTTTTAACTTAAAAAATTTTTTTTAATTTTATTTATTTTTATATGTGTATGAATGTACTGTCTGCATGTAGGTTTGTGCACCCGTGTCGTGCAATGTTGCGGAGGTCAGAAGAGGGTCTTGGATTCCCCTGGAACTGGAGTTCTCCTGGAATTGGAGTTACAGACGGTTCTTAGTCGCCATGTGGGTGGTAGGGATTGAATTCGGGACCTCTGCAAGAGCAGTCAGTGCTCTTAACCGCTAGGCTATCTCTCCAGCCCCAATAAATAAATCTTTAAAAAATCTTAGTACTGGATTTATCGTGAGAAGAGCTGTGGTGTCAGGGTTGTGCAGGCTCTTGGTAACCTCTCTACCTTTATAGAGAAAAGCTGCTGTCGACAGCAGATAAGTAAATGCATGTGATGTATATCCCAAGATAATTTTATATATGGACACTGAAATTTTAATTTTATATAATTTTTGCATGCCATGAAGAATTCTTCTTCTCTTCAATTTTTTCCCATCCAACCATTTTAAAATGGAAAAACTATGTTTAACTTGAGGACCCTATAAAAACACATAGTGGGCTGCTGCAGCCTGCTAGCTGTGGTGTGCCCACCCTTGCATTTAAAGATAGTTTTGTCAAGTCCTTAGCAAATCATGTACCTTATGCATCAACTTTTTGTTTTCCAGAGGTAAAAGGCAGTGTCTTCTCTGCATGCAACAACAAGGTATCAGGAGGGTTTTTCTCCCACTAAAACTGGGATCCCAGAGGGGATCCTTCGTCCCCTCCAGCTCCCAGCCCAGGGTGCAGCTATTCATTCTTGCCTCCACAGCCACAGCCATATCAAACGGCAGTAGTGGGAAACTCAGGAAAATCTGAATCGCTGCAAACAGAGCCCATTTTGGCCTCCTGCCACCATTTAAAGAAAGCTTCTTTTAGTCTTATAACAGTTGCCAAATCTATGAGCTCAATTCCATTGCTAAAATTCACATTGGTAACTGAAGGAATCTATTAGCACAGAAAGAGACCTTCAGTGCACTTGAAGAGAGCGACAGGCGTGCGGCTAAGGATGTGCTGGCAGGCCCAGCATTAAAGTAGTCTTTCATTTTGTAACTGAATTCATTTGCCTTTTGGAAGAGTAGTGTGTGTGTGTGTATCTGGAGCTCATCAGTTAGGTTGGGCTTGATGGCCAGTGAGGCCCTAAGACCTGTCTGTCTTCTCCCCAGAACTGGGATTGCAGGTGCCCATGCCACCATGCCGAGAATTTTTCCATGGGTTCTGGGGATCAACCTCAAGTCCTTGCACTTGGAGGCAAGCACTTTACCAACCGGACCAATTTTCCTGCCCCTGAAAATAACGTTTTGGAATTTGGAATATTACCCACAGAGGCTGCCATTGACATTTGTGCAGACTTGGAACTGGCTCTCGATGAAGAAGGAAACGTCAAGAAAAGGAGAAAAACCAACCGCATGCCATTTGACTCCAGTACACACCACACACTTCAGAGATTGATTTAGAAACACGTTCCATTGATGTGCTCTGACCTTTCTGCTCTCTCCATTCCTCTTCCCCTGTCTTGTGTTGCTTAATAGAGGAGATTTTTTTTCTTCTAAAACTGGGATCCCAGGGGGTAAAATTTTGATTAATGGAAGACTAAATCAACCATCAATTAATCAATGGAGGAAGGTCAAAGGGGACCAAGGAAGGGAGGAAGCAGCCACACAGGCATAGATCCTGGAAAGATTCGAAGATGCTCAGGTTAAACAGCTCTTCCCTCTTCCCAGGAATGCAGGGCACATAATTCTGAATGTGCTGTAGTTGTCCTGGAGGATCTCAGGCTGCTCTCTCATGGGCCTGGCCTTCAGCTTGCAGCCCCATCCCTTTTACCACTGTACCTTCTGATACCATTTTGTTTTCTTAAATGTGTGCCATTAGGGAAGAAAATAAAAGGGAATTGGGAAACACTGAAATGATCAAGCCTCAAACATATCTGCCAGCCTCTTCTTTGATCACTTGATTTTGGAAGAAAGTGATTTGAATCCACTTAGCATTGAGTGGGCCATGGAAGCAGTGCTATATTATCAACACCAATCATCCAGCACAGACCGATGTCACTGCAGGAGCAGGCAGGGGCTGGACAGCTACTGGCTCTCCCAGCATTGATCTGCTCCTCAACTCCCAATTGTTGGCCTTTCCTCCTGCCGATTTCTTCCTTTCAAAATTAACTTCTCTGCCCTGGCTGTGTTTCCTATGTACTTCTGATTTGTCAGTGAAATGTATGGTATGAACACAATGCAGCAGGAAGGAGAACAGAATGGGCAGGGCCCAGGGCACTCTTTCCCATCAGCTCTGAGCATTCAGGTCAGGCTGTGCTGACCGGTGTGATGGAAAGATCTGCAAAGGCCTTCGCTGCACAACACTCTCATTCTTAGAGGATAAAAGGATTCCCCCACAAAGCAATCATTTTAAGTCCTGCCTGGCCTTTGAAGCTTCCCAGCAGTGACTATGGGAGATATAGGTGGCCAGGTTTCACCTCCAACCCAGGCCCACATGATCTGCTGACAGTACAATCTGCCAGCTGACCCTCCTGTTCCCGGCTGCTTCTCAGACTGGGCCAAACCTGCTGGGAGCCCTGCCAAGAATCTCCACTGGCAGCAATGCCTTCCACACTCACTCCATCTTCCAGAAGGAGAGCAGAAGCAAGTTAGATGGATGCACCCAGGCCAGTCGTTTTCCACTGGGAAAGATGAGGGGCCATATGCTAAGTCTTGGGTACTTAACTAATGTCAAAACATGTGCGAGTGGAGCTATGGAGATGCTGTTCGTTTAGCAAAGCCTTTGTCCACATGTTCTTTTGAGAACAAAAGGCTCTTATTGATTCAGTGCACTCCCTCACAGCCCCCAGATGCCCAGCAGCCCTTGATGTTTTACCAAGCAGTTTCTTTGTTGTACGAAGGAGGTTGTGGGCCTTTTCACAAATCTTCCTGCCAGGGAAGGCAAAATGGGAATTGACTAAGAAAGTGAGCTATCATTAACAGTTTTGTTAACTGTACAATAAAAAACAGATGTCCAGTAATGTGGCGAGTATTATGGTGGGAAATGATAATGCCCAAGGTTTTGTCTCTACCAGAGGCAAACCCTGGTCTCTGTGGTAGAAGCCTGGCTGAAATGTGCATAGATATCTGTTGACAGACTAAACCATGCTCTCATATTTTTCTGAGAATCTCATAACATTGAAGGGGAAAAAGAGGCAAAAGAAGAAAAAGTGGAGGTTAGGTATTTAGGCTAGATATTGAGGAAGGGAAGGGAAGGGAAGGGAAGGGAAGGGAAGGGAAGGGAAGGGGAAAAGGGAAGGGAAGGGGAAAAGGGAAGGGGAGGGAAGGGAAGGGGAGGGAAGGGAAGGGGAGGGAAGGGAAAGGGAAAAAAGGGAGGGGAAGTAAAAGAAATAGAAGAAAATACTGAAATATAACATTGTATGGTACAATTTTAGATGTCTTCTTTCTCTAGTATATATTTTTGGACATTCTATAAATCACAGATTTTACTAGTCTAATCAGGAAGAAGCCACCCAATTCTAACCTGCATATGCCACCACCTACACTTCACGAAAGTGTCACCTTAGATGCAGATGCCTTGTTTGGGGAGCAGGGAGCAGGCACAGTGTCAGTTTCACAAATCAGGCAATTGGAACGCAACTACAGAAAGCCTATATGCGTAGGCTTTGGCCTGCCCAGTATACCCAAACATACCTGGCCCTGGAGTGTAGGAAACTTTCTTTTTATGCCAAACAGGACCACATGGCCCTGCTAAGGGAAGGGGAACATAGTGCCCAATTTTTGGGGGGGAGCTGACCCCTCAGCACAGAGGCCAGCTGGCTACTTCCCATAGCCTGGCCTGAGTGGTACTTCCAACTCAGGCCCTTAGCCTGGACCCACGAGACTCGTGTTCCATTCTTGGCGGTGAATTCCCACCTGCCCAGAGACTGCTGAACCCTGGACAGGAATTTCAGGCTGATGGCTGTTGACCTCCCTTCAGCCTATGTCCACTCACAACACCAGCTACCTAGATTGGTGGTCCACAAAGGGGAGCCTTTATCCAACCCACTGGCCACCTGAACAAAATGCAGGCCTACCTTAGCCTGTATGTGCACAATAATTAATAAAAATAATGGCTGGGAATTCTGTGATGATGTTACAATGAAATTCAAATTTATTCCTTGCTACAGCTTGCTTTTATAAACCACATGACGTCAGTTCCCAGGACCAATCATAAGTCCCCCAACTCCGTGCCACTGCACACCATTGCCCCACCCAGCATCATGCACCTAGGCCATGTTGCTTGCTCCTCCTTGGGGTGGGGTCAGACCCTCAGCCACACGGTGCCCTAAGGCATGCTAGCTGGAAACTAGCCTGCAATTTAAGCTGGATTTTCCCACACTGGAGAAGAATTTTAGAAGCAAAACCAAGAGAAACATTGGGAAAGAAAGAAAAGGAGACTAGACTAGCTCTGGCCTGTCTGCCTCTGTGAGCCTGTGTTGGCAAAGTAACTATCTGAGCAGTGCTCTTGGGATGGGGAATCGTTCTTCCAAACTCATAGTGGCTCAGCACAGATTGGGATGGGGGAAGAGGAGACCTATTTAGACATTTCTAGGTGAATGTGTCACCTATTCATGTTCAAAATAGGAAGTCAATAGGTGTTCTCTCTCTTGTGGATTCTTAGCATTCTCTTTCAGAACATTCATTGGACAAAAGAATATTAAAAAAATAAATAAACTTTAAAAAAGAATATTCAGATTCTTACCCATTACAGGAGAGATTTTCCACCAATACTACCATGACTATCTCTTTATCTATCCGTTCTTCCCTAGGGTCCCTCTTATTTTGCAAATTGACTATCACGGACTCTTGCAGCATGATTTTCTGTGTGCTTGAGGAGTCCTCATCCTTTATTACCAAAATTCACTCATCCTTTGAGCCTTGGGTCAGGAGCCTTGGGTCAGGAAAGTGAGGCAGGGCTTAAAGGAAGATTTGTAGGCAGCAGGTTCAGCGGTAGCTTTGGGTCTCTGAACACAGCTAGGATGGCGCTCCTGGAACCAGCATTTGCAATGGCCACCTCCTGATCCTTGGAGCATCATTGAGGGGTAGGACAGCTCCACAGTTGGTACTGGGGCTTGTGGATCCCCCTGCCCTCTTCCTCTAGTGAGCTCAGAAAAATAAAATACTTCTAGGAGAAAATTGGCCTTTGGAAGACATTGTAGTATTTATGGAATTAATAATATTTACTTTTTAATACTGAATCCATCTAATCATTACTAGTCATTTACCTGGATGCTTCCAAGACAGGAACTTAGTCTATTCTTAGATTAATCAAATATTTCAAACCTCTACATTTTACCCTATAGAGTAATATATTTGGCCAATCAAAGGGACTTATCAGCAGCCAACCTGCAGCCTACAAACATGGACAAGCCTCCAGATATCAAAGGGAGACATGTGCTCTTCAATGAACCAAGGCATTTAAATATGGGACTTACAGGGCCTTGCTTAACATAAACTTTTATGGGTCTGTGAGTGGCTCCCAGGTGTTCTTCCTAGATACCATCTATTCATCTCAATGCTCCCAAGCCAGGACTTGGGCCTCCAAGAAAGGCTTCTGAACTCTCTGGGGCTATGAACCTCCTGTCTATCATATTCTGGTATTTGCAAGCCTTTGGAGCAGGACATGGTATCAAGGGTGAGGTGAGTTCCATCCCCACAGGCACGCTGAGCCCCACCCACAGCCACCTTCAAATTTCCAACAAGCCTCCCCTTACACAGTCCCCAACATTCCCCATGAGATTCTCACAGCTACCATAAGCAGATATTATTCTTCATTTTCCCCTTGACAAGAAGAAACACACAAGCATAAAACCTAAGTCCAAACCTGAACACCAGAGCTCAGGTCACCTTCACAGCAGGTCAGAATCTTCTGTGGCTCCTGCTTCCATGAGTACAAAGTCCAGGCTGCTTAATATACAGTTCCTGGCCAACTCCTCATTGGCTCTCAGCTCTTCCCCACCCTTCCCCATAGACCCAGTCCTGCAGAACACAGCTGCACATTCCCAGCCAAGTCCTAAGCACCTTTCTCCAGCCTGCAGCACTACTCTCTGAACTCTACTTGGCTGGTCCCACATAGCCTCCAGGTCCTAGTGTGCTGTTCCTGGTGTTGGTTGGTCTACCCACAGCTTTCCGCCCTACTCTCTCCATGTGTGCTGTGCCAAGGACCCTGTAATGAGCAGGCACTCCCAGCTCTGCATACCCAGAGCTGATGGTTCAGTAAGGCAAGGAAGAGACATAATTAAACAGACAGCAAGAAGATGCTGTGATAGGCAATGTGACAGAATAAGAACAAGGTGTCAGGACCTGACTAACTTAGAGATTCTCCAGAGAAACAGAACCAATAGGATAGCTGTGTGCACACAAATGAAGAGTTTTATTATAAGGAACTGGCTCCTGAACTCATGGAGGTGGCCAGTCTGCAGTCTGCATGGTGAGCGGCAAGCTGCACACTCAGAAAGAACACATGCTTTAGTTCTAGTCCAAGGGAAGGAAAAAGCGAATATCCCAGTTTGAAGGCAGTCAGATGGGAGGACAGTTGGCCTTATTGTCCCATTCAGGACCTCTGCTGTTTGGACGAGGCCCACCCATATGAAAGAGGACAATCTTCCCTTTTCAACTTACTCAATGAGCATGAATCTTATCCCAAAACACCCTCAACAGGGAATTCAGAATAATGCTTGACCAAGAATCTAGGCATCCAGGGGCTCAGTCAAGTTGACATACTATGATTAACCATCAAAGAATATCAGAGGGACAGATAGATAGAACCCCAACTCTGAAAATACTTCTTGTGAACGTCCTGCCTCCTGGAGAGTCCATTCAGCATCCTTTGCCTTGTCCCTACGGCCTTTGTCACAGTTGATGTCACATTATGTCATACCACCTCATGTGATGTCAGGACATACATCCTGTTTCTTTGTCCCTCCCACTAGACAGTAACTTTCTTAATGACCTTGAGCCTCAGCTTACTTAGCTGTAAAAAAGGACAGCAGTAGTACTCCTGGCCTCACAGTGATGTTGCCAGGACTAAAGAGTCAAGTACATGAAGAACTTAGTATCATTCTAGCCTCTAGTCCATCCTCAGATAATAGTGGAACGCCAGCCCCAGGACACTTTTCCGCTCAATACATGCTTATGATTGACTCACAGGGCACCTCTCTCCCTCTTGATTCCTCTCTTAGCAGGAACCAGTATGTCTGTGCCCAGCAGTGACTCAGGACCCATTCTTCCAGAACCCACTAAACACTGCAGGGGTTCCCTGTGAAGGGCTTGATGGGAAAGGAAAGTGTCTGATGCCTGCATGAAGACGAGGATAGGGTTGGGAGCTATCTGTGCAGACAGTTGGGGCCCAGAGCAGCTGTTCAGGAAGACATTCCCAACAGCACTGGATGCTTTGGCTTCAGTGACTCTCCAAGTCTGGCTTGTTCGTAAGTTAACAGCAAGACGAACTTCCATCAGACAATTGTTTTCTGACAAGTTATTTTCAAAAGGAGGAGACCTTGGGACCACTCATTATCCCAGAATTTGATTTCCACTTCAAGGAGAAACAGCTTCCAATGGAGGGGATTTCATCTTTTCCCATCGTTACAGGTGCTTCTGTGTGGTGAGAAGTTTGGAACGCATTCACATCTTGTACAACTCAGCAGTCTACAGGCATGAAAGATTTTATTGTTCTTCAATCATTCTTCCACCTGAGGCTATGGAAGGGGAGTTCCATCCAGGCCTTGCCTCCCCCTCATTTCTATGCCTTAGTTACATCACCTGCTTGAGACAGGGACAGTTGCCTCTGTATGTACTTAAGGATCTGTACAGACATCTATAGCAAACATGTGGTGCTCAGAGCAATGCAGGCAGAAGTCTGAAGCATGCAGAGGCTCAGAGCAGTAGCCTTACATGGAGAGAATGAGCTGGTAAAAAACCAATAATTTCTACATGGAAATAAACGTAAAATGCAGTAGGCAAATTCTTAGAGCACATAAACCAATTATCATAATGTTCTTTCTTTTCTAGACATTTCTGAAGATTCCAGAGTTGTATATGAATGTCTTCCACTTTTAATCCTGTGATTGTTCCATTGGATTATTAATTTTGTCAGGTATTTGCATCCGTTGTCTCTGCTCTGAAATTAATAAATGGCAATCCTGGTATTTGGATTTCATCAGAGATTTTTCTTTCTGTTTTTTTAGTTATATATTTATTTTTTATGTGTATGAATGTACTGTCTGCATGTAGGTTGGTGCACCTGTGTCATGCAATGTTGTGGAGGTCAGAAGAGGGTGTCAGATTCCCCTGGAACTGGAGTCAAAGACGGTTCTTAGCCACCATGTGTGTGCTGGGAATTGAACCCGGGTCCTCTGCAAGAGCAGTCAGTGCTCTTAACTGCTGAGCCATCTCTCCAGCCCCAGAGATTTTTATTTCTAATTTCCATTCCAACCGATTCTTTTAAGCACAAGTGCCATTGACTGAATGAATGTTTAGTGTAAGACACAAAAAGAGATATTGCCAGGTGGGGGCAGTGATCATTAACACAGCAAGTAGTACACGGCCCAGGTCGCTCTACCTGGGGCTCTTCACAGTGTAGTTGGAAGTCAGGCAGTTACTTAGCTAATGGGCACCGCTGTGGAGCCAGAACACAGCACAGGGAATAATGCTCTGGCCCCTGTGTGAAAGCTAAAAGAGGCTGAAGTTCCAACTGCCAGCACTTGTGATTATGACCTTATTTGGAAGCAGTCTCTTTGCAGATGAGCAAGTTAAAATGAGGTCATTAGGGTGAGCCCAACCTAACATGACAGGTGTCCCTGTAAAAAGGGAAATTAGAAGACAGAAGCAGGCATGGTGGAATGCCATCTATTAGCTGAGGGACAGCATAGCTGCCAGGACTCCAGGGGCTCGGAGGGACAGATGCTCTTCAGAAGGAGCTGACCCTGCAACCTTGACCTTGGCCTTCTGGTTTTTTCAACTGTGACTGTAGGTTTCTGTTGTTTTGACATCAGTCTGGGGGGGCTTCGTGATGGTAGCCAAAAGCATGACCAGGCTACTTTTGACTGCTGTGATCAGGATTGTCTCCTTTCAGGTAATCTTATCAGTTATTTAAGCATTATTCTACAATTGCAGAATTAACTTTAATAACCTCAGAATCTAGGGAATGTTTGGTGAAGAATCTGTAGCCATCTAGATATCCCACAGTAATGAAGATATGGCTTCAAATGAAAGAGTTAAGGATAATAGATGCAGTGTCTATTGTCTATTGTGTATTTCTAGGTGCTAAGCATTGAGTTAAACACTTCACATGCATTATTACCTCATTTAACAGTACACACAATTATCACCCTCACTTTTCAAATGAGAAAAATGGAGCACAGAGAAGTTTGGTTACTTGCCTCAAGCATCACAGCAAAGAAGTAGTGTTACCATTTGTGCTTAGACCATCTGATTCCAGAACATTCCTTTTATAGCTGGGAAGATCTGGAAGTGATCCATTTTATAAGTGAAAGCTAATTTGATCAGCATCTATGAAGCAATAAGGAAGGTTTCTGTAAATCTGTCTTTAAGCACATAGTTACTAATGACTGACCTCAGCCAGTGCTGAGAAGCCAACGGGAGGAGAATAACCTTAAGATGCTGGCTTTTGCTCCATCAGTTGAAAGTTATAAGAGCAAAACTGAAACTTCCCAGGAAAAAGCATCCTTTACCCTTCGAATCACAGCAGTACTTTCTGCCCAAGTCCCCAAATTTTGATCTTGCTAGCTCTCACAACCACGAGTCATATTTGTAAAATAACAAATTGCACGTGTTCATACACATACATCAACACCATATGTATATTTACACAGGTGCAAATATATACTCATATGCAAATGCACATATATATATATATGTTTGAGTGCATGTGTACACATGTTTGTGCAATTATGTGTGTCCTACCAGTTATTTCTTCAGAGATTCCTGATGAAATTAATAATCCAGGTGAAAACTCACAGGATTGAAAGAGGAAGATGGTCATATACAGCTTTCGGAGCTTCAGAAATTTCTGGGAAGCCTAAAATTCCTTTAGAAATTCTCTTCTAGTTTAAATTCCCTGTCTGTAAAATGGCAGGGAAAAGCAGTTCTAAATAACAGTCCTTGCCTCATCTTCGTGGAGGCAACATAAATGACAGATGGCAGAGGTGAAAATGCTTTTTAAACAATCAAATGTCACACTAATGTCAGTTATTAAATGCCAGGAGTGTATCTCTTCCAAATAATAGCCAATCATCTGTTTGTTAATTCAGGGTTTATAAAATCTCCAAGTGAGACAACAGAAAGATAATGTTCAGTGCAGACGGAGAGAATGCATACGGTGCTGGGCTTGGGTTCCCGTGAACGGGTCAAGCTGCCCTTCTGGGCTGTCCCTGCCCTTGGCAAAGACTACGGAAGACTGACACAGGGCCCTGTTCCCGTCAGCTCACCAGTTGCAGGAAGACAGAAGGAAGCAAGGAATTTCCCACCTGTCTTGCAATCCCGAGGAGATGTGTGACCAGGGATAGGCAGCATGGCTACTTCTCAGCTTTGCAGAGAAAATGGCTGTCCTCACACCGCATGTGTCTGGGGCTGAACATAATTGAGCACTGGCTGAGCAGGTCACCTCCCCGTGGGGTCAGGAGGCTGCAGAGGGAAGCTCCTGACCTACCCCTGGCCTCAAGGATGAGCACACTGAGGAGGCACAGAATCCCCTGGGAGGAGCAGCATCTAGTTGGTACCTCTTTGTATATAAGCAGACATGGAGAAAGGTCCAAGTATACAATGTCAGAAGGTCCATAGTTTAATGTGCCTATAAGCCCTACACTTGTACCATTGTGTTTGCACAGCATCTGTGCATGCACACATGTGTGCAGGAGCTAAGTACGGGCAAACCTTCCAGACAATACCATCCTTGATGTGCCTGGGACTTTCTTTTTAAATTTTTTTTTTCTTTGCATGTGTATGAATGTACTGTCTGCATGCAGGTCTGTGCACCCGTGTCGTGCAATGCCGCGGAGGTCAGAAGAGGGTCTCGGATTCCCCTGGAGCTGGAGTTCTCCTGGAATTGGAGTTACAGACGGTTCTCAGCCGCCATGTGGGTGCTGGGGATCGAACCCGGGTCCTCTGCAAGAGCGTCGGTGCTCTTACCCGCTAGGCCATCTCTCCAGCCCAGTGCCTGGGACTTTCATTGCCTCTCCTTGTCTGCACAATTTAGATGCTACTGATGTTGCCAAGTCCTCTGGCAGCTTGGGAATGACTCCCTTCCTTGGTCTCTTCTCCATGGCATCACAAGCTCTGCAGTATCACTTCTCTGGGCAGCAGCCTTCATACCATCTCTTTGCTAAACGCATCGTTTTTTATTATTTTATTATTTTTTATGTGTATGAATATACTGTCTGCATGTAGGTTGGTGCACCCGTGTCATGCAATGCTGAGGCAGTCAGAAGAGGGCGTCGTATTCCCCTGGAACTGGAGTTGAAGATGGTTCTTAGCCACAATGTGGGCGCTGGGAATCGAACCCAGGTCCTCTGCAAGAGCAGTAGGTGCCCTCAACCACTGAGCCACCTCTCCAGCCCCGCTAAATGCATCTTGAACAAAGCAAATGATATGTATAAGGCTACAGGGCAGTGTGGTAGCTCCCTGATGTTCCATCAGGCTAATTCTGAGAAAAAGACACATCTCTAATACTACCCTTCTAATTTCAAAACAGCCCTGTGTGACTGGCGTGGCTTGGTGGGAGCCTGGCTGTGTTGCCCGTCATATCCTGGCTGTCCCCTACCCTAACCCTAACCCTAACCCTAACCCTAACCCTAACCCTTTTTGTCCTTTACAAATGTTGACAGTAGGTCACCCCCTCAAGATGCAGCACACTTTACTTTCACATTTTCCAAATTGCCCTACTATTTTCTTAATGTTCAGGATTATCTCTATTGCCCATACCTTCTTCCTTAGATGATCATAAAAACCAGAGCCTTCACCAACATTTTCTGTTAATTTTGCTCTCAGTTCAGCCAATGGTATGAACTGAACACAATTCAACGTGTTCAGTGAGGACTGTCTATCACATCCCTGTCCTAGTTTTGTTTCCTGTGGCTGTGACAAAATACCTTGACAAAAACTCACAGTTCAGCTGGGCATGGTGGTGCATGCCTTTAATCCTAGCACTTCGGAGGCAGAGGCAGGCAGATCTTTGTGAGTTCCAGGACAGCTCAGCTGGGGCTATAAGGAGACCCTGTCTCGAAAAAGACCAAAACAACAACAACAACAACAAAAAACCTCACAGTTCTAGGTTAAGGTCCATCATAGCAGGGAAGTTGCAAGGCAGGAATTTGAGGGAGCTGGTCACATCTCACCCATAATCCAGACCCATGCTGCTGCTTAGCTCAATTCCCCAATCTTACACCATCCAGGAGAATGATGCTGCCTATAATGGCTGAGTCCCCACCTCAATGAACTTAAAGGAGACAGTCTCTTACAACCACACCCATAGGCCATCATGATCTAGACAATCACTCACCAAGACTCTCTTCCCAGGAGATTCTAGATTGTATCAAGTTGACTGTTAAAACTAATCATGACAGTCTACACATGGTGAACCTCCACCTTGAGAATTATATGATATACTACTTCTTCGATGGATTCAGGATCAGTAAATCTAAGGACAAGGGAGACATGCTGTGGTACACAAAGAATGAGATCTTGCCAGAGAAGGAAACGGTGCAACACGCATGCATGGTGGGATTACCAGGGAGATGGGGAAGTGACAGATTTTATGACTATTACCTCCTTGGAGCATTGGACACTTGTAGTAAGTTTAGAGACATGGATAAAGCACCAATCTGGAGATGCCATAGCAGGGACAGCACACCATGCCAGAGGCTGGACTGCTGGGGGCTACTCCTTAGGACTCATGAGTAGAAATGGTTTTGATATCTTTACATCTCTGTGATGCTGAGGGCAGAGCAGTGATGAAGTCCATGTGCGGCTTGCCAAGCATAAAACATGACCATTTATAAAAACTACATATTCTAGAGCATCTGAAGTCTCCCTGTGGGGACTGTCACTTACAGATCTGTCTTATGATGAGTCTGTGCAGGGTGAGTCCAGAAGTCTGTATTTTTAACAATGCCCTCAGGGTCCCAGAACTGGGCAGTTTAGGAAGTATTGCCCGAAGTACAGTTTTACTTCTGTGGGCAAGGATGAGCCCGGGAGGCTACCAGAGCATTGCTACCAATTGCTGTAAGTTTAGACTGGGCTGAGTATCCATTCAGGAGAGAGTGATCATAATTACTAACACATAGAAAAAGGAAGCCGCAGATGGATCACAAAAGCCTGAAACACAGCAAGAAGATTTTACTGAGCATGTGTGGATCCCATACAGGTAACATACTCACAAAGCCATGCAGGGACAGGACAAATACCACCTGGAGGAAGGGAGGGCAGAGGGGTCCAAAGGGTGCTGCTGTTCTGACTCTAAAGTTTCACTCCTTCAGTGCAATGCTGAGTGGACAGTCACCTTTCTTGTCAGTCTGAGAAGTTTGATTTCAGTTCATGGCTCAGGAGGGGACAGTTCTTCATGGCGTGGAAGAAACTCAGCTCCTCATAACTCAGTGGGTAGTAAGCAGAGAACTTGGGTTAGGACCTGAGCTTGGATATAGCATGAGACCCACTCCCTAGTGACGTACTTCCTCTGGCCAGGCCACACCTCCAGAAGGTTATCTGATTTCCTAAAACAAACTCAGGAACCAAGTTTTCAAACACATGAGTCTGTAGGGGACATTCCACATTCAAACCACAATACACTGATTGAGTTCAATATTATTCCTAGATTTTCTTCTGTTTACAGAAGTATTTTATGCTGATTTATCTTTATTATTATTGTTATTATTATTATTATTATTATTATTTAAACAGTCTCCCAAAGCCCCAGCTGGCCTGGAACTCACTGTGTAGACCAGGCTAGCCTCAATTTCACAGAGATCTGCTTGTCTCTGCCTCCCAACTGCTGGGATTAAAGGCATGTGCTGCCACACTTGGCATTGATACTGGTTTGTCAATAGCCACCGCTGAGATGGGGAGGTAGCTCAGTTAGTAAAGTGCTTGCTGTGAAAATACAAGGACCTGAGTAATGCACAGTGAGGACAGGCAGCTATCTAAGACTCACTGATCAACTAGCTTTCCATTTGATGAGCTGTAAGTCAGTGAGAGGTCCTGCCTCAAAATAGGTGGACAGCTTTCTGAGGAAAGATGCCTCAGCCTTCTCAGTCTCCTCCACATGCGTGTCCACACACCACAACCACCAACACCATGCAAACTAGTCACTCTTGAATCATTCTAGCTGTTAATTTTAGAAAACTGAAGTCTTTCAGGAGAAACATGTAGATCACATGAAAGATGCTCCAAATTTCTTGTGCCTCTTAAAGTGATTATTGAATGGTAAAGAACTTTTTGAAAAAAAATCAGTTGGCTTTTTCAGTCACTTTAAAGGGAAAAGTCCACAGGAAGATTCTTCGCCAGAGTCTCCTGACTCCTCCCAGAGGCCTCTGACATTTCAGATCTTCTAGCTGAAGGAGGGAACCTCTTCTAGAAGCTTCTCTCTAGAACCAGCATGATATGATTTGGATCTTAAAATACCCTTCAAATGCCATGCATTAAAAAGCTTAGTCTCGCTGGGTGTGGTGGCGCATGCCTTTAATCCTAGCACTTGGGAGGCAGAGGTAGGCGGATCTTTGTGAGTTCAAGGCCAGCCTGGTCTACAGGACAGCTGGGACTACAGGGAGACTCTGTCTCGAAAAGACAAAAAAAAAAAAAAAAAAAGCTTAGTTTCTCTTAACCGCTAGGCCATCTCAGGTACACAGACCTACATGCAGACAGTACATTCATACACATACAAAAATAAATAAAATAAAAAAGTTAAAAAGCTTAGTCTCCAGCCTGAGGCACTATTATGAGGTAGAGAGTCTTTAGGAAGTGACATCATAGGAATGCTCTTGAAGACGACATTGGAAACTACCCCATGGGGGTGATGTGCGTGCGTGCATGCGTGTGCGTGTGCGTGTGCGTGTGTGTGTGTTTCTTGTTCCCGGCCACCATAACGTGAACAAACTTTCGTGTATGCCTGCTGTTCACCCCCAGGCCCAAAGCACTTGGGCCACGTGACTATGGACCAATCTCCCACCTCCATAAAAAAAAAAACCTTGATCCCAATAAATCATTCCTCTTTTAAGTTGATTTTCTCATAGCAACAGAAAGCTGATTAACATACAGCTAGAAACACTAGTCAACACCCTTGCTGGTCAACATCTTTACTGAAATGTTATAGACAGAGAATGTGGGGCAGTACCATATTTTAAGAAAGAAAGAAGGCTCCACCCTCACTCAGCAGAGCTCTCAACAAAGGGACACATCAAAGGAAAATGAATGTGGCCTAGACAGCAGGAGAAGAATTGTATGTTGATGCTTCCAGAGAGAATTAGGCCTATTACAGCTACCAGAGACTGGCCAGGGCTGCAAATGACGCCTTGCGGCCAGGAGGAAGGAGGTTGCTAATTGGAATATGCGATTCAAAAGGTGAGCACAGCACAAAGCCCAAGGGGGACTGACTGCAGGTTTAATTAAAGATGAGCATCTAAAGCCTTGTCCTTGATTCAAAAACAGTGGCCCTGAGAAACGTCTGGGAAACATGCAGGCTCATTAAACAAAGTTTTGACTCTTAGATAGGATGGACCATTTTCCCACCTACACTTCTGCCAAGTGTGATTTAGGATTCTTGCTCTACAGCTCCCTAGATTCTGGTCAAATACGACCCCAAGAGAGAAGGAAACAAAACCATTTCAGTATTAAGAAAGATGAAGTGCTACACAAGACAATATATATATGTATATATATATATATATATATATATATATATATGTTTAAAATTTGCAATATATATGTGCTTTTTTCAGGTCATCCAAGTCTCTAACTATGGCACTGAAGCATTTGTGGGGGTAGAGCTCCTGGTCATGGGGGGCAGGTGTCCCACCCCGATTTCTCAGAATGTAATTTACAGCCTTGAAGGTGGAAAGTGAGTCTTCAGCCTCACTGGAATCCTCTGGTTTCATGCTTCTGACTGACCAGCATAAGAGGAGTGAGCACAGCGCCTCCAGGAATGGAGGGGGGTCAGGGAGAAAGCAGGGTTTAGAGCAGAGGTACAATTGCTTTCAATGCTGAAAATGATCAGTGAGACTATTCAGTGTCACTCCAAGTAGGCTTTTCCTATCTACAGAACAGTGGTAAAGTGCTGTATGTGTATAAACACATATATAAGATTAAATATGTGTGCTTCTATAGGCACTCCTCTATGACAGTACAATTTGTGATGTTTCTGGTTCTGACTTTATGACGATGTGTGATGGACATTCAGTAGGCATCATTTTTTTAAATTTATTTATTTATATATTTTTTATCAAATCTAGACCCATGTGCCCCCATCCCCCCACCCCACCAGAGCTCATGCATTCTGCCAAACATGCTTTTCATCTCTTTCTCAGTCTTTCTCAATATTCTCCATGTGGAAGTTGACTGTTTTGAGCAGAAGTTCACTGTTTCAGTCAGTTCTTTGATGCAGTATTTTCTGTTGTTGTTGTTGTTTCCAAAATGCATTATGTCCAACTGCTTTGTACAGAAGCTCAGGGGGCCCTACACAAGAAATACTTACAACTGGGTAATTGGCACTAGCATCCACAGATGAGGGATACCATTCGTCGTTTGTTTTTCTGGGACTGTGTTACTTCACTCAGCATGATGTCCTCTAGCTCCAGCCATTTTCCTGCAAAGCTCGTGATGTCGTCTTTCTTTACTGCTGCATAGAACTCCATTGTGTAGATGTACCACATTTTCTCTATCCATTCGTCAGTTGAGGGGCATTTAGGTTGGTTCCAGCTCTTTGCTATTGTGAAGAGAGCTGAAATAAACATGGCCGTGCATGTATCTCTGTGGTGGCGTAAGTCTTGAGGGTACATGCCCAGGAGTGGTATGGCTGGGTCGGGTGGCAAGTTCATTCCAAGTCTTCCAAGGGTTCTCCACACTGCTTTCCATAGTGGCTGTACGAGTTTACATTCCCACCAGCAGTGGATGAGTGTTCCCCTTTCCCCACAACCTCTCCAGCACTTGGTATCATTTGTTTTCTTGATCCTAGCCAGTCTTACTGGAGTAAGATGATATCTTAAAGTGGTTTTGATTTGCATTTCCTTAATGATTAGTGATGTTGAGCAGTTCTTGAGGTGTTTCTCAGACATCTCTAATTCCTCGCTTGTGAAGTCTCTGTTCAGTTCTTTGCTCCATCTATTGAGCGGGTCGTTTGTTTTCTTTTTTCTTTGTTTTTTGAGTAGTTTATATATTCTGGAAATCAATGCTTTGTCAGATGTATCTGCAGTGAAGGTTTCCTCCCACTCTGTGGGATTTCTCTTCACTTCCTTGATTGTTTCTTTTGATGTACAGAAGCTTTTGAGTTTGATGAGGTCCCATTTGTCAATTGTCGACCTTAATTCTTGTGCAGCTGCTGTCTGATTTAGGAAGTCTTTTCCTACGCCTATGTCTTGTAGTCTGCTGCCAACTTTTTCTTCTATCACCTTCAGAGTTTGGGGTTTCACGTTGAGGTCTTTAATCCATCTGGAGTTGACTTTTGTACAGGGCGAGAGGTAGGGGTTTAATTTCATTCTTCTACAAGTGGTGATCCAGTTTTGCCAACACCACTTGCTGAAGATGCTGTCTTTTCTCCATTGTGGTTTCTTGGCCCCCTTGTCAAATATGAGATGGCTGAAATTGTATGTGCTCAGATTTGGATCTTCGGTTTTGTTCCATTGGTCAACAGGTCTGTTTTTGTGCCAGTACCAAGCTGTTTTTATGACTATAGCCCTGTAGTATAGTTTGAAGTCTGGTAGTAGGCATCATATTTTGAGTTGGGAATTTGACCCTTTCTCTCCCAGGCTAGCAGGATACAGTCCAATCATCACTTCACGTTGGACAGCAGCAGCAGCTGGTAGCCTCTACTCAGTAGTGCAGCCATGAGAGAAATACTTGGACTTCTCAGGGGACTGGGCTGTTTGCTTTTCTAAGCTCTACCTAAAACCAAAATTAGCTCTGTCACTAGATTTCCAGTCTTAAAATCTACTGTCTATTGGTTGCATGAGTTCAGAATATGATTGCTACCTTTTATCTGTGGATCCAACTAATTGTGGATCAAAATGGTTTTTTAAATATTTGTCTGTTTACTGAATATGCACAGACATTTTTCTTGGCATTGTTTCTTAAACAGTATTGTATAAACGCTAAGTCATTATAAAGCATTTCCATTGTGTTAGCTTTTTATAATGACTAAGAGATGATTTGATAAGCAGTGCTCAGTAAGATATATGGAGGTAATATGCGAATATGATGCCATTTTACATGAGGGATTGAACATATTCAGCTTTTGCTATTCTGGGGAAATCTCCCTGGAAGCAAGGCCCCAAAGCTGGCAGGAAATGAGCATAGTTTTCTTATCTATATTAATGACAGTAACAACAGACAGCAACAGGTCTGACTATGATGGTTCTGTGGAGAAGGCACCTAAGCACAGAGTGGTTGGCACAATGAGGTCTCTGTAGCAGGCAGCTTGGCACTACTTGTTTGGGCTTGGTGGTGATAGTTGCCTTAAGTGGAAGTAGATGAGCTTCAAAATGGATGTGTCACACATTCATGTTGCCTGGGCAGGAAGAACAGGCAAAGCATGGGGGGATGCTACATGGGGTTTTTCAGAGCTAGGACTAAAAGAACAGAACATTATTCTGGAATATTCTCTCTATAAGTGCTCTGGAGCCTTCTGGAGAAACGAAGCAAGTTCATCTCTCAGTTCATACGCCACTAAGGGAGGTGCTCTTAGCCCAGTCCCTTAATCTTTGATGTCTGATTATGGGTCTTCTCACTACCCTGTGCCTTCTGAGCTTACCCAATCCTTCCTGCTGGATTGAATAGCAGTCGTGTCCCACTTTCTCAATGTGTACAGTCACCCTCTGTGGATCAAGAGAAGGGCTCTGGTTGAACCAGTCCTGTGGCTGTACCCACTGTGTAAGGCTTACTGAAAACATTTCGTGTGGGCAGGGCCATATTGGGCCAGGTACACAGACAGTCCTTGCTGACCACTTTGGCATGGGCATATGGAGGTTCAGACAGGGGCCAGTAACATTGATGGTTAGCTCTGTGACTTTTGGCAAAGTTGTCATATCTTCAATTTTATATCTAAATCTTCTGAAACTTCCCTTTCTCTCTTTGTCATATTCCTTGTTGATACTACATAAGGCTCTCCTGGTAGGCTGGGCTGTCTGCCATTTTTTACCAATAAAAACAAAGAGCCTTTTGCATACACACCACACACATATACACACACATGCACTCACACACACACATTTGGTACATTTTTGGAAGTAGAATTTCTGAGTTGAATAGTGTTTACATGATATATATAGATATATATATATTTTTTTTTGAATTTAATTTTTCAATTTTCACACAATAGAGTTTGATGGTATTTAGATCCTCCTCTCGCTGTACCTCCCCCAACTGCCCCCAGGCCAATATTTTAATGTACTCTCATCTATCTATCTATCTATCTATCTATCTATCTATCTATCTGTCTGTCTGTCTATCCATCTATCTAATCATCTATCTGCCTGTCTATCTCTCTCTGTATAAATATATAAAATACAGCCTATAGAGACTGATTTGTGTCCCCAAATGGCCTTAAGTGTGGGTCTGCCCACTAGACCCACCAAGAGCCCCATCCCCATAAGACACTGTCTTTCTCCTTCTTGGCAGCCATCAATTACCAGAAGTACCTTAGGTTGGATACGTATGTTTTTTCCAATTTTTAAATTAATTTATTTGTATTTTATGTGTATCCCTGTATGTATGTAAGTGCACCCATGTGATGCAGTACTTTCAGAGGACAGAAGAGGGCATTGGAGCTCCTGGAACTGGAGTTATGGACAGTAGTTAGCTGTCATGTGGGTTCTGGAATGTGAATCCTGTGCAAGAGCAGCTAGTGTTCGTAACTGCAGAGCCATCGCTCTAGCCCCTAGATTGGTATTTCTTATGACTTCCTTTGTGTCTATGCTGGAATTTTGTATGGTCCGAGCTTGCGTGGGACTTGTGCATGCTGTCACCATTACTGGGAGTTCACATGTGTAACTGAGCAGCAGTCTGGAAAACTGTTTCCTTGTGGTCCTCCACCCTCTCTCACTCTTTCAATCTTTCCACCTCCTCTTCCACAATGATTCCTAAGTCTTGGAGGCAAAGGTTTGAATTAGCTGCCCTATTCAGGGACAAGCACCATTCAGCCTCTTGTTATGTGCACATTGACGAATTACAGGCTTCTGTGTTGATCACCATCTGCTATATAGGGGAACTTCTCTGGCGAGAGTTGAAGGATGCATCCATCTTATGAGTAGAAGTTGCCTTGAAGTTGTGTCACTTAGGATTAAGTGTCTCAGAGACCCTGTGATATATATAGATAGATAGATAGATAGATAGATAGATAGATAGATAGATAGATATAGATATAGATATATAGATATAGATAGATATAGATATAGATATATAACAGCACTTACACCTAGACAACTCCCTCAATAAGGAATTTGACAAAAGCAAAGGTCATGGATTCTGAAGACCCCCAGCAGGTGATCTTGAAGGAGAATGAATGAATGTTGATTGTGGGACCACAGACTTGGCTATGGTAGGCGAACAGTGATGCACACGGCTTCCTCTTCCACCCATTGCTTGTCAGTTCTACTGGAAATGGAGGCTTGTTGCCTATGAATTCTATTCTTTGAGTTGAGTTGTTGACCAGGGTAGTCCAAGAGACTCCCCAAATTACACAGGCTATTGCCACAGCCCTAGATTGCCTCCCAGAACTTGACGGTAAGACACCATTGCTGAAGACAGGACTTACGTTAGAGATCAGATTTGGAGCAATGGAGCTGGAACTGACTTGGAAACCACTTCTCCTGAAGGCTAGCTCTCATAGCTTTGGAGAGCACTGCCCAACCTGCTAAGGGAGAACATCATTCGATGGTCTAACACCAGCTTTAAGACTGAACAACCACATCAATGGGCACAGCATATGACATTGGTGCAATAGTGACACTTTTGTTTTGGAAGCAATCACTGGATATCTAATTGGACTTAAAGCCCATTCACTGGGAGGAAACTCATGTGTAATATTGTAAGTATAGCCAAATACCCATGGATGGAGCGATCAGAAACCTTAGAGGAAAACCCAAGTCTGTCACATGCATAAACTAATATGTACAAAATATGCATCCTCATATTTACAGTCAAGTATCCTAGTCACTACTCATCAAAGAAGCTTCTTTTGCACTAGACAGAGACTATTACAGTGTACCACAACTGGTCACACAGAGATATTGTTTGTGAATTGCCCAAGCCCAAGTGGCACATCTATAATGCAACATCTACATCTAAGGCTCATGCAACATAGAAGAAGAGATAAAGAGGACACTAATGAATCTCTCGACTCTCACCAATGAAGCTCCCTCATGCTATAGAGGGTCAGGAACACAAAAGGGGACAATTGGCCAAAGTGTGGAGATTAGGAGTCTTCAAAGGGCAGGTCCTCAGAAAGGATTCACTTACCCAGGGCTCAGAGACCATTGAAGAAGAGGGGGCAGAAAAAAATTGTAAGGGCCAGGGAGGTGTATGACCAAATTGAAATAGAGTTGTACATGCTCCGAGGACCCTCTTCATATGAACCTACAGCAGTGGTGTCAGTATGCACAAGACCCATGCAAACTTAAGCAGACAAAACCCAACAGAGAACTGTGGAAATAGGCAGCAGGTCCCAATCTTAACAGAAGAACTATTGGCAGCTGATTACTTGGTGATGAAGAAAGAGCTGGTCTTCTCCTTTTTTTTTTTTTACATTTCATTTATTTTATGTGTATGAATACATTGCCCAAAAGTGTATAAGTGCACCCGTGTTGTGCAATGCCCATGGGGTCAGAAGGCATCGGATTCCCCTGGAAAGTTACAGACAGTTGCCGGCTGCCATGTGGGTGCTGGGAATCGAACCTGGGTCCTCTACAAGAGCAGTTGGTGCTCTTAACCACTGAGCCATCTTTCCAGCCCTAGCTGGTCTTACTAAAGCAAGGGACTCTGGATGGGCTGGCTAGGCTCAATGGATGAACTTGCACTGAGGAACATCTAAGGACACTAACTTGACACAATGGGCCTTCATAGAAATGCAGGAGTGTATGAATTCTGGTGGGGGACAGGCTGTGGAAGTGTGCCAGTGGGGGAGGGGGTATAAAGGGGATTAAGATTGATTTGAGATGTTCTGTATAAAATACAAAAAATTCAATAACAAACAAATAAAAGCATTCAATAACAGTTTAAAAGTCTGTAGGACTATAGCTTATGCTTAGGACTATAAATGAAAATGGAATGTTGGCTGAAGACCTAAGCCACAGGAGAATTATCTTTAAAACACAAAGCAAGTAGAGTTAGCAGGTTCCATCCACTTCTGGGAGACTTCTTAAAGTTGGTGTGACAGTGCAAGTCATTGAAAAGCTTTTGTGAAGACGTGGGTGAACAACGAGAAGTCCCAACTCCGCCAACTTGATTCGAGCATCTGACCGGCCAGTTAGAAAGCATCCTTTCCAATCTGTAGCAGACATTACCTTCCTAATTACCAATGAATAATCCACAAGGATTTTCCCCAGTACTCTGGCAACAGAAAAAAGAATTTTCCTCTTGGTCATAAAGCAAGTGTCTGCAGGAGGTGAGCAGATTGATCAGTGCTTATGAGTTTAAAGCCCCTTCGTTTCTGCCTGGCTTTCCGTGGATAATCGTCATTGAGTGAACACTGTTTGATTTTTGTTCTTGGCAACAAAATGGGGCATTTCAGCTTTCAGGCTCTGGAGTTCATTAGAAATTGGCTTTGTCTGGTTTATTCTATGGGTGAATCGGGCTTCGTCTCAGATGATGGGAGGCTGAGTACACACTTAAGCCAGGCCAGTTTCTGTTTCTAGCGAGGAATGCATGACCTACTTTCTCTGTACAGTAGCACTAAGCAGTATCTTCAGGTCAAAGCCACCAAATAAGGAACAGTACCTTGGGTTAAATGAGATTCATGATAAAACACGGGGTGGGGGGGGTGAGTGAAATTAAGGGCTTGCTTCTTCCTAGAAGGTATACAATGTTTGATGGAATTAAAATTCCCTGCAAAAATATAACACAATAGCTTTGTTTGCTTAGCCAGCAATAAAACAATAAAAAGGAACACACATGTGCTCTGTTAAGGCACAGCATTGTTCTTCCCCTATTGGTTCTCAACTTTTTTTTGCATGGGTAAGGTGACACTGTGTGGTGGATGTTGCTTGCATCCATCCCTCTATTTACACTACTGTTTGTGTGCATATCTTGCTTATTTGACGACCTAGCAGGATGGTACAGGACGTGGCAGTGGGTTTGCATGTTGTTCACTATTGCAGCAGACATGTGAGGCCAAGCAGGTGGAGAGAAGGCATCACGGATAGTAAGAAGAAAGGGAGACCAAAGAGGGACCAAGGACAGCAGCTGGGGTGTACCTGTGAGGTCTGGGGGAGCCTGGCCAGGCAGGTGTACTTGCTCCTGAGGCAAAAACCTTAGAGAGAAGCTGTTTCCTCAGAAGGAACATCTGTGGAGGAGGCAGGTAGGGAGGAGAGTGGGAAGTCCAAGCAGGTGAGGTCTGGAAATGGGAGCGGGACCCAGAGCTCCACACTAGCTATTCCCGAGACAACCAAGCCATGGCCTGGTTTCCAGTATGGGTCTGGACTGGAAGGTTCCAGGCCCTGATTCTTCATCTGCAGTAGGATGACATTCTGATAACATGAAGGCAGCACGGACACTCTCCCGCCCTGGAGAGTCTCTCTCACTCTTTGCTGCCTTTCTTCCTAGCTGTCATTTGCTAACAATCTCTCTGTTGCTGGGCAGCTCCACCCCGTCCCTGTCTGTCTCTGTCTCTGCCTCTGTCTCTGTCTCTTTCTTTCTGTGTCTCTCTGTCTCTTTCCCGTCTCCCACTGGCTGCAGTGTTTCTCATACAGTTTGAATTGTTTGAGACTTCTATAGACCTATGTGAACTATAGCTTTTAAAACTCCTGGTATAAAGACATGGGTAGGATGTTCTCCAGTCTAAAAGAAATGTGTTTGAAACAAAATGAGATTCAAGGAAAAAAATATGCTATATTTTCAATCTCTTTGAGGACTTTCTTAACTCAATACCACTTATAATGTGAGGCAATTGGCTAAGGCTTTGGGATAGTCTGTGACAAAAATACAAATTGGCAGTACAGAATGTGTGTACTGGTCACTGTGTTAGGATTTCAGCTTGATGGGTAAGGTCCTGTCCAAAGTGCTGGAAGGGATTTTTTTTGAGATAGGATCTCCCTGTAGCCCCAGCTGGTAGAACTTGCTCTGTAGACCAGGCTGGCTTTGAACTCACTCCCAAGTGCTAGGATTAAAGGTATGCACCACCACACCCATCTAGAATGGATTTTTTAAAAATACAATAATCTTACTTGTTTATCAGTGAACTATCAGAAGGGATGTTTGAGTCTATAATGCTCCTCTAAGAAATCTAATGAGGATGCTTGAGAAATGGCTCAGCAGTTAGGAGTACCTGCTATTCTTTCAGAGGACTCAGAGTTCCTAGCACTCACATGATGGCTAACAACTACATGGAACTCCAGTTCCATGGGATCTGACACCTTCTTCTAGCCTCTGTGGGTACCAGACACACATGGTACACATACATACATACATACATGCAAAGACTCATAAACATAAAAATATCTAATGGGCACCCAAGGAGTAACTTGTCGCTACTAACCATAGAAAAACCAAATGGTCAATCACTCTCTACCAGATTGTGACATGTTGTGGGTCACTTAGTGACCTGACAAAAACCAGTCTGGTAGTACCAGATTCTCCCTGAGATAAATTTCTGTTGTTAGTTTTAATAGTCATTTATTGAACTATGAGCCTGAAAATAACTTCAGTTCAGAAAACTGTTTGCAGAGTTTAGTTTTGGATTTTTAAAACAGCAAGTGATGACAGACTGCTCATATGCCCAAAGATGCCTACAGCATGCACTGATAAACTCCATCCCTCACACTTCCCAATGCCTATTCTTTCACATTAACATTTTTCAGTTTCTGTGTATGGGAGGGAACACGTGGCACATGCCTTTCTTTGCCTGGCTGGTCTCACTTAATATAATATCCTCCATTTTCATCCACTCTGCAATATAAATGACAGGATTTCATTCTCCTTTATGGATGACTAATACTCCCTGTGTGTACAGTTCATTTTCTTTATCATTTCATCTGCTGATGGGCACGTAGGCTGATTTGTATCTTAGCTACTGTGAACAGTGCTACAACATGTTTATTTGATTTCCTTTGGAACCATACACAGAAGTGAGATAACTCAATCATAGGAGGAATCCGTTTTTGTTTTGTTTTTGAGACAGGTCTCCCTGTAGCTCCTGCTGGCCTGGAACTCTCTATGTAGACCAGGCTGGTCTCTATGTCACAGAGATCTGCCTGCCTCTGCCTTCCAAGTACTAGGAAAATTATACATACATATATATATTGCTGAAGCAGGGGACTGCGAGGCTAGCTCGGACTACATGGTGAGACCCAGTCAAAAGAAAAACAAAAGGAGGAGAGGAAGAAAAGGGGGGAAAGAAAGACATAAATTATTTTTCAGAAATTAAGAAGCTGGCCATTGTGACTTGAATAGGGTCTGAGAGTTTACCATCCTATGAGCTCACAAGTCAACCTGCCGATGTGCTGAGAGGCCTGACATTCCTGGGTCCAGAAGGACAATTTGTTACTCTCAGAAATAGCAGTAACCAGATTCACAGCTTTTGTTGTTATTGCTGTTGGTGATGATGACGATGATGATTTTTAGGGTTAAGCTTTTGGAAGTCCCAGTTCTTATGAAATATTGCAACAAAGGCCAGGTGACATCTCACATGGTGGGTTACACTCCAGGTCAAGGTCCTCCTAACTGAGGAAACCCAAACCTTTTATATCAGGCAGTGTGCACATGCTTTCTTGGCTCTAGAGGGAAGCGCCTCTAACTTTCAAGGTTGTTTGTTACACACCCAAATGTCCAGAACAAAGGCAATCACTGTCCAGGGACTCAGAGACAGGAGGGACCCCCGAGGAACTGTCTCCTAACATCTGTGGCAGGGAATTTAACATATGTCTTTGTAGCAACTCTGTTTGCCAGGACCTCTCACTTCTAGAATCCACCCCAGTGAGGTGAGAAAAAGAGGGCTGCCCAGTCAGTTTCATTCAAAGCCTCTGTAAGCAGCTGGAACTAAAGGAAACATGCACCAGACGACCCAACAGAAGCACCAGAAAAGTCGGTTTTCAGGACCCAGTTTGCATCTGTTTTAACCTAAGTACATTATTGGCATGCCTGGTTTGCTGTGGTATGAGCAGCCAGAGTGAAGGGGGTGAAAAGCCTACCAGTGCCACAAAGTGATACATCCCAAGGCAAGACACCCCAGACACCAGGGAGGACCTCTGAGCATCTTTGAGGGCACCGGAATGATTCTATGGGGAGAAATTCCTTAGTGTGCTTCTGAAGATGGGGTGGGAGGGAGCCCCAATGGAGCCTGGGCAGTGGGCCTCGGGGAGCCTGTGAGAAGCCATTCAGTCTTCTACAGGCAAATTGTAAACACACAGCACATTTTTCTCCAAAGCCCAAAGGATATGAAGCTAACTCTTAATAATAACTCTACAAGATCACTTGGGTTAAGATTAATTCAAGTAAATAATGCAGAAAGAAAACAGTGTATGGTAGAGGGAGGTATCCTTATGCCCAATTTTAAAATGGCTTCCAGACAGCAAATGTGTTTGTGTTTAGAAAGAACACAGACAAGAACTCCTGCGAGCCACAGCATTTCCTTCCATGTTCTCATATGCCAGCTAGCACCATTAAAGAGTCTTGAACCTAGTGCCCAACGATAAGGATCAAAGGAGGACAGTGAGGGGGCAGCAGCCCCCAGACAGATGCGTTCTAGGGCAGATCCCTGAGAAGGCCCTCGAGGAGCTTTGACCAGACAGACACAAAGACCAAGGACAGTGTGTTCCCCACAACCATGGGGCCTGAGTCTCTCTCATTAAACAGGAGTCACGTTGACAATGGTTCATGTTCCCAGCACTGACCCTTCTTGGAAAGATCCAGGGACAGCCATCCTCATCTACTATTGCTAAGCTTATCTTGCACAGCACACTATCTTCCATAGGGACTTAGGATGATAACTAAAAATTCAGTATCTATGTATCTTATGAATTAGAGAATACCTTTCCCTGAGCGAGGTTGCCTTCCAGTGCTGCCCTGACAGGGAATGGATGGGTGGATAGTCCATGCTCAGCTGCTAAGCCTAAGCCTAAATTTGGGGCTTTTTGTCAGGGGAAAAGACAAGAGCTTCGAAACCTAGCGCAACAATCATTAGCCAGCTGTACTGCGGAGGAGGAGCAGGAGGCTTCCTGTCCTTGGGTATGATGAAGAGTTCATGTGGCTAATGTCCCCTCTATCCTCAAACCTCTATCCTAACCCCACAGCTCGGGGACCTGGCTCAACTTAGATGAAGCTCCTAGATTTCACACCAGTGAGTGGTACCTATAGCAAAGTCCCACAGGAGGCAGGAAGCCAAATGGTTGTGGGCCATGGAGTTATCGGATGAAAAAGGCTTGGGTCTAAATCTGAGCCCTAACTGTATCACCAGAGGTAAGCTGTTAAATCTCCGCATTCATTTTTCTCAAATATACAATGAGGATAATCCAGTCTACCTCAAAGGATTAAAGGTCAGGATTAAATGAAATAGGGCATAAAGGCACTTAGCACAGTGCAAACTTCATTATGACTCAGAAATGGAAGTGCTTCATAAAGTCTAATCATATTTTCCAATGTTCTGTTCAACTAGAAGCTGAAGTCATTCTGAGCACCCACATGAGAAAGAGCCAGTGTGGCAATGTCACAGCTCTCTCCTGTTGTTGCTGAGTAAGTTAAGGGGACTGAACTGAAACCAATGCATCAATTGGTATAAGAATGAGCCGGTAGCTCAGTGCTGCTCAATCTGGGCATCTGGGGGGCAAAAAGTCCCAGCTTTGGCCCTAGAGAATTTACTGGGTCAGAGCCAACTGAGGCTCAAGGCTCAGTCATTTTACAGCTTCCCAAGTGACTGCAATATACATTCCAATTTCAAAACCACCACACTCTAGGTAGAAAAGTGTTTTCTTGAAGAGTTCTCATTATAGTTCTCTAATTGGCAAATACATACTGATCTCTTTAATGGACCAGACTGGATGATGAGTTAAATTTTGTTCCCCAAACTCAAGGATCCCAGAGGCTAACTAAGAGACCCACAAATGGGCATGCAATAATACCACTGTGGTACATGTTGTGACCAGGCACATGCTGGAGTCCTGAAGTGATAATCAGACTTGGGGGGTGGGGGTGGGGCTCTGCTCTAACCCTCTGGACAGAGCCTGGGCCTGAAGAGGATATTCTAGGCTGAAGTAACAGATTTTAGAAAGCCCTAGATGAGAAAACTCTTAAGAATTCAATGTTCTGGGGCTGGAGAGATGGCCTAGCGGTTAAGAGCACTGACTGCTCTTGCAGAGGACCCGGGTTCCATCCCCAGCACCCACATGGTGGCTGAGAACCGTCTTTTAACTCCAGTTCCAGGGGAATCCGACACCCTCTTCTGACCTCCACCACATTGCACGACACAGGTGCACAAAACTGCATGCAGACAGTACATTCATACACATACGAAAATAAATAAATAAAAAAAATTAAAAAGAAAAGAATTCAATGTTCTAGAAACTCTTAAGAATTCAATGACACTGAATAGTCCCAGAATTTGAAGCAGGAGAGGCAAGGACCAGTCTCTCTGGAGCCACGGTGGGGGAGAGGGGTCCAGCTTTTAAGGAAGAAGTAGAGTGATGAAGTTATTCCAAGTAGTGACTAGGAACAGCAGAAGGAGATAAGACTGCACACAGCAAGGCTAGTTCAAAGATGGCCACAGCCATCCAGGGAGGGTTAACGTGGACAGTTTTAACAGGTTTTATCAGAAGATAAGTGTGGTGACTATGGTGTGTTAAAGAGTGATGGGAACCAAGGGTTTGGCCAAGCTTCTAGGGGGATCACCCAGAGAATCAAGGTAGGAAAATCCAGGGTCCATGAATGTGTGGGAAGAGGCCTTCAGAGGAAAATGAACTCTTTATCTGAAAGGCCACGACCAGGGCTGGTCGAGCCTGGTAGAAATCCTGAAACCTTGCATTTTCCTGACTTCTAAAGTGCATGACATCCTTTTTTTTTTTTTTTTTTTTTTTGTCTTTTTTGAGACAGGGTCTCCCTGTAGAGCTCCCTCCAGCTGTCCTGGAACTCACTCTGTAGACCAGGCTGGCCTTGAACTCACAGAGACCCACCTGCCTCTGCCTCCCAGGTGCTAGGATTAAAGGCATGCGCCACCACGCCCGGCACAAGTGCATGACATCCTTTTATTGTGGGGAGGTCTTTTTGAGACAGGGTCTCCCTGTAGCCCCAACTGGCACTGGGACTCACTATGTAGACCAGGCTGGCTTTGAACTTACAGAGATCCACCTGCTTCTTCTGGGTGCTAGAATTAAAAGAGTGCACCACCATATCCGGCTTGCATGGCAGTCTACAAATACCTGGAATGCTTTATTAATTTGAAGTTTTCTTACAGGCTTTACTTGGATGGGAAAGGAGGGTTTTAGTGAGATGATTAGGGCATTGCTTGGGAAACACCTGGAGAGGAGCCAGGCAGGGCTGAGCACACATTGTTTATCTTGCTTCTTTCTCAACCTGAGAAT
The DNA here is from genome assembly GCA_009823505.1 of Rhizomys pruinosus. NCBI lineage: Eukaryota > Metazoa > Chordata > Mammalia > Rodentia > Spalacidae > Rhizomys > Rhizomys pruinosus. Next base: position 1,589,104 of record VZQC01001128.1, on the reverse strand, counting down.
ATATCTGGCTCTTTTGCTTTCACAAGCTTATCTGAAGACCACCTCAAGAGAAAGCCAGGATCAAATGCCTGCAAATACTTGGAAAATGGGTGCATGATATCCTCACCTGCAGAGAACCCTGCAAAACGAGCAGCAAAATGTTCTTCAAGGCATCCACGTGAACACGTTTGTAAGCAGCTCCATTTATTTGAGTAAATAGCTTGTAAATAAATCATTGGTAAACATTACAAAATTAAATACATTTTCAAAAGCTTGCCAGTATACGTAAAATTCACAAACATAGTTCTTTTAAAAAATAAAATATGTTCAAAGCACCCTTGATATAAAATGCCTGATCCCTGTCCTCAGACAGGGCTACCTGGAGACTTCTTTCAGAAGGCAGGGTTTCCAGGGGGGAGGCAGCAGGGGTTCCTGGAAGGAAGGATTTCTATTCTCACCTTTCACCCCGCCTACATCCCTTCTGAATGTTAATTCTTCTCCAAAGAGCTGGTATGTAATGGAGGGGTTAGTGTAGGCATTCAAGCCTACCTCTAAGCATGGAAATCAAGGTCAGAATGAGGCCTAGGAGACCGAGTGTTCCCACTGTGAGCCACTGCGAGAAAGGAAACCACACTTCTAAACCGGCAAATGCTGCTGTAGCAACTGCCTTGAGGGCTGGTGAGGCCTTGGCATCTCTACACTTCCTGAACACTCAACTCACACCTCTGGACTGATGGTACTCAGGCACAGAAGGGGTCAGAATCTCCTTCCAAGGAAGAAGATGCTCAATCAGCTGACTTCCTTTCGGCCTGCTTTCATGGACATAGTACTGTGTTGAAAGCAGAGAATCTGTTGATATACAGGTCTTCCTTTTTCCATTGCAAAACATACTACTCAGGAAGTGCAGTCATTTCTTTAGAAATCAGGTTAGTTCTTCAAATTAAGAATACATAAAACTTAAAAAGATCACAAATGAGGCAGTAAGTACACAACCTGGCGAAGCATCCCAACCAATGAAATAACATAAAGTCCATAAATTAAGCCCTTGACCAACTCAATACATTTGTAGTGTAGCTCATTAAAATAATGGATACACCGAATTCTTTCACTTTGGTGCAGAAAGTGAATATTGAAGGTGGATGGCACTCATACAAGGAATGCCTGGTGGCCTCTTGAAAACCTGTGTGCTGTGACCTCTTCTTATAGGACAAGCACAAGTTTATTCCATCAACAGAAAATAAAGCTCACATCTATATTTTTGAACTTAGTTGTATGTAGATATATACAAGCATGAGAAATTATTGACATCTGAGTCCAATGCACAACTTTAAGAAAAAAAGTCTTACCAAACTGGCTGTAAGAAACCATCTTCCCTGTATATTAAAAGCCTAAACAGCTGAGTCCTTACATAAAACACTGCCTGGCCTGGCCCATCCTTAGGTGTTCATCTGTTTTGATAATCCTTCGTTGGGCTGCAGTCCAAACTGTGATATCTTTGCTATTAAAATATTACACTTATGAAAACCTTTTAAAACAACAACAAAAGAAGGAACACTTTTGAATAAATGTCTAACAGATTCCCCACATACACACCAAAAAAATGTTTGCAAAGACAACTGTCGTTATTTAATAAAAGTCTTCATGAAGTCCAGAGCTCAGGATGACTTCTTCATCTCCGAGAGACTTCTACCCTGTTCCAGAATCATATGCTCTTCTTCTGCGGGGGGCTTAGTTTTCTCATGCCTCTTATCCGGGAGAGCAACTCTCTGATAAATTCCTGAAAGAGATCAAGGAAGTGAGTATGAGGGGTTACTCTGTTAAAATCTGTGCTTAAGAATCTGCTTAGAGTAATTAATGTCAACTGCAGTTCATCTCAGTTAATGAATTCGGATGGTGGTGAAAACTCCAAGTGGTATAACAAAATTTTTTAATTTTTTTAAAAATTTATTATTTTTTATGTGTATGAATGTACTGTCTGCATGTAGGTTGGTGCACCCGTGTCATGCAATGCTGTGGACATCAGAAGAGGGTGTCGGACTCCCCTGGGACTGGAGTCAAAGATGGCTCAGTGGTTAAGAGCACTGACTGCTCTTTTGGGGGACCCGGGTTTGATTTCCAGCACCTACATGGTGGTTAAGAATCATCTTTTTTTTTTTTAAACGAAAAGTGTTTAACTTCACAGAACAATGCCTTCATCTTGCTCTACTTTCTGTAGGGAAGAGGCCAGGTGACTTCTACTCACGGGGGTCATCTATGTGGCTTCTGAACTCACATGTGCTCCCACATTCCTCAGCCTCACTACCTGGATGCACAGAACCTGGGCACCTTGTAGACACCAATTGTGTAAGGCCAAGTTAGGGTCTAAGATTCTGCCGTGTCTAAATAGGTTACAGGGAATGTCCCTACAAGGTAGGACCACTAGATCTACCAAGGGGATTCAAGTCACAGACTGCTGGCCCCACCACAGTGTGTCTGGTTTAGTACATGGATGTGGAAAGTGACAGGCTCTTTTTTTTTAATTTTTTATTTATTTCCGTATGTGTATGAATGTATTGTCTGCATGCAAGTCTGTGCACTCGTGACATGCAACACCGCGGAGGTCAGAAGAGGGTGTCGGTCTCCTCTGGAACTGGAGTTCTCCTGGAATTGGAGTTTCAGACGGCTCTCGGCCGCCATGTGGGTGCTGGGGATCGAACCCGGGTCCTCTGCAAGAGCAGTCGGCGCTCTTAACCGCTAGGCTATCTCTCCAGCCCGACAAGCTCTTTTCTAATAAGCTCCCAAGTATGGGTGCTGCAGCTAAGAACCAGTTCTCCACATCCCAGCTTCTTAAATTAGAGGAAGTAAACCACATGGGGGTCACATGGATGTGAATATTTTCTCAACAGTTTCTGAAAACACAACACTCAAAATTAACTTAGAATCAAATATGTAATACATCTAGTTCCTGGCATCAATTGCCCATGTGGTACCACGTGATTTCACTGTAGCTTTGGTTCTAAACACACCACACGCAGTTTGTACTGCCAATAGTCAACATACCACAACATGCTATGTAATATCACCTGAAACACTTCAGTTCAGATTCTAGACTGCTGTGTTTTAGGGTTTTTATTATGTATCCAAAGGGTTCTGATATTACAGAAACATAGTGGTTCAATCATGGAAAAATGAAAACTTTTAATATTTTTCTTCTCTCCTTCCCCAGCACAGAGTATCAAATCAATATTATCTTTGTACTATATTGTGTTACAATGCTTGAATTTGAAAAAAATAGCCATTTGAGTTATTGACTTGAGTTTCATTTTTTAAAAAAGAAAGTTCAATGAATTTTGGCTTGGTAAGATTAGAACAGAATTTCCAAAAACTTCTGAGCTAGCCATAGTACTGCCATTTTGTGCTACATATTTCTGGGAAGCAGCATTCTCCACATTGGTAATTTTTTCATAGATTTTATGTATATGAGTGTTTTGCCTACAAGTATGTATGTGCTCCACATATGAGCAATGCCTACAGAGGCCAGAAAAGGGCATCGGCTCCCCAGGAACTGGAGTTAGAGATGGTTGTTAGCCACTATATGGGTGCTGGGAATTTGAATCAGTAAGAGCAGCTAGTTCTCTTAACTGCTGAGCCATCTCTCCAGACCCTGCATTGGTGATTATTAATATCAGTGTCTCTGGAAAATGCAAGGATGCTGTACATCCTGTCATATCAAATATTCAACTCAGATTTACTTCTTTATATAAAATAAATGAGCACATCTATCTGATTAGTATAAATTGCTCTTTTTTAATAAATGGCAAAATTAGATGTGTAACAAAGAGTTTTTCAAAATAAATTTCTTTATAATTTATAATCAGTGAATGCTTGACTTATTTGCCTGTTTTACATACCTATATACCTGGAGTTGTATAAAAATTTCTCAGGTATCCAGGCATGGTGGCGCACACCTTTAATCCTAGTGCATGGGAGGCAGAGGCAGTTGGATCTCTGTGAGTTCAAGCCAGCCTGGTCTACATAGTGAGTTCCAGGACAGCTGGGGCTACAGGGAGATCCAATCTCAAAAAGACCAAAAATTTTTTTTCTCAGGTAAGCACATTGTATGCATGTATGAAACAACTGAAGAATAAAAAATATTGTAGCAATTTAAAACATTCTCAGGTGAGAAGGAGTCATTAGTAGAAAGAGTTTAAGAAAACCTGCTCTAGATCACACCAAGAATGTTTGGACTTTTTTGTATCTTTAAGTCAAAGACAAAACAAATAAAAATAAAACAATGAACTCCAGTTGATGCTATGTTCCCCTAGCTATACACATCCAGAGTTAAAATTCACAGAATGAATACTCACAGTGTACATTCTTCTATATTTTATTCTAATCTAATTTTATTTACAAAGAAAGGCTGGGGAAGCCCCACGTGACACATGTACAATGGAACCTCTACTCCTAGAACTCAGAGAACATAGTGGAAGAGGGGGTGGAGAGAATATTAATGCATCTCTCAACTCTCACTAGTGAAGCTTCCTTATGCAACAGATAGTGACTAGCCCAGAAAGCTGCAACTACCTCAAGCAACAGATAGGGACTAGCCCAGAAAGCTACAACTACCTCAAGCAACAGATAGGGACTAGTCCAGAAAGCTGCAACTACCTCAAGCAGCAGGTAGTGACTAGCCCAGAAAGCTACAACTGCACAAAATATAGAGAAAAAGAGATTGCAGAGTCCCTGGATAGGACCCCTATATTAAACCTCTGCCATGCAGGGATCAGGGACAATTGAGGAAAAGGAGGCAGAAAGAGCATAAGAACTAGGAGTGGTAGATGACCACAAGGAAGCAGTTTTCCAGGTGGCTGGGAAGGAACTTGCTCATATGAACTTACAGCAACGGTGTCAGCATGCACAATACCCATGCAAACTCAAACCAGACAAAAACCCAGTATACAATGAGGAAATGGGTAAGAGGACCCAACCTTAGCTGAGGAACTTTGGGCTGATTACTGCTGGGCGAGGGAGAATTGGTCTTCTCTAAGGGAGTGATGCTAGATGGGCTGAACAAGCTCCAGTGGATGGACTCACACCAAAGGACATCTGGGTACACAAACTTGCCTCAATAGGTGTGGTGGTTTGAATGAGTGTCCCCCATAGGCTTTAAGTATTCAGACATTTTGTCTCCAGGTGGTGGCACTGTTCTTGGAGGTCTTAGAAGGTGTGGCCGTGCTGGAGGAAGTACGTTATTGGGGGCAGGCTTAGTGAGTTTAACAAGCCTTGCGGTCTCCAGCCTCTCGCTCTCTCTGCTTCCTGTGCTCATTGTGAGATGTGACCCTCGGTTTGCTTCTCCAGCCCCGGCCACCATGCTTCCCACCACAATGGACTCTAATTCCCTGGAACCACCAATCGTAAGCTCAAATAAACTCTTCCTTTTATAAGTTCCCTTGCTCATGGTGGTTTTATCCAGAAACAGAAAAGTGACTAATACAATAGGCCTTAATCAAAATGATAGAATGCATGAAATCTGGTGATGGGAAGGGCTATGGGACAGATATAGACATTGGAGGGATCTAAATATGATTAAGATATATTGTATGAAATGCACAAAAATTCAATAAAGTACATATTGTAAAAAAAAAAAGAATATGGGGCTGGAGAGATGGCTCAGTGGTTAAGAGTACCAACAGCTCTTGCAGAGGACATGGGTTCGATTCCCAGCACCCACATGATGGCTAAGAATTGTCTTTAAGCCGGGTGTGGTGGTGCACGTCTTTAATCCTAGCACTTGGGAGGCAGAGGCAGGTGGATCTCTGTGAGTTCAAGTCCAGCCTGGTCTACAGAGTGAGTTCCAGGCCAGCTGGGGCTATAGGGAGACACTGACTCAAAAATAAATAAATAAATAAATAAATAAATAAATAAATAAATAGGCTGGGGAGACCCACTAAAGTGATTTCATGATATTTATTTTACTATGCCCGGTTTATATAGAGTTGGGGCTCGAACCCAGGCTAGGGCTCACTGAGGGCAGACTCTGAGAACTGATAGTATAGAAACATGAGGGTTTAATTATGTGCAGCCCCTCCAAAGACAGTCTCCTCATGCCAGCCACTGCCTGCAGCCATAAGCTCCCAGACTCACTGAGCCCTGTACCGCTCTCCAGCCCTGAAGCAGAATAACCTTAATATGCAATATTTTGTTCACCACCACAATTTGATTTTTAATAATCTTTGCTAGTATAAAAGTAATCTGTGCTTTTTTTGAAATATGTGGAAAATATAAGCCAGCAATAATGTGTTCATTAGAATTAACCACAATTAACAGATTAGCTTCTATGGATATTGTTTTAAGCTAAGTAAGATCACACATGTGACTGTCTCCTTCTCTTCCACTTAGCATGATGTCAGAAGTATTTTCCCACATAAAAGTCTTCCTAAGTGGTTAATGTTCCTAGGCATACAATCCTTTATTGTCTGGGCAGTACACACTATTAAATTCCCCAACAGTTGATTTTTGGACGGTTCTTAGCTTTTCCAAATTATAAACAATGGCACAGCTGAAATCTATATGCATGAATCATTGTCTAAAATCAAGACAATTCCCCTCAGAGGCCTACCCCAGAACCAGAGCAAAGCACTGACTTTGGACAGAAACAGAACAAGATGGAGGCCTTATTTTAATTTTCTAAACAATACTTAGCTAATTTAAAGACTTGTCATGCATGAAATAATGCCTTCTTTCATTTATATTCAGTTTACACTTTGAAAAGCCATATTTGCCACTATCTCCTTGATGTGGTGGTTTTAGCCAGCATATAATATTTGGCATATTCAGTTTCAATTTTATTGTTTTGGAAGGCTATAATGACTGGCAAGAGTTGAGTACTCCTTTTTATATCCAAGGCCAGAATAATAAGTCTTGTAATTTTTTTTATTAGTTAACTCTGGTAATTTTCTACACTGTTTTAACTTAAGATTTTCAAAAAGCTTCAACTGACACAAAAACAACATATCCTAAACTATAAATCTTTTCCTTCAAGACTAAACTGATTTTATAATTTAAATAAAATTCGAGTTTCACAAAATTTGAACATAATGTAGGTAAATCTCAAGAGATTAAGCTCAAGAGATTAAGAATATAATGATATACTTTGCTTCTGCTTATGACTTATTAATGTTAATGAAAAATTATCATTTTAATTTTATTATCTGTGTGTGTACATGCACACACGTGTGGGCACATGCATGTGTGGAGGTCAGAGAACAACCTTTGGGAGCTGGTTCTCTGATTTCACCATGTGGGTCCCAGGGACTGAACTCAGGTAGTTGGGCTTGGTGGCACTTGCCTTTATGCACCGAGTCATCTCTCCCATCTCTCTAGTACCTCATTTAAATGTTATAAATATATAACCTATAAGAGTACATTTTAATATACTGTCTGTGCATAAGGGGTTTGTTTCAATTATTCCTTAAATGTACATATTTGAGTGCTCAGATGAGTAAGTGAAAAATCGCAAGACTAATATTTATTCCCATATAGCAGCTTGGCAACAGAACTTGTGCAGAAGGTTCTGTTGATCACAAATGAATCTCCGTGAAGAGTCAAGAATACTTTGATGAGGCTGGAGAGATGGCTCAGCAGTTAAGAGCAGTGACTGCTATTACAGAGGACCTAGGTTTGATTCCCAGCACCCACACGATGGCTAACAGCCATCCTCAACTCCAGTTCCAGGGAATGCAACTCCCTCTTCTGGCCTCCACCAGCATTGCATGACACAGGTCCACTTAATTCATGAAGGCAAAACACTCATGTATATAAAATAACAATTTAACAATAATTTGATGGTTCTTGGTCTGTATCTAAAAGGCACTTGGATCACTGATACTGTATCCCATCTCTATCCAAAACAAATGGCTCAGGCTTGGGTTAGGAACACAGATTTAGTCAGAGGGTTGCACCTTTGAGGAGATGACCTCAGAATTGAGTTCTGAATTAACAGGACAACCTGTAGGAGACCTGGGAACCTTGCTAACAGTACAAGTTCAGATCCTACAGAGGAACAAGCCAGGACATGGGTGTCTCCAGCACAGAATGCCACAGTGACAGATAAGAGTAACAGTTGAAATGCTAGATGCTCAAAACAAAGACAAAATACTGAAAGCTACAAGAGAAAAACAACAAATTACATATAAGGGGACACACATCAGAATTACTGCTGACTTCTCACTGCAAACCATGAAAGCCAGAAAAACATGGACCAAAGTATTCCCAGTGCTAAACGACTTCAGATGCCAACCCAGATTACTATATGTAGCAAAAATATCAATTATAGTTGAAGGAGAAAGAAAAATATTTCATGACATAAACAAAATGAAAGAATACATGTCAAAAAACCCAACACTTTAGAAAATACTTGAAGCAATTCAAAGACCAGAGGAAAGGAGCAACTATCCCCAAGCAACTAAAGAGAGAAACTAATAAAAGCATAAATACAAACCTAGACCAAGAATGTAAACAAAAATAAGTTGAAGGGAAGCAACACACATCTCTCAATAATAACCTTAAATATTAATGGTCTAAACTCCCCAATCAAAAGACATAGACTGGGAGAATGGATTAGGAAACAGAATCCATCTATATGCTGTCTACAAGAAATACATCTCACCCTCAAACACAGATACCAACTTAAAGTGAAAGGATGGAAAAAAATATTCCAAGCAAATGGTACCATAAAGAAAGCAGGAGTTGCTATTCTAATATTAAACTAATCCTTAAAGTCAATCAGAAGAGACAAAGAGGGCCATTACATCCTTATCAAAGGAACAATTAACCAGGAAGATTTCACAATCCTACATGTTTATGCACCAAACTCAGGTGCACTGAACTATATAAACACAATTGTGCAGATCCTCAAGACACAGATTAATCCCAGCACACTAATAGTGGGAGACTTTAATACCCCACTGAGCCCCTTGGATAGATCAACTGGACAAAAAATAAACAGAGAAACATTGGAACTGAACAATACAATACAACAAATGGACCTCACAGACATCTACAGAATATTCCACCTCAAAACCAGAAAATATACTTTCTACTCAGTGCCCCATGGAACATTCTCCAAAATCGACCACATACTGAGACACAAAAGAAATCTCAACACATGCAAAAGGATTGAAATTATTTCATGCATTCTATCAGACCACAGTGCAATAAAACTTAATATGAACACCAGAATAAGCCCTACTAGCTACAAGAATACATGGAGAATAAACAACACTATCCTAAATAATGAATGGGTCAGGCAAGAAATAAAGAATGAAATAAAAGTATTCATGGAACTAAATGAAAAAGAAAATACAACACAACAAAACCTGTGGGACACTTTAAAAGCAGTCCTAGGGGCTGGAGAGATGGCCTAGCAGTTAAGAGCGCTGACCGCTCTTACAGAGGACCCGGGTTTGATCCCCAGCACCCACATGGCGGCCGAGAGCCGTCTGAGACTCCAATTCCAGGAGAGCTCCAGTTCCAGGGGAATCTGACACCCTCTTCTGACCTCCGCGGCATTGCATGACATGGGTGCACAGACCTATATGCAGACAGCGCATTCATACACATACAGAAATAAATAAAGGAGGAAAATTTTAAAAAAAGCAGTCCTAAGAGGGAAAATTATAACCCTACGTGCCCACATTAAAAAAACAGAAAGAGAACAAATAAATGATCTAACATTGCAGCTAAAAACACTTAAGAGGCAACAACAAATGGACCCTAAACCCAACAGACAGGAAAAAAAAAATAACAAAAATCAAAGCAGAAATCAATGAAATAGAAACAAAGAAAACAATACAATGAATCCAAAAGCTGGTTATTTGAAAAGATAAACAAAATAGACAGACCTCTAGCCCAGTTAACCAAAAGAAAGAAAGAGCAACTCCAAATCAGTAGTATTCGTGATGAAAAGGGAAACATCCCAACAGATAAAGAAAAGATCCAAACAATATATGAGAAGACTTCAAAAACCTATACTCTACTAAGTTTGAAAACCAAAGAGAAATGGATGAATATCTGAAATCCTGGGAATCAACAAAACTTAACCAAGAAGAGATTGACAGTTTAAACAGACCCATAACATTTGAGGAGATTGAAGACGTAATAAAAAAAACCTCCCAACTAAAAAAAAAGCCCAGGCCCAGATGGTTTCACAGCAGAATTCTATAAAACATTTAAAGAGGTCATACAACCATTACTACTCCAACTGTTCAGAAGAATACTCTGAATTTGAGACAATAATTTGAGAGGAAAACCTCCAAAATTCCTTCTATGAAACCAGCATCACTCTAATACAAAAACCAGGCAAAGACACAACCAAAAAAGAAAACTATAGACCCATCTCATTAATGAACACAGATGCAAAAGTTCTCAACAAAATATTTGCAAATCACATACAGACCCACATCAAAAAAAGATCATCCATCATGATCAAGTTGGATTCATACCAGAGATGCAGGGATGGTTCAACATATGTAAATCAATAAATACCATAAAACACATAAATGGACTGAAAGACAAAAGTCACACCATCATCTCAACTGATGCAGAAAAAGCCTTCAACAAGATCCAGTATCCCTTCATATTTAAAGTTCTAGAGGGAACTGGACTGAAGGGAACATTCCTTAATATAATCAAAGCCATATACTACAAACCCATAGCCGACATCATACTAAATGAAGAAAAATTAGAAGCATTCCCCTTAAAGTGGGGAACCTGGCAAGGCTGCTCCCTGTCACCACTCCTCTTCAATATAGTGCTTGAAACATTTGCTAGGGCAATAAGGCAAGAAAGGGAAATTAAAGGATCACTAATTGGAAAAGAGGAAGTCAAACTATCCCTTTTTGTAGATGATATGATAGTTCACTTAAGGGATGCTAAAAACTCCACTAGAAAACTCCTAGAAATGATTAAGAGTTTTAGTAAAGACCTGGGCTACAAAATTAACCCAGAAAAATTAGCAGCCTTTCTTTACACTAACAACAAGCAACTGGAGGAGACCTTCCCACTCACAATAGCCTCAGAAAAAATACCTGGGAATAAACCTAACCAAAGACACAAAGATCTCTACAACAAAAGTTTTAAACCCCTGGAGAAGGAGATTGAAGATGACATCAAAAGATGGAAAAACCTCCCATGCTCATGGATTGGAAAAATTAATATAGTAAAAATGTCCATTCTACCCAAATTAATACACAGATTCAATGCAATACCAATTAAAATCCCCATAAGTTTCTTCACAGACTTGGAAAAAAAATCCTTAAATTCATATGGAAAAACAAAAGACTCCAAATAGCTAAAGCAACCCTAAGTGAAAAATGCAATACAGGGGGGATCACCTTACCAGACTTCAACCTATATTACGGGGCTATAGTCATAAAGACAGCCTGGTACTGGCACAAAAACAGACCTGTTGACCAATGGAACAAAATTGAATATCCAAACTTGAGCTCATACAATTTCAGCCACCTCATATTTGACAAAGGGGCCAAAAAGACTCAATGAAGGAAAGACAGGATCTTCAGCAAATGGTGCTGGCAAAACTGGATCATCTTTGTAGAAGAATAAAATTAAAACCCCTACCTCTTGCCCTGTACAAAAATCAACTCCAAATGGGTGAAAGATCTCAACCTGAAACCTGAAACACTGAAGGTGATTGAAGAAAAAGTTGGCAGCAACCTACAAGACATAGGCGTAGGAAAAGACTTTCTTTTTTTTTTTGGTCTTTTCGAGACAGGGTCTCCCTGTAGCCCCAGCTGTCCTGGAACTCACTCTGTAGACCAGGCTGGCCTTGAACGCACAAAGATCCGCCTGCCTAGGCTTAAAGGCGTGCGCCACCATGCCCAGCTAGGAAAAGACTTTCTAAATTAGACAGCACCTCCACAGGAAATAAGTTCAACAGCTGACAGCTGGAACGTCATCAAACTCAAAAGCTTCTGTACAGGGAAAGGAACAGTCAAGGAAGTGAAGAGAAAACCCAGAGTGGGAGGAAACCTTCACCAGAGATACATATGACAGAGCATTAACATCCAGAATATATAAACTACTCAAAAAAAAAAAAAAAAAACCAAACAAAGAAGAAAACAAATGACTCACTCAAAAGATAAAGAGCTGAACAGATACTTCACAAGTGAGGAAATAAAGATGGCTGAGAAACATCTTAAAAATGCTAATAATTAAGGAAATGCAAATTAAAACCAGTCTAAGATATCATCTCCCTCTGATAAGACTGGTTAGGATCAAGAAAACAAATGATACCAAATGCTGGAGAGGTTGTGGGGAAAGGGGAACACTCATCCACTGCTGGTGGGAATGTAAACTCATACTGTGGAAAGCAGTGGCTGTACTATTTTACATTCCATTAAAAGACTCAAAATGAGCCTACCACCTGACCCAGCCATACCACTTCTGGGTATATACCCACAAGACTCATCCTACTGTAAAGATACATGCACATCTATGTTTATTGCAGCTTTCTTCACAATAGACAAGAGCTGGAACCAATCCAAATGCCCCTCAACAGAGGAGTGGATAACAAAAATATGGTACATCTATACAATGGAGTTCTATGCAACAGTAAAGAAAGATGACATCATGAACTTTGCAGATAAATGGATGGAACTCGAAGCCATTATGCTAACTGAAGTAACACAGTCCCTAAAAAAACAAATGGGGAATGGTTTTCCTCATTGATGGATGCTAGCACCAAATCCACCAATTGAAAGTCAAGCTGAGCAGTGTTATTGTTATATTTCTTTCTATCTGAAAGCAACTGTGCTGTTTTAATGTGAATCTCTTAATGGGCCCTAGAATTAATTTACCACTTATTTTCAGACATGGTAATTAATGTATGTGGGTTGAAGGCATATATTCATATTTTTAAAGGGAAAGATGTGAATTCTTAAACATATTTTGGAGTTAACATACAGTTTATTCCCAGAGAACGTAATTCTGGTACATATATGATGCTCATATAGGCATATTTTGGAGCAATGCAAATTGGAGGGAACAATAAAAACATAAGGACTGGGTCAAAGAACGGCTTGATACAGTTAAATTCTGCCCAAAACATTAAACCTCTGCAGAGAAAAACTTTAAAAAGACTGAGAGAAAGTCGCAGGACATGTATGGCAGAATGCATGAACTGGGGTGGGGTGAAGGAAGGGAAAGGGGAATATGTCTAAATTGAACTGAAAAATGATGTATGAAATACCCAAAACATCAATAAAAAGTATTATATTAAAAAAAAAAGAGTAATAGTTCAAGCGGTAGTGCCAGACTGGGCAGGCCCCAGTGAGGCAATAGTCAGTGCCACAGGAAGCCGCTGGAGGCTATGGAGCAGGGCACAATATCGCCTAATCTGGGTTTTTTAAAAGATCCTTTTGCAGGCGGCAAAATGGACAGATTTTGAACACATGAATGAAACATCAGTTTGGACCCACTGCAGTGTCCCAGGCAAGCAATGTCTTAAAGAGCATTCTAAGCCCTTTACAAATATTTAGCTTTCACAATTCTGTGGGCAAGTATCTCTACTGGGCCTAAAGAGAGAGGTTTGACCTCAGTAATTTGTTCAAGGATTTAGGGCTCCTGGTGGAATTGGGATTTAAGGGCTTTTTGTCCCTTCGGGCTTACACACCACGCAATACTTCCTCTCAAATGAGCTACACACCTATCCCCAGAGCTGAACAGAATGCTCGATTCCTCCATGCCTTCCTCCATTTTCTGATCCTCAGCCACACTCTCCACTTTATTTTTTGAGACAGGGTCTCTCACTGAATCCCAAGCTCACCCATTCAGCTCCTATGGTTGATTGGTGATCTCCAGGGATCCTCCTGCCTCTGCCTCCCCAGCACTGGGATTATAGGCAAAGGAACTGCTGCGCCTGACTTTTTACAAGGGTGCTGGGGATCCATGCTCAGGGCCTCATACTTGTACAGCAAGCACTTACCAAAGGAGCCAGCTCCTCGGCTCCGGCTCCCTGTGAAGGACCCCTGCCCCAAGGTTTTAGGCACCCTTAAAATCTGTCTTTAGGAAATAAGGTTTCCCTCCCTGCTTCCTCATACCTGGTGGTGCTTAACTTAGTCACACCCGCCTGTGTGTCGCTGGCCTGCTAGCCGAGATGATTTTTTACTATTACACAACCCTTCCTCCATTTCCCCATACCTTGGGATCTCTGCTTTTAAAAGTTCCCTATCCCAGTCCCTGGGGGTCCATCTCCTCTGCCCCTGCGTGGGTTATGGGTTCGACCCCAGTGCACTGTTTTTTTTCCGAATAAACCTCATGTAATTGCAGCGAGAAGGTCTTGGCTGATTTTTTGGGAGTCGTTCTATCCCGAGATTTGAATGAGGGCCACTCCAGTTTCTGGGGGGTCTTTCACCTGCTCCCTTTTTTTTTTTTTTTTTTTGGTCTTTTCGAGACAGGGTCTCCCTGTAGCCCCAGCTGTCCTGGAACTCACTCTGTAGACCAGGCTGGACTTGAACTCACAAAGATCCTCCTGCCTCTGCCTCCCAAGTGCTAGGATTAAAGGCGTGCACCACCATGGCCGGCTGCTCCCTGCTTTTAAAACATAAAATTACTCATTATGACCTTCTCTGTCCTCTAACCTGTGTCACTGGACCAAGATGGAGGCAGGCCAGTCTCTCCTGATGCAGAGAGCTTGTACTTGCCTCAGTCACACCATCCCAGAAAGCCTCTGCTGCCTTATACATAACACTGTGTACTGTTTTATCTGACTTTGTTCTGTCATCATAATTACTCTGAGACTCAGATATATTGTTGTGTGTACTAAGAGTTAGTTGTCCCACTGCTCAAAACCAACTTGGAGAGAAAAGGATTTATTTGGCTTACTGGTTATAGTTCATCATCAAGGAAAGCCAAGGCAGGGACTCAAGGCAGGAGCTTGACCAGGAGAAATGCTACTTACCGGCTGGCTTCCCTGACTTGCTCACCTGTCTTCCTTATACAGGCCAGTATCTAATGAACTACCCACTGTGGGCTGGGCCCTCCTACATCAATTACCGATTAAGAAAATGCCTCAGGGCTGGAGAGATGGTTCAGTGGTTAAGAGCTCCGACTGCTCTTACAGAGGGCCTGGGTTCATTCCCAGCACCCACACGGCAGCTAAGAACGGTCTTTAAGCTGGGCGTGGTGGCTCACGCCTTTAATCCCAGCACTCTGGAGGCAGAGGCCGGAGGATCTCTGTGAGTTCAAGGCCAGTCTGGTCTACAGTGTGAGTTCCAGGCCAGCTGGGACTATAAGGAGACCCTGTCTCAAAAACAAAACAAAACAAAACAACAAAACAAAACAAAACAAAACAAAAAAGAACCAACCAAACAAACAAACAAACAAAAAAGAAAATGCCTCACAGACATGGCCAGAGGGCAGTCTGACTTTGTGTCACGTTGACAAAAACTACACAACACAGTAGGCTTTCATTTTCACTCAGTTCAAAACGCCTTCTCATTTCTCTCTTCTTTGGGTTATTTAGAAGTGTTTGTTTCCAAATGTTTGCAGACTTTCCAGATATCTTTACATCACTGACTTCTAACTACATACTTTATATGACTTGAACCCTGTTCAGTTTGAAGGTTGCTTTGTGGCTCAGAACATAGCCATCCTGGTAAGTGTTCTGTGCACCTTTTGTTTAAAAGCACAGGTTGCTTCCGAGCCCTGCACTTCAACACTGCCTTTATAGAGCTTCCTGTCTTGCAGCTGATGATGCACTTATATGCTGAAAGAAGGGGTGCAAACTGCTCCTCACGTTCAGGCTGGAGTAGTCCCATAGGAAAATGAAAGGTCATGTAAGTAATTCCCTAGCCACGTAGGATGTGATCTCCTGTAATACTCAAAAAGGGGTACTGCATTTTTGGGGGCCTGCGTTCCCTGAAGACTCCCTGGAGATGTGGATGAGTGATGACAGGCAGGGATATCCCTGGCTGATGTGGATTCTGTACTAGGTTCTGGTGCTGGGTGGACAGGACACAAGAAAGAGAAGAAAACAGTGAAGGTGTCTGCTGTGGAGCCTTTTTCCTGTTATCCTACTCAATCAAATGCAGTGGGGTTTACAGTTAAAAAAAAATGTTCTGTTTCATCACAAGCTGCTGCTCAAGGGCGCAAAGCAAATATTTGAATCCAGACCTCATCCTGCTGTCTCAGTTGAATAATTATATACGGAGCCTGCACTTGATCCTAAATGAAATCTGTGGCTGACTGCAACCTAGAAGCTGAGCTAGGAGTAGAAGGGGGCATAGGTCCTGTTTCCTGGGGCCCAGGGCCAAGTGAGGAGGAAGAAACAGAAATGGGACCATCGGATGAGGCATGAGATAGAGAGCAGAGCATGTCCACAGGTGCACTGTGCAAGCAGACAGCCATGCCAGCAGCTCCTGATCTTCCTTCCACATGTGTACTGGGCAAGCAGACAGCCATGCCAGCATCTCCTGATCTTCCTTCCACAGGTGCACTGGGCAAGCAGACAGCCATGCCAGCAGCTCCTGATCATCCACAGGTGCACTGGGCAAGCAGACAGCCATGCCAGCAGCTCCTGATCTTCCTTCCACATGTGCACTGGGCAAGCAGACAGCCATGCCAACAGCTCCTGATCTACCACAGGTGCACTGGGCAAGCAGACAGCCATGCCAACAGCTCCTGATCGTCCACAGGTGCACTGGGCAAGCAGACAGCCATGCCAGCAGCTCCTGATCATCCACAGGTGCACTGGGCAAGCAGACAGCCATGCCAGCAGCTCCTGATCTTCCTTCCACAGGTGCACTGGGCAAGCAGACAGCCATGCCAGCAGCTCCTGATCATCCACAGGCACACTGGGCAAGCACACAGCCATGCCAGCAGCTCCTGATCATCAACAGGTGCACTGGGCAAGCAGACGGCCATGTCAGCAGCTCCTGATCTTCCACTTGGTCTCTCCCACTGGCAAAAGAAGGTCATAATAATGGGAGTTCTGAAAGGAGCCAAAGCTCTGTGAATTTAAGGGCCAAAGAATCAAAAATGATGGTTCCTGAGCATGATGGTGCTCGCCCTTAATCCCTGCACTAGGGAGGAAGAGTCAAGCAGGTCTCTGTGAAATTGAGGCCAGCCTGGTCTACATAGTAAATTCCAGGCCAGCTGGGGCCACAAGGAGACCTTGTCTTAAAACAACAACAACAACAACAACAACAACAACATACTGATTTAGAGCAAAGGCCTATTCTTTTCTACCTCATTCCTCCATCCTCTCCTCCAGAAATGGTATTAGCAGAGCATTTTGCAGAAATTCTTAAGATCTTGGCCATTCTAGTTCCCTAACAGTTGAAATTCTGCTTCAGACAACAGATACAAATTTTAAAGGGCAAATGTTTGTTTACACATATATGTATATACGTAGGTGTATATGTACATATATATGCAACTTTAGCAGCTTTTGCCCAGATGTTCCCCAAACTGTCACTTAAGAGATTCCAGGTCTTCCCTTAGAATCCACCTCCATCTTTTGGCTGTAGCTGCTGGACCAGCACAAGAGGTTGGGGGCAAACTGCCACCCAGGGTCCTGAAAATTGAAGCGTGTGCTGGTGCAAGAAGCAAAGAAACAGGTGGTGACAACTCGGGACTACAAACACAGGACCCTTTGAAATGAATGCCTAAAACAGCTTGAGGGGGTTTGCTCTGTAAGAAAGGGGTCAGGTCACCCTGTACACTCTCGGCAAGAAGCAGTGTCATTCAATCAGCAGAGGTGCTCTGGATCCAAGTGGCCCTGGGTTCAAATGCTGGGCACCACTGCCATGTGGCCATAACTTCCAGTTTGAAACAGCCCCTCCTGTTCCTGAGAGCGAAGAGAAGCTCATGCAACAACACACCACGTTCAGGAAACCCAGAAAGTTCCAAGATTCACATGACCCCCAAGGTATATAAACAGTGACAGTGGCTGTAGAGCAGAGCCTCTCCCAGCAGCCCGTGGCCTGTAGTCGCAGGAAGCTGCAGGGTGCAGCTGTACTGAGTCATCACTGTGTTGGGGGTGGGAGATTTCAGTGATGTCCTGCCTCTGAGTTTTTTAAGTAACCCCCAATAAAGTCACTGCCTCCGTAAGCTAGCTGGAACGGAGTCAATTCTTTGTTCTGTCCTCATCACGGTATCTGGGGTGACTAGACCTTTGTTCATGTCTCAGCCAGGAAAAGTCACACCATGACCACTGAGACGAAGTGTGCTCTTCTGGACTCAGTGCCCCTTGCCTGGAAGTGGGAGCAACGGTAATGGAAGTGGCTCCTGAGTTTGCAGTGGATCAGGTGAGTGAGTGTATGAGATGTGTCTGGGAAATGCTAGACCAGAGTAAGTGCTATGCATGTGCTCGCCATGGTCCCTGTCATCATTGTCATCCCTGTCATGGTTGTCTATGAAGCACTCCTCTGATGGGCTCTCACACTGAAGGGATGGTTCCCACCTGGTGGTTCTATTTGGGGAGATACTAGGAATTTTAAGAGGTGGGGCCTAGCTGGAGAAATCAGGTCAGAGGTATCCTCTCTTCCTTCTCTTCTCACCTCTCCTTTCTCCTCCTCCCCCTCCCATTCTTCTTCTTCCCCTTCCTTCTCTTCCTTTTCCTTCCCCTTTTCTCTTCCCTTTCCCTTCCTCTTCCTCCTCCTTCTCCTCCTTTGTCTTCTTCTACTACTTCTCCCCCCCCCCCTTCTCTTCAGCTATGAGATAAAGAAGTTCCTCTCCTCTGCAACATGTTCCTGATTTCATCCAAGGACATGAGGCTCAGTGCCTGGGGATGGAAGCTCTACAGCTTCGAGCAAAACAAATCACTCCTCCTGCAAGTTGCTTTGCCAGGTATTATGCCACAGCGACGTAAAGTCCTGCTGACACCATCTCCAGGAGCAGAACTGTGCTGAGCCTTAAGACTGTGTCCGGTCTGCTGTGGATTGAATGCCCCCAACGAACCCCTCTTGAAGTGTAACTGCTATTGTGACAGTCTTGGGATGAGTAGGTGGGTGCTCTCTGGGGGGAGGGTTAGTGCCATTATCCCGAGAGCAGGCTGTCACAAAAGGGAGATTGGCTCTCACTTCCCTCTGTCCTTTTCCATGCTCTCCTGTCCAGAGCTGTGCTGAGGCAGTAAGGAAGAAACCTGCTTCTAGACCTCCCAGCCTTAAGACATTAGAAAGAATTTGTTTTCTTTGGTTTTACAGGACTGCACAGACACAGTTTATACAAATTCACATTCAAATTGAGAGCTTGTTACACTAAGGAAATGCAGCTCTTCTCTCCATAGCCCTGGGGGGAAGCTTTGACAATGAAGGCAGATCAGAAGTATGTATGCCATGAGAGCCCAGCAAGACCCAGTCACCGTGTGAACACCAGGGTTTGGGTTTCCTCTGAGGAATCTTCCAGCGCCCAGGCTGAGCAAATGTCCTACCTCTGTGGCTGTTGCTTGCCAAGTAGGCACAAGGGCTGTCATCTCTCGGTGCTTCCCCATGGAGCCACGGTTCCTCAGACCTTCAGTAGACTCCTGCCTTTGTCTTCTCCTGACACAGGCTGAGGGTCAGTGTGCTGACAAATCAGCTGCTCCTTGGCCACTTGGGCCCAGTGACTTCCCCTCCCAAGGGGTTACAAGGGAGTATGTTTGCTCTTCATTTCACAAAGAGCTTAAAGTGGGAACGTGAAAACATTTCTTCAGCAGCATTTCCCAACCAACCAGGTACCACCCCGCTACAAACCACACACACACACACACACACACACACACACACACACACACACACACACACAGCAATAGCGCCACCACTATCATCTCCAATCTCCAGCTCTTTTCCTCTTCCTGATTCCTGCAGACCTTTGAATTTCACACTAAATGTAAAGTTTCTACCCTTTCCTCCACCAAACAAGACTCCCTTAAAACAACTGAAAACATCTGAACTTCAGTAAATACCTTTCTTGATGTCTTTGGGTTCACCTCTACCCCTCACACCAGTGACTACGTTTGTATCTAAGAATGCTCCACATCCCCTTTTTATACATTCGTTCACCCGAAGCCTTTTCTTTCTCATTGTGAGCACTTGGCTTGGCGTAGTAGCATGCTGTCATCCACACTGAGTGTCTGTCTAGGTTCAGATTCATACACATCACAGCTCACTGGGCACCTTATGGGTCAGAGTTTCTTAAACTATGGGCTGCAATCCCACATGGGGTCACTTAACTGAATGTGGGGATTGTGAAAGGTGGGTGACAGTAAATGTTTCTGAGCACACAGTCAGGTGTTTTGAATGAGGAATGTCCCCCACAGGTTCAAGTATTTGAACACTTGGCCTGTAGTTCATGGCGGTGTTCCTCTGGAGGTTTCAGAGGTGTGGCCTTGCTGGAGGAAGCACGTCACTGACGTTTGAGAGTTCATAGCCTTGCCCAGTTCCAGTTCTCTCTGCTGCATTTGCCCTTGAAGATATGAGTGCTCCCCTTCCAGCCCCCCCCCCCCCCCCCCGCAGCTAGCTGCCATGACTCCCCACAGGATGGACTCTTATCCTTCTGGACCCATAAGCCAAAAGAAACTCTTTCTTCTATAAGTCACTTTCTTTGGTCATGGTATTTTACCACAGCAATAGAAAGTGACTAATGTACACAGTGACCTAAACTTAATTAAAAAGCAACATATAATGAATCTGAGATATTTCTGGCTATGCTCAGCAGAGTCACATGCATGATTCTGCTGTAGCCTTAGTTCTGACCCACAACATAGGCAGTTTGCACTGTACATTACGATCCACAGCACAGGATGCCAATAAATGCTGCCTGGAACACCTGGCCTCAGATTTGAGGCTGTCATGAATTGCAGTATGTTGTATTTTTGGTTAAAACACAAAAGTTTTCTGCTTTTCTAGAAATATAGTAGTTTACAGAAAAGAAAGACTTAATATTTTCCTACTGCTATTCTTCAGCATGAAAGTATGAAATTAGCAGGTCTTTAGATTGGATTACGTTAGACAAGCAAGCACATACATCTCATGAGTATGCAGATTTACTTTCATCTTCAACAAATGGTAAGTTTTATGTATACTGATTATTTTAAAATAAATTTCTTTATGACTTATTATTAGTTAGTGCTTGATATGCACACCCATTTAGTAGACCCCTATACCTGGGCTCATGCAAAAATTTGTCAGGTGAAAAGGGCTCACATGTGGAAATATTTAAGAAGCCCTGGTCCAGGTGAAAGGCACCCCAGGCAGTCCATGCACTATATATTATTAATGTCTTGTCCAGCAGGCATAGAAGGGTTTAAAGGGTTTCTTGAGGTCTTGAAGCCTCTGAGTGGCTAGACCAAGAATGAACACCATGCAAATGTAAAGGCATAAGGAACTTGGAATCACAGACCTGGAGGCTGGTATAACCTTGTCTCTATGATTCCCTGAAGGTAGAGTCCTTTTTATTGAGCAACCAAGTTAGGTGATTTTAGTCTAATTACAAAGCAAACTGACTTGAAGTACATGCAATACAAAGAGCAGTGTTTTAACTTTAAGGTGGCAGAAAAGAATGACTGTTATGTAAAATACTGTGTTTCCCAGACAGACTCGAATTTGTCCCCTGAATATGAACCTTTTTCTTCAGTTTTCCCCATAGCCTCTTCCCAGGGAATGGACAGCCAAAAGCAGGTCCTATGGTAGGGAAACCTGGTTCCCACCAGAAACGCATTGAGATCAGTGGAGTCACAGTCCTAGGTAATACAGCAAAACGTCAAATTAGATCCCCACCTCGCACCGTCTGTGCAAATAAACCGAAGGTGTTTGGAATACCTGGTGTCAAATGAGAGAGTAAAAGCTTTTAAGTGAAATATAATGAGACTATTTATATATTATAAATTTATATATTATAAATATAATGAGATGCTAAAATAGTAAACAATTTCTCCTAAAACATTTTAATTGTATTTATTTATTTATTTTTCATCTTTTCGAAACAGGGTCTTCCTGTAGCCCCAGCTGTCCTGGAACTCACTCTGTAGACCAGGATGGCTTTGAACTCACAAAGATCCGTCTGCCTCTGCCTCCCAAGTGCTAGGATTAAAGGCATGCACCACCACACCCGGCTTTTTATTGTTTTTAATTGTAGAGATGTGTGTATATTTGAATGCAGGTGCCTGATTTAAACAGAAGTATCAGATTCCCTGGAACTGGAGTTTCAAGTGGTTGTGAGACACCTAAACTGGGCGCTGAAAACAAATTCAAGTCCTCTGCAACAGTAGTACATGCGATTAACCACTGAGCCATCTCTCCAGCTCCATAAACAATTTCTTTAACAGATTTTTTAAAAAAGTACTGATCATGAAAGATGTCATTGGCGAACCTGACTTTAAAATTTAAAGTTTCTGTAGATAAAAGGTACCATAAGTGGAAATATGCTCCACAGTCTGATGATAATCCAGGATGTATGTAAACATAAAATGTAAACATAAAATCAATAATGAAAACAGCAACCCATGAAAGAAAAGAAATTCAAACAACAAATTTGAAATGGTAATTCCCAGAGGAAAAAATAGATTTGAAATAGAAATTCCTAGAGAAAGAAAAGAAACACAAATAGCATATAAGCATGGTACACACACACATACACAACACACATACACAATACACACATACACAATACATACATACACAACACATATACAACACACACACACAACACACACATAAACACAAATCCACAACACATACACACTTACACAACACATATACACCTATACACATATACACATGCGTGCACGCACACACACACTTCTCAATCTTATAATAGTCATGGAAAGGTCTATTAAAGCAATAAAGTATCAGATCGGAAAAACCTAAAAGTTAAAAAACCCCAAGTATGGCAATAATGACATTGAAAGGAAATTCTTATACCCAATGTTGAACATGCAAGCTGCTTCAAACATTAAGAGAAGTTCCACTTCTTGGTATACTCCATGGAGACATTCTTATACAGTGGGCAATAGGTCAATAATAATAATTTTATTGTTCAAAATAATGAAAAATTGAAAACAGCCCAAGTATCAATAGAAAAATGGGTAATTATAGTAAAATATAAAGTAAATACAGTATAATGGGTAATTATGGTCTAATATAGCAGTGTAATGTATAATATGAAAGAATGTTACACAGGGGGCAGCCAAGATGGTTCAGCAGGTTAAATAGCTTTTACCACCAAACCTGACAGTGGCCTGAGTTCCATTCCCAGAACTCATGTGGTGGTAGGAGAGGATTGATCTTTGAAAGTTGTCCTCTGATCTTCCCGTGTACACCATGGCACATGCCCCCCTCCACAAACACACACATGCATACACACACATATACACACACATGCATATATACACACATACACACACATGCATACACACACATACAAACACTTAATTAATTAATTAATTTAAAAGACTGCTATTCAGAGACAGCCAGACAGCTTGGTAGATAAAAGTAGCAAGTCTGTGACTTGAGTTTGATCCACAGAATCCACATAAGAAAGCTGGATGCAGTGGTGTCCATCTGTAATCCCATCATTCTTGCTGTGAGATAGGATCTAGAAACAGGAGAAAGGCCCAGAACCTCACAGGCCAGCTAGCGTGAAACACACAGCATGACAGAAACAGGAGACCTGCCTCAGCAAGGGGATGGAGAGAACCACTCTACGAGTTGTCCTCTGCCCTCTACATGAGTGCCATGGCACACACATGCCCCTCTCATCAGCCGGGCATGGTGGTGCATGCCTTTAATCTTAACTCTTGGTAGGCAGAGGCAGGTGGATCTTTGTGAGTTCAAGGCCAGCCTGGTCTACAGAGCGAGTTCCAGGACAGCTGGGAGGCTACACGGAGACCCTGTCTCGAAAAGACCAAAATAAATGAATAAATAAATAAATAAATAAATATTTTCTATAAAAAAGATGATTTACAGTTACAAAAGAAGAATGAACATTATATCTAATGTTAGGTAAAATAATCAAGCTGTAAAAGAAAATTTGCAAAGTATTATTATAAACTAAAGCAGAACACAAAATAACCCATGTGCTTACTTGTCATGCCTATGTGATCACAGCAGTCTCATTCACCTTTACTGTCCTAGTCAAGATAATATACTAAAAGAAGCCCAGGATGGAGGGATGGCTCAGTGGTTAAGATCTCTGACTGATTTTACAGAGGACCCAGATTTGGTTCCCAGCACCTACACAGCACCTAATAGCTGTCCATAATTCCAATTCCAGGGGATCTGATGTCCTCTTCTGACCTCCATGGGCACTGGACACATGTGCATGCAGGAAAACACTCAAATGCATAAGTATAAAAAGAACTAAATAAAATGTCTAAGTAGAAGCCTAGTAAGACCTGTAAAGAATGTTACAGATGGATGAATAAATGTATACAACTGTAGCATGGAAGAAAAGACAGAGGTCTGGAGGGCAGTGGCTAGAGATAGGCTGCTCTTGCAGAGGATCCAGGTTCAGTTTCCAGCACGGACATGGCAGCTCACAACTGTCTATAACTCCAGTTCTGGGGATGGAAACTCCCTCTTGTGGCCTCCTTGGATACTACACGTGCATAGTATGCACATATACATACATATTCAAGCAAAATGCTCATACACATAAAGTAAAATAAATAATTTTTTTATTTACTATTTTTTATGTGTATGAGTGTACTGTCTGCATGTAGGTTGGTGCACCTGTGTCATGCAATGCCGTGGAGGTAGGATTCCCCTGGAACTGGAGTGGGTGCTGGGACTCGAACCCGGGTCCTCTGCAAGAGCAGTTGGTGCTCTTAACCGTTGAGCCACCTCTCAAGCCAAAATAAATCTTTTTAAAAAGAGAGAGAAGAGGGCATGGGAAGCACTAGAGTATTTGATGTCCACTAGGGAAAAAAATTATACCAAGTACCCAGTGATCTAAGAAACTCCAAAGGCTTTTAAAGGCACTTCTTTAAATCTGGATAAGTAACAAGGCTGGGAAAGTTAGGGAAGAGTGGAGTCTAGGATGTTCTTTTCATGATGTGAAAGAAGAGGGCAAATGGATTGAAGGGAAAACTAGGGGACAGGAGAGAGGGAGGAGAGGGCAGGTGAGATCAGTGCATCGATAGAAAGACTGCCATGCCCAGGTAGCTTGGAAAGTTAACTCTGTAGGCTGCTCAAAAAGAAGTCAAGACGAAGATTCTGAGGAGCTTGGGCAGCATCCCTGAGAACAGAAGGCCCTTTCTTCTCCAGGGTCCAGTCCCAATAGCACGCTCTGCTCTGAGCCTTCATCCACCAGACCCTTCTGAAGCCATGTGGCTTTCAGCATCCACCCCCACTCCCTGCATGCACACCTACTCCAACCTGTGCCAAAGGCGGCAGATGGACACACATTTTGTAATTATCGCCGTAGCCAGGTGTCTTGGAGCCTTCCCTGGTCATTCAAAGTAATTAAACTGTTATACTCATCCGTGACAATGTGTTGCTTCAGAAAATGGATCCACTAGAAAGCGGGAAAGGAACAAATCTCTGTTCTGTGTACAAACTACGCCTGTGTCATTCTTTCCAGCATTTTGAGCCAGAAGGAAAATGAAAAGATTCTATGCAGCAGCTCTAATTAGAAGTATTTCCCGATGAAATAAAACTGTTTTTTGAGACAGTCTTATTATGTAACCCAGGCTGGCCTTGAATTCACTATCCTCCTGCCTCAGCTCCCAAGTCCTAGGATTGCAGATGGGTACCACCAGAACTGGCTTGGAATGCAACTTTGAAGAACACTTCCTCCAATCAGCAGCCAAGGTGGGATCAGACAGGGCAGAAGAATGTCCCGATTCACCAAAGTTTAGGCAAGTAGGGGAAATAGCAAGCCCCTTTACCTTCCTCCGACCTGTGAACAGGCAATGGTAATATCTGGAAACTGTTCCAAACAACAAAATGATGTCACCCAGAGTACCAGTTAGACAGTGAAAAAAAAAAAATCACACTAAAATTTTACCACCGTGACTGTGAGGTTTCCCAGGCAGGGAACAGTGAGTCACCACAAAGGAACCATGCATCCAGGTGTGCTCAGCCCAAGGGATGCTGGGAAGTGCTCCCAACAGTCACGGAGCTCATCAGCCCCACAGCAAGCTCCATCCAGTTTCATACAACATTGACATATTCAATGTTCCCCTCATTTGGGGGGCCAATTTCTTTATTTACTGTTCATTTACTGACAAGGCATACCAGAGTTGAACCTGCTTTTCGTGATTTGAAAAGAGGCTTTTGAACCTTCCTCAGGTAAGGGCTTGAGGTGGCTGAGCCACATGACTTCTGCTGAGGTACATTCCTGGAAACGCCTAACTACAGCTTCATTTTTATTTTCATCCTTCAACTTAAAACCACTGACACTATACTGTCTGCTGTTTCCTTGACTATCTCCCTTTAAGGATTAATTTATTTTGCAGTGAGGGCCAGTCCCATTAATCTCAGAGATTGAGCCCACTGTGCTTCGACGATTTTTTTTTCCAGATTCCGCCTGCATTTACATGCAGCAGAGGAGGTTACCGCCTCTCCTGCCTCCCTCTGTTTTCAAACTTAGGGCCTGTAATTCTACCCTGACTTACTAATCTCAGAATCTTCATACTTGGCAAATTTGCCAACACAAAATAAAATCTGTACAAATAATCCAGCCACAGGGAGCTGGAGAGATGGTTCAACAGTTAAGAGCACTGGCTGCTCTTGCAGAAGACCTGGGTTTGATTCCCAACACCCACATGGCAGCTAACAACCACCTGTAAGTCCAGTTCCAGGGGATCTGACACCCTCTTCTGACCTCCGTGGGCATTTCATGAGACAGGTACACTTACATGTATGCAGGCGATACACTCATACCCTCATACATAAATAAAAATAACAAAATATTTAAAAACTAGGCACAATAGGCCTGAACTCAAATGACAGTGTACAAACTCCAGTGGGGGTGCTGTGGGAGGGGCCGATGGGGAAGGGGGCATAAAGGTGTTAAGATTGATTGAGATGTTCTGTACAAAAAAAATGACTGCCCCATTATTCATTAGTAGTTATGCATGTATAGTATGCTAAACCCTTGTGGATGAAAATGGACTTCTTTGTCAAGTGAGATGAGATGCATGTGAGTTAGAGAATTCAGAGGGCAACTTCTCTAGTAAAACAAACTATCGAAGGCTGGAGAGATGGCTCAGCAGTTAAGAGCACTGGCTATTCTCACAGAAGACTCAGGTTCAAATACCAGCACCTACATGGTGGCTAAGAACCATCTATAACTGCAGTTCTAGGGCATCCAGGCCCTCTTCCATCCTCCACAAGCACTGCACAACACAGGTACACTTACACACATCCAAGCAATGGATACTCTCATACACATAAATAAAAATAAAAAGTTAAAAAAGAAATTATTGAATAAATAATATTTAAACACACACAAATAATAATCCAGCCATAGTAAGTAATCAAGAGATAAATTCAGTGAAATTATAATCTCCCACTTTGTAAGTACTAAAGAAACTAATGTCTCCAAGATTCCTTTTATCTATTGGAGAATATTTGCTATGTCTATGTCATCTGAAAAGGCTCAGATGGTATATAAAGCAAACAAGCATTTATTTGAGGTCCCAGAACTACAATTGGAGAGGCACAGATTCTCATAGAAACTAGAATGTGTCCCCTTAGGGGAGGTCTGGAGATTCCTTTAATGGTAAAAAGAGGAAGTT
This sequence comes from Rhizomys pruinosus, assembly GCA_009823505.1. NCBI lineage: Eukaryota > Metazoa > Chordata > Mammalia > Rodentia > Spalacidae > Rhizomys > Rhizomys pruinosus. The sequence continues at coordinate 1,561,407 of VZQC01001128.1, read as the reverse complement.
AAAGTGGGTTACACAGGCTGTTTATCAAGAACTATGACTAGAGAATGAGCTTCCAGCACCACTCAGACGAAACCACTCTCCTAGGAAAGAGTTTAGTTTACACAACCCTCAGAATTTTACATCTCTATAAATGACTTTCTTATGGGGTATCACCAAGTTCAGACTAATCTTCACTGCATAGGAGACTAGATCACAGAACGAAGTCACTGCTGTCAACGTTACTTATGGCTTCAAATATCTGAATCTTGTTTAGAAGCAAGAAACCCTTTCCCCAACTTATTTTGAATTTTCTTTTTTACCCTTACTCATTGCCAAAGTATAAATACTAAATGTCGGGCTGGAGAGATGGCTTAGCGGTTAAGAGCACCGACTGCTCTTACAGAGGACCCTGGTTCCATCCCCAGCACCCACATAGCAGCTGAGAACCATCTTTAACTCCAGTTCCAGGGAAATCCGACGCCTTCTTCTGACCTCCGTTGCATTGCAGGGCACGGGTCCACCAGCCTACATGCATGCAGACAGTACACTCATACACATAAAAATCAATAAATAAAAACATAAATACTAAATGTCATGTATTTACTGTCTTTAAACCATATTCTTATTTACGTCCATGTAATTCTAAACATAGGAATAGAAACTGGATCTGCATTTAATATAGGATTAAACATTCTAAATTTAATAATAAGAGGCCATAAAGCCACCATCAATCATTAAAAAATGTCAGCGAGGTCCAGTGACCTTTTTTTTTTTTTTTTTAAGCTTACAGCACCCAGTATTCCCAGGCAGTCTCCCATCCAAGTACTAACCAGGCCCAACCCTGCTTAGCTTCTGAGATGAGATCAGGCACCAGTGACCTTTTAAAGGCTATGCTCTGGGGCTAGAAATGTGGCTCAGTGGTAGAGTGCTTGCCTCACATAAGCAAGTTCCCCAGTTCTACCCCAAGAAAAAAACAAAAAGAAAGTTGTGCTTTGTCTCCCATGTATCATAAAAACAACATCACCAAGTGGGGGTGGCAAGCACCCAGAAGCAGGATGGGTCCAGCTTTCCCTATGAAGTCACCTGAGCTCCTTCCCCTTACTGCCATCTCATTGTCACTTTTTCTTTTTAATTTTTTAAATCTTTTATTGCATTTTATTTGTTGGGACTTTTTTTCTACATAATTTTTATTAGAAAAATTTCAAACATAAAAATTTAGAGCAATAGTATAATCATCAGCCACCCAGAAATGTCAACGCTTCTCTCTTTTTTTTTGTCTTTTCAAGACAGGGTCCCCCTGTAGCCCCAGCTAGCCTGGAACTCGCTCTGTGGACCAAGCTGGCCTTGAATTCACAAAGATCCGCCTGCCTCTGCCTCCCAAGTGCTAGGATTAAAGGCATGTGCCACCACGCCCAGCTGGATGTCATCTTTCTTTACTGTTGCATAGAACTCCATTGTGTAGCTGTACCACATTTTCTCTATCCACTCATCAGTTGAGGGGCACTTGGGTTGGTTCCAGCTCCTTGATATTGTGAAGAGAGCTTCAATAAACATGGCTGTGCATGTATCTCTGGGATAGGATGAGTCTTGTGGGTATATACCCAGAAGTGGAATGGCTGGGTCAGGTGGTAGGCTCATTTTGAGTCTTTTAAGGGTTCTCCACACTGCTTTCCATAATGGTTGTATGAGTTTGCTTTCCCACCAGCAGTGGATGAGTGTTCCCCTTTCCCCACAACCTCTCCAGCATTTGGTATCATTTGTTTTCTTGATCCTTATCAGAGTGAGATGATATCTTAAAGTGGCTTTGATTTGCATTTCCTTAATTATTAGCGATGTTGAACACCTTTTAAGATGTTTCTCTGCCATCTCTATTTCCTCACTTGTGAAGTCTCTGTTCAGCTCTTTACTCCATCTTTTGAGTGAGTCACTTGCTTTCTTACATCTCAGGGTCATTTGGAATCTGACAGCATGTGGCAAGGAATTTAACCTTGTCAGAAAAGAGGTCTCTCCTGTGCTTTTACCAATTGAAGTGTCTTCCTTTCATTTATCTTGGGCCAAGATGGCCTAATAAGGTGACTTTGAGTCAGGGCTTGGGTCACAGGGTATAACCTGGAGACTGAGGTCAGCTGTGTGGGCAATCATGTCAGTACAGTTGAGCCCCAGACCAACTCTGGACACACAAGTTCAGAGCCTCCCCTGTTGTTACTTTGCACATACTGTGGCACATTATTGCTGAGAAAATGAACATAGTCTGTCCCACTGGGAGGAGACAAATAGAAGGTCCATGTTTGGAAGTTTCTCAGAGTTGACCCTGCATCTCTTCCCTTCAGTGATTTTAATCTGTGACCTTCACTGGAATTAACCAACTACAAATACAACTATTTCAATGATTACATGGGCTCCTCTCATGAATACCCAAACCCATAGGGCATTCCTAAACCTGTAACTGATGTCAGAAGTGAGGACAGTCTTCTGAATGGTTCCCTGACTTTGCAAATGGTGCCAAATCCTTATTTGACACAAAACACGTGAAGATTTTCATTCCATGACTACATTTCTAGGAACATGGGTTTTGTTTTTTTTGTTTTTTTTTTGTTTTGTTTTGTTTTTTTTGTTTTTTTTTGCAAAAACAACCTTAATGAGCTTTGTGGATAACTCAGCGTGCAGCTGAGGTCCACCTTTTAAGAATTCAGAGAAGGGCAGTGAGAAAAGAACACAGGTTTTATTCTAGACATCAGTCCAAATGCCAGCTCCAGCACCTACTGGGCAGAGGAGGTCTGGGCATCACAAGTAGGAATGGGGCTGTGGGTGTGGCTCAGGGGTATAATGCTTGCCTAGCATGCAGGAAGTCCTGGGTTCAATCCCCAGCACTGCATAAACCCATGCTGAGTACTGTAACCCAGTACTCAGAAGGTAAAGGCAGAAATACCAAAAGTTCAAGGTCACCCTCAGCTACCTAGTGATTTTAAGACTAGTCTCAGCTGCAAATGAAACCCTGTCTTTAAAAATGTTAAAAGGATAAATGTGTGGAGACAGTTAACACAGGACCCACCAAGATCCTGTGGGCTACGAGGTAAAGCTTCACATGTATCTTGCTATTAGCTTAATCTGTGGACCACCCAATTATTCTTAAGCACAGCAGGACTTTGGCAATCCACGGCTGCAGCGCTGGAATGTGGTTTCCTTCTTATTCTGGTCTTTCTTTCGAAGTATCCAATGTTCTTGCTATTCAGAAACATATTTCGGAAGGTTACAGGTTTTTTTTTTTTAATACATGTTTATTGGGACATTTTCAGCAGTGTTTTCTTGAGCTATGGATATCTTAATTGACTTCTATGCATTTCATACAGCACATCTTAATCATATTTAGACTCCCTTCCCCTACCTGCATCCTCCCCTAGCCTTCCTATCAGTTTCATGCATTCTGTCTTATATGCAGTGTGCTTATATGCAGTGTAATCCCGAGTGCTGGGATTATAGGTGTACTCCACCTTTTAAAGAATGGTTTCTTGTTAGATGCCTTTAATCCCAGAATTTGGGGCAGGCAGCTCTCTGTGAGATTGAGGCTAGCCTGGTCTACATGATGAGTTTCAGGCTAGCTGGGGCTACAGGGAGACCTTGTCTTTAAAACAAAACACCCAAGCCAACAAAAAGGTGTGTTTTCAAGCAACGGTCGCTCATGTAATTGAGCTCTGCTCCACTTCTAGCCCAGACTGGGGTCTCTTTGGAGTCACCCCATAAGGAGCCAGATGGAAAAGGTCTGGCATTAGAGAGGGGTGCCCTGTTTGAGAACTCTCAAAGCCATTAAGCTGAGTAAAATCACTGTTTTCCTCTTGCAAGAGCAGGTCTCCCAAGCCACATTCTACTGAGCACCTTGACACCTTAGAGAACCTCTAGATCAGCTGACAGCTGGCAGTGCCTGCATATCTGATATTCTTTGAGCATTGAAGTTCCCACCAAAGTTGCCTTTTAAGAGACTGTTTTTTAAACAGTTGTGAGTATTCACAGCTACACCCCAGGCCCTAAATTAGTTACAGATACTCCACAAACATTTGTTGAGCAAATGAATAAAGGGCTTGTAGTAGAGCAGCAGGCTGTGCCTCTTCCAGACGCCCACAGTTTCTGGCTTCTCTGTGGTTGTAAATAGCCAGTTAGATGCTCGGGAGGCCTGTGTGTCCTTCCATGTCTGCATCAATGAGGTAACAACTTTAAAAGATAGATTAGGATGCTATGTGAATAGAGACCATGGTCACTACCAAAGCCCATCAGAGAAGTGACACACAGTCATTGTGACACCAGGCCAGAACAGGGAGAATCGATTTCTATTTTAAAAACACATCACCTTTACTATACTGTGACATTTCTACAACCCAACATATAACTGGGACTTGGAAATGTGTTTGCCTCTCACCACTGCCTCTCACGTTGAATCATCCTGGTGAAAAGTGATGCCTAGCAACTTAAAGGCATTGATTGTTACCACAACCTCTAGTACAGTGAACACAATCAGAATATTGAAAAAAACTTGCTGTGCATCAGAGAGAAAATAATATTGCCACCTCCAGGTATAAAAAGAGATGTTTTTAAGAATCAGCTCCCTACAGAAGGTAAGGCAAATTCCTCCTGTCCATACTGAACACATTTCTGTCCATCATCCCAATGCAATGGAGGGACTCCTAGTGATCCGAAGATTGGAAACTATATAAGGAACGAGTGAGAAAGGAGAAAAGAGGCTCTTCCCAGTCTGGTGGTCGGTGCCCAAACCCTCACCTCTGATCTGCACAGACTCCAATTAGGCTATCGTACTGATGACACAAATCCAAGTAAATTCAAACTAGGATTATTCCTGTTCTTCTTGCAATGTATAGAAATACCCTCTTTCTACCCTTACCTGCATCAGATCTGTCTTCATGTCAACTACATCCAGAGTGGCATTTACTTAAGGGGGAAAACTTAAAACACCGTTCTTTTTGAAAATTTATCCGTGTGTGCGTGTGTGTGTGTGTGTGTGTGTGTGCTCATGCACATCCCTGTGTGTGAATATGAGCATACATATGCCACAATACATGTGTTGAGGTCACAGGACAACCTCTGGTGCTGGTCTTTACCCTCTACTCTAAAAACACCATTCTTAAGGCTGGAGAGATGGCTCAAAGGTTAAGAGCACTGGCTGCTTCAGATCTGGTTCCCAGAACCCATATGGAGCTCCAGTAACTCCAGTTCCAGGGGATCTGACGCCCTCTTCTAGCCTGTGCAGGTATTAGACAACACAGGTACACTTACACATGCAGGCAAATCACTCATATACATAAAAGAAAAATATTTTTAAAACCCACCATTCTTACCATTCAATCACTAATAGATAAAAGTGCTAACCAATTACATCATTGAGTTCAGATGTGCCCAAATCACTAAAGATTGGCATGTCAAGAGTTCACAGTTAAGATATAAATCTAAATGAAAAAAAAAAAAAGGTGTATTTTCAATAGCCAGTGGCCCACAGAGGAGGAAACCACAATCAGAAAGAATATGACAGGGTGAACACCCAAAGCGATATACTTCTGAGAGACTAGCAGATTCTTTAAAAAAAAATTCTTCAAAATTAAAAGTTCAAGAATGTTACTGGTGAATTGGGATATTTTACATATTAAGCACATGGGTGGGAAGCACTATATAATATAGAGTCAAATTCTGAAGTCATGTGTTATGGCCCTCCTATGTGCCATGCTTTATGTTCTGGGCTTTCATACATACTCTGACTTCACACATTCACTGAGTAACCTTTAACACCCTTTCTATGTCTCAAATTCCTTCACTGATAAGACTGGTATCCATTTTCGCTTTGTTGTGAAGATTAAATAAGACTTCCTCTGGCTGGAGAGATGGCTCAGCAATTAAGAGCACCGAATGCTCTTGCATTCCAGCACCCACATGGCGGCTGAGAACCATTTTAAACTCCAGTTCCAGGGGAATCCAACACCCTCTTCTGACCTCCGCGGCATTACACGACATGAGTGCACCAACCTACAAACAGACAGTACACTCATACACATAAAAAATAATAAGTAAAAAATTTTAAAAAGACTTCCTGTCTCCAGTCTGCTGTGTAAGATGCATCCAAGCTGTTACTCCATCCTACCAAGAAGTTAAAAAGCCAAAGAAACTCAAAGATCAACTCTTTTTTTTTTTTTTTTAGCTCTGTAAGAGGTGAGGTCACAGAGCAAACCAATAGCTGCTCTAAGGAGAAACTAATCCCAACCTGACCAGGTGTGGTTTACAGTCCAAGGGATGTGGGGGGAGGAAAAGTTGCAACTCCAGCTGGCTCTAGCCCTTTGTAGCGGGAAGGAAGGTGAAGGTGTTCAGGGTGGGGGTGAGAAGGCTGAGGTGAAGACTGAAAGGAAGTTGTAAAGTCTATAATCTAAGAACACGGCTCACTGAAAGCCTGAAACTGAGTCATAAGACTACATACAGAACGCTTCCCCCCCAACACACCTTACATGCAAATTACTAAAAACCACTTACAGCTATCTCTTTTACCCAATACATCAAGAAAAAAACATAGAGAAAGGCACAAACCAGCAACCATCACAATCAGACTCAGAAATAGCAGGAAAGTTATCAGGTTAAGAATTTAAAACACCTGGGATTGCTGCACTAAGGGCTCTAGTGACTAAAGTAGACAACACACAAAAAATGATCCACAAAGTAAACAAAGATGGATCCTCTAAGAAAAATACAAAAAAAAAAAAAAAAAAAAAAAAAAAAAATACCAAAACAAAAAAAAAAAAANCACCCCCCACCGCCCACCCCCCCCCAGCTCATGTACTTCTGCCACTAACCCTGTGCCTGCCCCTTTCCTGTTTTTTTTTTTTTTTCATTTTTTCGCTACTAATTGATAATCCATGAGTACAGCATCCTTCATGAAAAACCAATCTGCAGGCTGTTGTGCCCAAACCCCCACAGCCCCACCCACAGTGGGGGGGGTGGGGGTAACAGGTTTGTATGTTCAATCAAGTTGATCAAATGAGTGTCCAGACTACCATCGATTGTAGTTTCACCATCACCCCAATCGCAGCCTTTACATTCTACCACCCCCCTCTTCCGCAGATTGTTCCCTAGGCTTAGAAAAGGGGCACAGGTGGATGAGAAGTAAAACGTCCCACTCTCTTCTGGAGCTGTGACTTGGACTCTGGTCAATTCTGGCTGTTTCCTTTCATGGGCTGACAGTTTGTTCAGGCGTAACCTTTCGATCCTACTAATGAAGCACAAGCAATAGATATATAGGTATTTAAACAGTACTAATAGTTATGGTGGGTTACTTTGGCATAGACACATATGTTTGGCATGATATGTTAATCCATGATTACCTTTTTCCCCCCTGTTAAATATGACAGGCGTACTGTGGCTTATAACATCTCCTAACCTGTAGAGGATGTAAGCTTGTGGCATCAGCCAGGGTTATTCCTCCAAGGAGAGAGCCTATAGCCAATTAGATTTGGGATATACAGGCACATGGCTGCCTCTGCTGCACGCGTATTCCAAGCAGGTGAGGTGTAGCTGGGCTGACGGTGGAGTCTTGCTTGACTCAGGGAGACCCGTAGTTGCTTTATTGGTTTAGTGGCCTTTGGTACACTCTCTGGCATTCAGAGGGCCATCTGTACACTTGCTGTGCGGTCTCAATACATCCCTCCCATGTAACGTCAGGTCTTCGGGCAGCAGGGTCTTATCGCCTCTCCTCCTGCAGGTATCCCAACTTAGGGGCAAGGAGCCCTTACACTTTTGTGGGGCCTTGGATCCCCTGGCCAACCTCCACTGGTAGAACAATCCATTGCTGATGTCAGAGCTCCTGCATTAATATACTTTGCCTAAGTGCATAGCCACAAGGACTTTAGTATATATATTGGTTCTGAACAGAGTATAATCCTTTTCACAGTTCTTGTCTATTAGTCAATTAAAGAAGGCATTTTTACCGGTTTTTATAAGAGATTACCTCTATAATAGTTGTCTCCAATTTACAGTTGGAGAACGACCTCATCATCGTCATATTTCTCCTTGTTCTATGGGGGGGGAAGGCAAGAAAGTCTCTCATATCAAAACCTTTGTGGCACCTAGAAGGTATAAGTTTCATTAGGACTCATTATAAATAGTTGTTACATGTAGGATCCACAAAGGGTTCCATGTTTATGGCAATCTGAGGGCTTTTTCTTCCTTTCAATGTTCAGACGGGTCAACCTTTCAGTTGCCACTTTTTGGTACATCCTACTCAATGCAAAACTGTATCTTTTCTTTCTCAGCCGTTAAGTTGGTGACATTTGTCCTGGTTTGGAACAAACAAATCTTTTCCCGTGGTTAGTTTAAGATTTGAATTGCAGGTAGTTATTGTATAATACAAACTGTCTTCTGGAGACTCATGGGTTTAAAAAAGAGGGCGGGATACAGACAGACATGAAACCTTTCGTCAAAAACCTTGCAATTCAAATCTTAAAACTACCATGGAAAAAGATTTGTTTGTTTCTTTTTTAAAAATATTTTATTTATGATTCTTATTTATGTATATGAGTGAATATAAATGCATCTGTATGTGTCAATGCCCTCAAGTCCATGGGTCAAAAGTAGGGTGCTGGATTCCCCTGGAAAAGGAGTTAAATGGTTTCAGCTGTCATCTGGGTGCGGGAAACCAAACCCCAGGTCCTCTGCAAGAGCAGCCAGTGGTGTCATATGCCGCACATATCTGTGTGCATGTGTGTGGAAGCAGGGGTCAACCTGGTGCTGTTCCTCAGGCACTGTCTTAACTTTTTCCTTTCCTTTTCTTCTTCTGCGACACTGTCTCTCAGTGACTGGAAGTCCTCAAGTAAGGTGGACTGGCTGGCCAGCAATGTCCAGGATCCTCCGGTCTCCATGTCCCCAGCCCTGGGATTATAACCAATAACCACCACAGCTTGCTTTGTGATGTGGGTTCTGGGGTCAAACTCAGGTCATCTCTTCAGCCTCCTTATGTAGTTTCTATGAGGTGGCTTAGGAGATAAAAATGTAGTATTTGAATATTCTTCCAAGTTCCAAAAGAAGGAGGGGAAAATAAGCTGGAGTTTCCAAGTGAACAGTTCTGGATTCTTTTTTTAGCTCATGGTATCCAGGAATGGAAATGCTGCAGAGCGTAAGGCATTCCGTTCAGTTCATTTATCCCTGAAGAATCCTTTCAGAAACGCTGGGCTGGGCTTTTGAGTTTATACTCATGTGACACAAGTTTCGGTGGTACCCAGATCATGAGAGAAGAGCAACAGCTTCTGTTTTTCCAGAGCCCAGGGAGCTTACATCACACCAACATACACAGTTCTATTTAATTTGCACACAGAGCAGTTGAAGTAAAGAGGGTTTGAGTAACTTGCCCAAGATGTCAGAGTTGTGAGCAAGGGAGCCAGCACTGACCTTGACTATCTTAATGCTGGATCTTGTGGTCCTGCCAGTCTTCCTAAGCTCCTTGCCTTAGCAAGAGGTTCGGGGCTTTAAAGGATATTGCGCTATCTAAACCAAATGCTAAACCAAATTATCTCCTCTTAAAAGAATCCATCTCAGGAGGTGCTGTGTTTGATCAAAATGATTTTGCATACAATCTTTGAAGTTAGAAATGTAAATAAGGGATCTTTGCCGACAGAGATGACAGAGGTACATTTATCTATAGCCTCTCATTGTAGAGGTGGGTGGATGGTAGGAAGAAGAATGGTTCTTGAGGCAAGAGGCTTAGGCCAAAGCCAGAACTATAGGACTTTAAGTAATGTTCTTAACATCTCTAAGCCTATTTCCTCCCATTAACTGAGGGAATCCTAGCTGCACCTCTATTGGTTTTAGTAAGTGATAATTTTGGTGATAACAATAGCTAAGCACACTAATCACATCTCATGTATTGACTCATTGAATCTTTTTATGAAAGATCTAAGCTTTTATTAAATCATTCATTACTTAGTATTTTATATAGACATAGATTTTTAGAGCTATTTTATATTCATAGTGAAGTTGACCAGAAGATAAAAAGATTTCTTCTTTATGCCCACATACCCAGTCTCCTCCACTATCAATGTCCTCTATGAGAGTGTTATATTTATAACTACTGATGAATCTGCATTGGCTCAAGATAATCACAAAAGTCCATCTACATCAGGGTTCACTCTTATCCTTGTACTTTCTGTGGGTTTTGATGTCTGTATGACATGTGTTCATCATTATTGTATTCTATAGAGTGACTTTTTACCCTAAAACCCCTGTGTTCTGCCTCCTCATCCCTTCCCCTTCCACCCCTGCACACTGTCTTTTTAGTTTTACCTTCTTCACATTTCCATCTAGCTGCACACCTTTCCTCCTCACATGTAGCTGTTCAGACTGGCTTCTCCTTAGTCATATGTACTTGAGTTTTTCCATGTCTTTTTATCCGGATAGCAACACTTCTTTCTAACATGAAATGCTCTTCCTGTCTCTGGATATAACATTTACCAATAGAGGGACATCTTGGTTGTTTCAAGTGATGGCAATGCTGCTATAAATGTTCTTGTGCAGATTTTTGTAACAATAGGTTTTCAGGTCTTTTGCATAAATCCCATGGAATATGAGTGCTGTATTGTGTGGTAAAAGCATGATTAGTTTTGTAGGAATATGCTGAACTCTTCCTATGGTTGTATTATTTTTTCATTGTCACCAGGAATTTGAGTTCCTGAACATTTAACGTTGTCAGTGTTCTGGGCTTTGGCATTCTAATAGCATATAGTAAGTGGTGCCTTTGTTTCATTTTTATTTCCTTACGACATACAATCTGGAGCAGCTATTTATTTTCTAGGAGGAGGATGGTCAGTGAGGTCTCTGGTTCATTTATTTATTATTTTTATTAGTTATTTTTAATTTCCACAATGGCAAACAAAAAAAATCACTAAAAATGGTTTAAAAATGAATTATTTTGTTCTATCTAGAGAGAAGGCAGAAAACGAGGCACATTTTTAAGCTAGTTTTTGTTTTGTGTTTTTGAATTTAAAAGGTTTTTTGTGCTGGGGATGTAGGTGATTGGTGTGATGGGTGAGTAGCATGCACAAAGTAGAGGGGAAAGGTGAAGACACTGATTGTTTTGGCCACCAGGGCTATCTGGTATGTCTTTTCTACCACTCTATGGCTGTCTTTTAAAAATATTTTATTGTGCTGGGTGTGGTGGCACAGCCTTTAATCCCAGCACTCGGGAGGCAGAGGCAGGTGGATCTCTGTGAATTCAGGCCTGCCTGGTCTACAGAGCAGCTCCAGGCCAGTGGAACTAAAGGGAGACCCTGTCTCAAAAACCAAATCATATATATATATATATATATATAGATATATATATTATGTTTATTGATTCTTCAAGAATGTCATACAATCTGTTTTGATTCATAGTCAGACCCTCCCACATCTCCACCTCTCCTTTACTACCAGAATTGTGGACTTCATATCTTATTTTTTTTTTTTTTCATTTTTAAAAAGACCTGTTGATGCTGAGTGTCATGCTGCACACCTTTAATCCTAGCACTTGGAGCAGAGAGGCAGGCAGATCTCTGTGAGTTCAAGGCCCAGCATGGTCTACATAGTGGATTCCAGGCCAACGGGACACAGGAAGACCCTGTCTGAAAAAAAAGCAAACCAAACCGGCCTGTGGAGTCTACTTTATGTTTGTGGCTTTTCTTTTTATTTGCTTTACAGTGTCTTTCACAGGAAATAACTTTTATTTCAATGAAGTTCACCTTATCAGTTCTCTCTTTCAGGAATTTTATCTTTGGTAGTGTTTCTAAAAATCATTGACATGAAAAATCATCAAGCTTTTCTCCTATGATAGCTTGTAGGAGTTTTATAATTGTACATTTAAATCCATATATGGTTTGTTTGAGTTAATTTTTGAAGAATGAAAAGTCTGTGTCTATTTAATTTTACTTAGCTTGCATGTGGATATCCAATTGTTCTAACACCATTTATTAAAAAGATTATTCTCACTTTATTGTATTATATGTGGACCTTTTTGCAAAGATTAATGGAATATATTTATGCAGGTCTATTTCTGGGCTCTGTATTCTTTTTCATAGGTTGGTTTTTTTTTAATTTTTTTATTAATTTTATTTATTTCTGTATGTGTGAATGTACTGTCTGCATGCAGGTTTGTGCACCCGTGTCGTGCAATGCCGCGGAGGTCAGAAGCGGGTCTCGGATTTCCCTGGACTGGAGTTCTCCTGGAATTGGAGATTTCAGACGGTTCTCAGCTGCCATGTGGGTGCTGGGGATTGAACCCCGGTCCTCTGTAAGACGGTCGGCGCTCTTAACCGCTAGGCCATCTCTCCAGCCCCGGTTGGTTTGTTTTTATTTCACATTGCCTCAATTACTTCAGCTTCATAGCAAGTCTTTTTTGTTAGATAGTGTCAGTTCTATTTCAACATTACACTGGCTATTCAGCATCTTCTGTCTCTAGATATACACTTTAGAATCAATTAATCAATAGACACAAAATAACTTACTGGGATTTTGAGTGAGATTTATAGATTAAGTTGGGAAGGGCCAACATCTTAGACAATATTGATTCTTCTTACCAGTAAAAATTCTTCCTTGTCATAGTTTCTTTTCCTGTTGCTCCTCTGATAAAATACCCTCCCAAAGCATCTTAAGAAAGGAAGCTGACATTTTGGTACATAGTTCAAGGAACAGTTCATTGTGGCAGAGAAGTCAAGGCAGCAGACCTTGGAGGAGCTGGTTGTATCACACCCATATCCCAGAGTAGAGAGCACCATGAATGTCAATGCTCAGATCATGCTCTCCATTTTTTTATACAGCCCAGGATGCATGGGATAGTGTCAACACAGTGGACAGGTCTTCCCACCTCAACCCAATAAAGTTACTCCCCTGAGGCATACCTAGAGGGTCAGCTAACCTCAATAAACCCTCACAAGTGTGCCCAGAGGCTTGTCTCCTAGGTGATTCTAGGCCTTGTCAAGTTGACAGCACTAACCACCAGGCCTTCTACTCCTATGAGATATCCGCGAGCTTAGAGATTCTGTCCTTAGCTGGGTCCAGTCCACTACTGAGCCTACCAAAGGCATCCTTACTTTCTCTTATAGTCTCTTGGTCTCTAGAATGTCGTTTGGTCAGATTATTTGAGTCACCCTCTTGCTGTGAGCATCTTCCTAAACTTCATTTTCAATGTCTATAGAAGAAGGATAATAATTGTGTCTATTTACAGAATGAGTTAAAAATGAATAAGATTTATACAATCCCAAGACAGATAATACCCCAGCATTGTGGTGGTGGTGAAGGAGCAGGCGGGAAGCCACAGCCCTGGCTAGGCTCTATGATGGGAGAGGGAGAATCAATTTTCTTTGAGAATATGATGTCCGGCAGCTTGACCAGATTCTAAGGGATGGACCCACACCTGAGAGCATTCGGGGAACACAAATTAGACTCAACAGACCTTTTAAAAAACGATAATAATAGAAGAAAGGGTGTCAGGGGTGAAGTTGGATGAGGGATCTGAATATGATCAAAATACATTGTATGAAAATTTCAAAGGATCAATAATGATATATATATATATTTGGTATTTTTGAGACAGGGTCTCCCTTTAGTTCCAACTGGCCTGGAGCTTGCTCTGTAGACCAGGCAGGCCTTGAATTCACAGAGATCCACCTGCCTCTGCCTCCCGAGTGCTGGGATTAAAGGCGTGTGCCACCACACCCAGCACAATAAAATATTTTTAAAAGGACAGCCATAGAGTGGTAGAAAAGACATACCAGATAGCCCTGGTGGCCAAAACAATCAGTGTCTTCACCTTTCCCCTCTACTTTGTGCATGCTACTCACCCATCACACCAATCACCTACATCCCCAGCACAAAGAACCTTTTAAATTCAAAAACAACAAAACAAAAAACTAGCTTAAAAAATGTGCCTCTGTTTTCTGTCTTCTCTCTAGATAGAACAAAATAATTCATTTTTAAACCATTTTTAGTGATTTTTTTTGTTTGCCATTGTGGAAATTAAAAATAACTAATAAAAATAATAAATAAATGAACCAGAGACCTCACTGACCATCCTCCTCCTAGAAAATAAATAGCTGCTCCAGATTGTATGTCGTAAGGAAATAAAAATGAAAACAAGGCACCACTTACTATATGCTATTAGAATGCCAAAGCCCAGAACACTGACAACGTTAAATGTTCAGGAACTCAAATTCCTGGTGACAATGAAAAAATAATACAACCATATTGGAAGAGTTCAGCATATTCCTACAAAACTAATCATGCTTTTACCACACAATACAGCACTCATATTCCATGGGATTTATGCAAAAGACCTGAAAACCTATTGTTACAAAAATCTGCACAAGAACATTTATAGCAGCATTGCCATCACTTGAAACAACCAAGATGTCCCTCTATTGGTAAATGTTATATCCAGAGACAGGAAGAGCATTTCATGTTAGAAAGAAGTGTGCTATCCAGGAATAAAAAGACATGGAGAAAACTAAAGTACATATGACTAAGGAGAAGCCAGTCTGTAAAGCTACATGTGCTAGGATTAAAGGTGTGCAGCTAGATGGAAATGTGAAGAAGGTAAAACTAAAAAGATCAGTGTTGTCAGGGGTGGAAGGAGGAAGGGATGAGGAGGCAGAACACAGGGGTTTTAGGGTAAAAAGTCACTCTATAGAATACAATAATGATGAACACATGTCATACAGACATCAAAACCCACAGAAAGTACAAGGATAAGAGTGAACCCTGATGTAGATGGACTTTTGTGATTATCTTGAGCCAATGCAGATTCATCAGTAGTTATAAATATAACACTCTCATAGAGGACATTGATAGTGGAGGAGACTGGGTATGTGGGCATAAAGAAGAAATCTTTTTATCTTCTGGTCAACTTCACTATGAATATAAAATAGCTCTAAAAATCTATGTCTATATAAAATACTAAGTAATGAATGATTTAATAAAAGCTTAGATCTTTCATAAAAAGATTCAATGAGTCAATACATGAGATGTGATTAGTGTGCTTAGCTATTGTTATCACCAAAATTATCACTTACTAAAACCAATAGAGGTGCAGCTAGGATTCCCTCAGTTAATGGGAGGAAATAGGCTTAGAGATGTTAAGAACATTACTTAAAGTCCTATAGTTCTGGCTTTGGCCTAAGCCTCTTGCCTCAAGAACCATTCTTCTTCCTACCATCCACCCACCTCTACAATGAGAGGCTATAGATAAATGTACCTCTGTCATCTCTGTCGGCAAAGATCCCTTATTTACATTTCTAACTTCAAAGATTGTATGCAAAATCATTTTGATCAAACACAGCACCTCCTGAGATGGATTCTTTTAAGAGGAGATAATTTGGTTTAGCATTTGGTTTAGATAGCGCAATATCCTTTAAAGCCCCGAACCTCTTGCTAAGGCAAGGAGCTTAGGAAGACTGGCAGGACCACAAGATCCAGCATTAAGATAGTCAAGGTCAGTGCTGGCTCCCTTGCTCACAACTCTGACATCTTGGGCAAGTTACTCAAACCC
Source organism: Rhizomys pruinosus (assembly GCA_009823505.1). Classification (NCBI taxonomy): domain Eukaryota; kingdom Metazoa; phylum Chordata; class Mammalia; order Rodentia; family Spalacidae; genus Rhizomys; species Rhizomys pruinosus. Next base: position 1,545,881 of record VZQC01001128.1, on the reverse strand, counting down.
TCTTTACTTCAACTGCTCTGTGTGCAAATTAAATAGAACTGTGTATGTTGGTGTGATGTAAGCTCCCTGGGCTCTGGAAAAACAGAAGCTGTTGCTCTTCTCTCATGATCTGGGTACCACCGAAACTTGTGTCACATGAGTATAAACTCAAAAGCCCAGCCCAGCGTTTCTGAAAGGATTCTTCAGGGATAAATGAACTGAACGGAATGCCTTACGCTCTGCAGCATTTCCATTCCTGGATACCATGAGCTAAAAAAAGAATCCAGAACTGTTCACTTGGAAACTCCAGCTTATTTTCCCCTCCTTCTTTTGGAACTTGGAAGAATATTCAAATACTACATTTTTATCTCCTAAGCCACCTCATAGAAACTACATAAGGAGGCTGAAGAGATGACCTGAGTTTGACCCCAGAACCCACATCACAAAGCAAGCTGTGGTGGTTATTGGTTATAATCCCAGGGCTGGGGACATGGAGACCGGAGGATCCTGGACATTGCTGGCCAGCCAGTCCACCTTACTTGAGGACTTCCAGTCACTGAGAGACAGTGTCGCAGAAGAAGAAAAGGAAAGGAAAAAGTTAAGACAGTGCCTGAGGAACAGCACCCAAGGTTGACCCCTGGCTTCCACACACAGTTGCACAGATATGTGCGGCATATGCACACACTGGCTGCTCTTGCAGAGGACCTGGGTTTGGTTTCCAGCACCCAGATGACAGCTGAAAACCATTTATAACTCCATTTCCAGGGGAATCCAGCACCCACTTTTGACCTCTGAGGGCATTGCACAACTCAGATGCATTTATATTCACTCATATACATAAAATAAGAATCATAAATAAAATATTTTTAAAAAAGAAACAAACAAATCTTTTTCCATGGTTAGTTTTAAGATTTGAATTGCAAGGTTTTTGACGAAAAGGTTTCATGTCTGTCTGTATCCCTCCCCTCTTTTTTTTAACCCATGAGTCTCCAGAAGACAGTTGTATTATACATAACTACCTTGCAATTCAAATCTTAAAACTAACCACGGGAAAAGATTTGTTTGTTCCAACAGGACAAAATGTCACCAACTTAACGGCTGAGAAAGAAAAGATACAGCTTTGCATTGAGTAGGATGTACCAAAAAGTGGCAACTGAAAGGTTGACCCGTCTGAACATTGAAAGGAAGAAAAGCCTCAGATTGCCATAAACATCGAACCCTTCTGTGGATCCTACATGTAACAACTATTTATAATGAGTCCTAATGAAACTTATACCTTCTAGGTGCCACAAAGGTTTTGATATGAGAGACTTTCTTGCCTTCCCCCCCCATAGAACAAGGAGAAATATGACGATGATGAGGTCGTTCTCCAACTGTAAATTGGAGACAACTATTATAGAGGTAATCTCTTATAAAACCGGTAAAAATGCCTTCTTTAATTGACTAATAGACATAAGAACTGTGAAAAGGATTATACTCTGTTCAGAACCAAATATAATACTAAAGTCCTTGGGCTATGCACTTAGGCAAAGTATATTAATGCAGGAGCTCTGACATCAGCAATGGATTGTTCTACCAGGGGGATGTTGGCCAGGGGATCCAAGGCCCCACAAAAGGTAAGGGCTCCTTGCCCCTAAGTTGGGATACCTGCAGGAGGAGAGGCGATAAGACCCTGCTGCCGAAGACCTGACGTTAACATGGGAGGGATGTATTGAGACCGCACATGCAAGTGTACAGATGGCCTCTGGAATGCCAGAGAGTGTTACCAAAGGCCACTAAACCAATAAAGCAAATACGGGTCTCCCTGAGTCAAGCAAGACTCCACCGTCAGCACCAGCTACACCTCACCTGCTTGGAAATACTGTGCAGCAGAGGCAGCCATGTGCCTGTATATCCCAAATCTAATTGGCTATAGGCTCTCTCCTTGGAGGAATAACCCATGGCTGATGCCACAAGCTTACATCCTCTACAGGTTAGGAGATGTTATAAGCCACAGTAAGACCCTGTCATATTTAACAGGGGGGAAAAATGTAATTCATGGATTAACATATCATCCAAACATATGTGTCTATGCCAAAGTAACCCACCATAACTATTAGTACTGTTTAAATACCTATATATCTAATTGCTTGTGCTTCATTAGTAGGATCGAAAGGTTACTCCTGAACAAACTGTCAGCCCATGAAAGGAAACAGCCAGAATTGACCAGAGTCCAAGTCAACAGCTCCAGAGAGAGTGGACTGTTTTACTTCTCATCCACCTGTGCCCCTTTTCTAAGCCTAGGGAACAATCTGCGGAAGAGGGGGCGTGGTAGAATGTAAAGGCTGCGATTGGGGTGAATGGTGAAACTACAGCGATGTAGTCTGGACACTCATTTGATCAACTTGATTGAACAAACAACCTGTTACCCCCCCCCCACTGGATGGTGGGGCTGTGGGGGTTTGGGCACAACAGCCTGCAGATTGGTTTTGCATGAAGGATGCTTGTACTCATGGATTATCACTTATAGCTAAAAAATGAAAAAAAAAAAAAAAAAAAAAGAAAAAGAAAAATAAAGAAAAAAAAAAAAAAAAGGAAAGGGAAGGGAAAGGGGGGGAAGGAAAAGGGAAATATGCCTGATCTGAATTGGAAAATGATGTACGAAATGCACAAAGCATCAATAAAAATTAAATTAAAAAAAAAGAAACAAACATAAAGTTATTGGGGAGAGGAGGTCACATAAAGAGATCAAAGGCCTTACATCTCTTAACACTAGAAGCAACACAGTAACAGAATAATGTATTTAAAGCTGAGGTTTGATAATGACTTCCATCTTAGAATTTTACATCACCCAAACTTTTCCCTGAGATATGCTTTTATTTCCACAAGGATCCAAAAAAAGTACCTTTATGCAAATATATTACTGAATAATGCATTCCAAAATAAATGAAGAAGAGTGGCACATATGAACAAAAGATGGAACACAGGACTGTGATTGAATAAAATACTGTTATGTAACTTCATTGAGGGGATGAATGGAAAGGAATTGTATTGATAGTAAGAGAGCCACCATCTTCCCTGTTAAGTCCATAGATGAAAAATAGTAATAAATACACACCTAGAAATACAACAGTAAATAACTGGAAACAGTCAGTGTTGCATAAACAGCTAAGTAAATAAAAAATATCCACCTCTAGGGAGAGGGGCTACAGGGCGGAGAAAGCCAGGGACACTTTTTCGTTATGGACCTTATAATATTTGAGGGTTTTCAAAACTGTGAATGTGTATTACATTCACCAAAAGTATATATTTTAATAGCTAAAATTAACATTTTAAATCTCCATGAGATGTAATCAGAGCTGGAGGCTGTAAATTATATCATTCAGATAGATATTTTCCCCTAAACCAGATGACTATAAAACATCTTAGTTATGGAAATCTTGCACACTCATGAGAGTCTGCTTTTTTTTCTCTCTGTAATTTGCCACTTTAAAAAACTAGAAGAGTTACAACTGTTGCTTTGATGTTACAAGTGACTCTCCAAGTTTCTGATGGGTCTTTTGATTTATCTGATTTAGCACAGAAACAAATTGAAAGTACTTCCTTTGCTGATAGTTTCATAACTAATCGAAACCTTCCTGCTTTTAGACACCAAGCTTCTACATTAAATGCTTTGGTCTAACCAGCAACATCCATTGTTTCTTATACTAATTCATATGCTTGATAAATACCCAGGCAGTGTACAACACTTTTTTTCCTCCCAACAAAGGGAATTTTTTGAAAGACAGAACTGGTTTTAAGCTTTTTGAAAATGCTATAAACTAAGAAGATATATTCTTCAAATCTAATGACTTCACATCTTCATTGTCTTTGAAATGCAGATTTCTTTAAAGCAAGAAACAGACCCCGTTCCATTTAAGTCTTCCCAAATCAAATATGTTTAAGCTCAGAAATAATGAAACTAGCACTATGCAATCACAGGTACTCGTAGATAGTAACAAATCATTTGTATTTGCTTATTAATAGCTTCCCTTTAGAAACAGACAAACTGATTAGACAAAAATCAATTCTAACATAGCATTTAGGAAAAAAATTGCTTACCTCTGTTGGTTTATAGCAGTCCACGAGAGCCTCCTAGGATTAAATACACACAGTCAGTTTTATTATTTTTTTAAAAATCAATATTATGTTCAAGGTGAAATTAAGTCATTTCAGGGGCTGAAGAAATGGGTCAGCAGTTAAGAGCACTGGCTGCTTTTGCAGAGGACCTGGGTTCGATTCCCAGCACCCACATGGCAGCTCACAACTATTTGTAACTCAGTTCTAGGGGGATCTGATGCCTTTTTCGGGCCTCCATGAGCACCGGGCATGCACATAATACCCATACATATGTGCTGGCAGAACATTCATAACATAAAATAAAAACAAGTAATTTTCAAATCCCATATGACTTTCAAAAGGCCTTCAGTGCTCGTTATCTCTCCTCTTACTCCCTTTTCTGCCCTCCCTGTCCCATTCCTCACCCTGTTGAACCCATCCTATCAATTATTCCCCTTTTCCATTTATATCATTGCATTCTATCTCCCCTCCCATCAACAATCCCCCATGGCCCCCTATTAGTTTCCAGATCACTAAGAATTTTCCAATTGAAATACAGCGATCTAAAGATTCAAAGCTAGCATCCACAGGAAATATTCTCCTTTTTAGGTATGGGCTGTCTTACTTATGATAATTGTTTCCCATTTCATCTATTTACCTTTGAATTTCCTAATTTTGTTTTTCTTAACAGCTGAACAACATTCCATGTGTAAATATACCGTATTTTCATTATCTATTCATCAGTTAATGGACAGCTAGGCTGTTTCCACTTCCTGGTTATTGTGAATAGAGCAGCAATGATCAAGTATGAAGAGGTTTCTTTGTAGTAGGATACAGAGTTCTTTGGATATATGCCCAAGAGTGGTGTGGCTGAATCATGTGTTAGATCTAGTTTTAGCTTTCTGAGGAACTTCCATACTGATTTCCATAATTACTGTGCCAATTTGCACTCCCATCACAGTGACATAGTACTAAACTCAGTCTCGATAACTTATTTTTATTAATGCATCTCTTAACTCTCACCAGAGAAGTTCCTTGCATCAGATAGCCATTAACACAGAGACCCACAAATAGTCAACATACAGAGAATAAGGGACTGTGGAGTGCTCAGCCCTAAATGGCTCACCTATGTCACACAATCTCCAGGAACCATTGGGGAAGAGATGGTAAATAAATACAAGGTGATGTATTGTCTGTACACCACGGGATGGTTACACATATAAACACACAGCATGCACATGAACTGTGCAAACTCAAGCCAGAAAGAAGCGTCATAGATGGGGAGGTTGGCAGGAAGCCCCAGTCCTCACTTAAGATCTATTGACAACTGAAAGATGCTGTGAAAGGAGGCTCAGTGTTCCTTATGGTCATGATGTCTGGTGGATTGACCAGGCTCTAAGGGATAGGCCTATACCCAAGAACATTTGGTTAGACTCAACAGGCCCTTTTAAAAAGGACACATAATAGAGGACATGAAATCAGGGTGGTAAGGTGGGGTGGAGAGGAAGAAGGTGGTCTGAATATGATCAAAATATATTGGATGAGATTTTCAAGTGAATAAAATATTTAAAAAAAATAGTTAAAATTCATTTCACCTTTAAACTATTATTTTCCAGTGGTCTGTTAAGGCTTCCTATTGACTATCTACTTTATCATACTGCTTTATCACCATTTGGTCATCTAAGACAAAAATTGTCATTAATAATGCAGGAATGTTTTATCCTCAGTACATGTGCATGTGCACAGGTATGCATAAACACTCTACACAGAGAGTTTTTCCAATACAAAAAGTTAGATTTTTGTGCTGTTATAACTTTGGAAATAAAGTATAACCCTCCACCAGATTACAAGTGCCTCACTGAGGAGAGCTCGCTTAAAGGACCATTAGATGAAACAAAATGAGGAAGAGGTGGAGGCTCTCTGAGAATGGGAAGCAACCAGCCAGACATGGGCAGGGGCACAGGTGCACAGGGTAGAAGAGCACAGTATAAAAATGCCAAAATGAAACCTACCACTTTGTATGCTGCCTAAAAATTAATTTAAAAAAAGAGGATGGGATATGGTGATGGTTTGTAGAGAGGCGGTGACTGACTTCCTAATCCAAAACTAACTAGTCCTTAGTAGGAGCCGAATCCTGCCCCCAACTCTCTCTCTCTCTCTCTCTCTCTCTCTCTCTCTCTCTCTCTCTCCCTCTCCAGTTTTCCTACATTAACTGAATGTAACCCAGAGCCATCCTACCCACCCAGTCAATGATATTTTATTCTCTGTCTTAGCACATATGAGCACACACATGCCTTTTTCCTCAGACTCCCTACCTGGTTAATAGTAAACTGGCCATTCTTAAAGTTGAGATCTTGCTGGTACAAGATGGGGACAATTGCAATGAACATGGAGAGAGGCCTCTGATCATGATTCAGCTATAGAGGGTCTTGGGTCCTTAGCATCTCTCCCACCTCAGAACTTTGATGACAAGGGGAGACTGGTAAGTACTGAAAAAGCCCCTTTCAAATTCTCAACATGAGGGGCACTGTAATGTTATTAACTTTTCTATATGACTGATGCCTGCTTTGACTCTTATTTTTTTCAACTATTGTCTATCAACTAAATGTACCCACAAGGAATAATCACTGTAACAGGCTGCTCGCCTCCCTCAGGTCATTAGTAATTATGAACACATTAAACTCATCAATGTTGGAAAATGTGCCCTTCAATAGGCTCCTGTCACCATGTGCCCCTGGGACAGCCAACAGACACTAACAGTAATTACCGGTGGACATTAAGAACAATGGCAGGTCACAGGTTAATTAGTTTTAGAAACTACCCAGTGCAGATTTATAAGTGATAGACTTGACCTCCCTTGGGAAGAGCTGTGTTTTACTGCTTTCCGCTAAGGAAAGCTATTTAGACTTCCCCTGTTGCAGCACAATGCAATCAGGTGATTGTCTATTAAAAGATGTTTTACCAAACAGAATCATGTTACAAGTAATCTAATTGTAGAATCGCTTTCAAGAATGATATAGTCCACAGTTGCAAGACCAGAACCTGAGGTTTGGATATCCCCAGTTCCAGCTCAGTCTCTTTCATGTTCCACCTTTAGGCCACTGCTGCCTTCCCTGGAGGATGATCTTTGAAGGAAGAGCCAGCTCTCTCTCCCAAGATAATGAGGCTGGGGATTGTTAACACAGGTCTCGGGAGAACTGACTGTAGACAACGGCTGCTTTATCGTCGACATCCAATGAATGAGGTGGAGAGTTGGCACCCATCGCTTTCTGTTCTGCAAAATGCCATTGCTCAAGTCCTGGGTTGGGAAGCCAGTGCCCCTCGTAAGACAGTATCCATTGATGCCAAATTCTGGAGACCCCAGAAGATTAAACATCTGTAATGTGAAATTCTGATCTGTGAAAGCTACTAACCTGTAATTTTGAAGCTCGTTCTTCCTCGCTGTCAGCATCAAGAAGATCATCAATGTCAATCTCTACGGCTGGCATTTCTTCTTCCTGGAGGCAAATAAGAAGGCAGTTGGCTTAGGAAGAAACTAAGTTGGGCTGAACCAATTTAGCTAAGTTAAATAAAGGACTAGATTATCCATCCAGAAGGGATGATGGGTAAGAAGGGGAAGGCAAGACAAGAACAGAAGGTGGAGAAGGACAAAGAAAAATAAACTAAGATGAGAGAGAGAGGGAGGGAGAGAGGGAGGGAGGGAGGGAAGGAAGGGAGGGAGGGAGGGAGGGAAGGGAGAGAGTGCTGAGGGGAGCAAAGGACAGTTTTGAGTCAAATTCCTCTCTGACAGAAAACAGCACACACACACACACACACACACACACACACACACACACACGGTGGTTGACTGGCACAATACAGAAAGCCCTAAAGTTATTTTTCTACCCTATTTTCTCTCCTGGTGACTCCATCAATCTTTACTCCAGAGTTACGTCTCCCTTCACAGCTTTGGGTCTAGAGAAAGCCTGATTCTACCACAGGTGTTTGGGTGCCAGCATCACCTAGCATAGCACTAATTCAGAGAGTACAAAGAGTATGTGTAATCCAAGACCTGAGGGGGGTTCTGAGAAAGACACTCCTTCCACAAGAATACCCTCACTCCCTCTGAACCAAATACAAGCTGAGAAAGCACACAACCCTGGATATTGCTGGCAGGAGGCCGATTTGGGACAGGGCTGACTCCAGAGTGGGCAGAACTGGGACAAATAAGAAAAGCAGGTCAAACCATGTTTGAGTAGATGCCTTATATTTTTCCACCAATGTGGGTTGAGCAACCAAAGACACTTAGACCAGAAAAAAGGGCAAGAAAGACAAAGACTTCACTAGTTGGAACGTGAACTTCCAGAACACAGTGGCCTTCAGCTCCCTGGACTCTCTTGTGTTTCTGAATCTTCCCTAGACACTCAGAAAAGCATCTTCAAATGTCAAAATTAACTACAGACCAAGAGGACCCTACGTCTTTCCACATGCAGTCACCAACTGCCTGACACCACTCAAAGATAGCTGTGGGGTGTTGGTAGGAGCTGGAGAGAAAGCCACTCATGACGACAACTGGGATCGCTCCATGTAAGTAAGCCACCAGCTTTTGACTTCCAGGGTGAGGCCACCATTCTGAGTACTTCCTTCTGGTAAAATGCATTCATTAGGCAATGGTGCTCAACCTTCGTGTATCAGATTCCACCACAAAAGTGAGGACCCAGGGAAATGGAGAAACAGGACACCCTAGATGGCTAAGAACATTCCAGAAACAATCTTTCCCTTCTGAAGGATTTCTGTCAGGCATGTCTGTTCTGTAGCCAATACACAATATGTGGCATGTAGATGAAGACAGCTACAAAATCATAAATTCACTTAAAACATCATGACATATGCCAGGCTGATGGTACACGCCTTTAATCCCAGCATTGGGAGGCAGAGGCAGGCAGACTCTGTGAGATCAAGGCCAGCACAGTGAGTTCCAGGCCAGCTGGGGCTGCAGAGAGACCCTGTCTCAAAAAGACAAAAACACAAAACCCACCACCATAACAACAATAAAAACATTATGAGGGGTCTGTGTGTGTGTGTGTGTGTGTGTGTGTGTGTGTGTGTTTTTCTCTGTGTGTCTCTGCATGTGTGACTTCTGGTAACTCAATTGTGTGGCTCTCAAGCATGAACTTTGTAAATGACATCATGTTGCAACATCAAAAGGTTAGACATGCCTGGCAGATCCTCTGCTAAGCTACCAGTGGGATAAACCACTTAAACCTGGGATTGCTTCTTCAATGTGCATCTTTTAGGTCTCATTCACAAGGTTCCGTCTAATGGAAGAAGTCTTTCACATTTTCATGTTTGTACTTAATGACTGTTAACAGAAGCCGGTAAGCTCTAAGTGAAAGGAGGGTATTCAATGTTTTGTTGAGAGGAAATCTGCAAGGTGACATTTCTCTAGAAAGAACATGGTCTCTGGAGCCTGGCAGGCTCGGCCAAGGCTAACTCTACCACAAATCCATTGTATGACTAACTACAAGGTTTAAAATCTCTCTAGATTCTGGGCTGAAGAGATGGCCTGGTGGTTAAGAGCGCTGACCGCTCTTGCAGAGGACCAGGGCTCGATCCCCAGCACCCACATGGTGGCCGAGAACCGTCTGAAGCTTCAATTCTAGGAGAACTCCAGTTCCAGGGGAATCCGACACCCTCTTCTGACCTCCGCGGCATTGCACGTCATGGGTGCACAAACTTGCATGCAGACAGTACATTCATACACATACATAAATAAATAAAATTAAATTAAATTAAAAAAATCTCTCTAGATCCTATTTCCTCACCTATAACATGGGTTAATAAATTCCAACTATCTCACAAGGTTGATGTATAGACTGAATTAGTTCATTGATAACAGGTTCTCAGAATATTATCTGGCACACAGCTGACGCTGAACACTTTGAAGGTAGAGCCAGCCAGATCTTTCTCTCCCACGATAAGGCTGGGGAGGGCTATTATTTTTATATAATCATAAGACATGAAAACTGAACCTTAAGTAGAGGGACAATTATAACATTATAAGTTTCATTAGGATCAAAACTCTTTAGTTTTAGTAGGGTTTTAAAAAACCCCTCAAGAATAAGAGGAAAGAAAATAAATCTCAGAAAATTCCAGTGACCTCAGACCTGGGGACAACTATTTCTGTCTGGAAACTAGTTATAGGCATAAAAAATTAAACACAGACACTGCTCAAAGATCAGTCTACGACCAAAGAGAAACTCTGTGTATTGAGAATCACCTGCTCTGTGTTCCTAGTGAGTCACTGCACCTGGTTGCCCTGGGCCTCCGAAACATCTGGTCAGGCGGTGACTCACAGGCAGGTAGAAAGTGTGAAGTCTGGAGTGCTTGTGCCGAGTCAGTGAGTCCTCACTGTGCATCAGCATTAGCTCTTGCAAAAGAATCTCGGGCTTTCGCAGACACATGACCTTGGGTCTCAGGACTGACCTTGAGACGCTGGACATTTTGTTGTGCCTCAATCAATCATCAGTCAAGTGAAAGGGGCTTTGCTTCCTGCCCCTGGCCCAGAGCACTGCGAGATCTAGGGCTGTGCTGTCTGCTAGGACTTTTCTTGATAATGAAAAACTGTAAATCTGTGTTTTTTAGTGCAGAAGTCACTCACTGCTTGAGCTATTGAGCACACGAACTGTGGCTGGTGAGAATGGGAAACTGAAATCCCAGTCTCTGCTTTCATTGTGATGACTTTTAAATGCTACCTGTGGTGACCAAGTTAGGCAGTTATGGGGAAATGGGTCAAACACAGCAGGTAATAGAAAGCCTGAACTCTGTGTACACCTAACGAGAGGACGCCTAGATGGGGATCCCTCCTGCCTGGGGCAGACATCATCACACACGTCCAAGCTCGTTTGATCAAGTTTGTCTCAGCATCTGTGCTGTTTCAGTGATGTTTGCTTTGGGACTGGGGGCGGGGGGGCTGTCGTTCTGTCTGAGGAGGTGATTCTTATTGACTATATTTTTATCTCCTAGAACAGCAGACTCCAAGTTCCCCTTGGCTCCCATTTCCTGAACAGGGTCTATACCTGCTTCCTCTGTTGCATAGATTGTTACTTGTGGGTCTGCCTGTCTCACTTGGATTTTCTTGACTAGAGCCAGCTGAGACCTGAAAGGACAAGACCTGAGAGGTGTTCCTCCCTTATTTGGTAGTGACTCAAGCTGTGCTAAGCACTGGATGGAGCTGAATTTATTTCCAGCTATGCTTTCTGAAACACACATGAAACATATCCTCACTGGTTTTCAGGTGGATTACTCTGGGTGAGTCGTCTGCCTCAGGGCCTCCCAGCACCCTGTGCCCCTGCTACCTTGTTCTGTAAACCAGCGAGTCCCATTGCTGGTGGAGAGTCTAACAGAGTCCTGGCCACTTTCTTTCAAGCTACACTTACCGCCTTCTATTTAGGGTCCCCCCAATAGCTCCATTTCTCCCCAACAGTGTTCCTTTTTGTCATGATTTCAAATATACACAAAATTAGATGGTTGGTCACAAAAACATTGAAGTGACAGGACGCCAGCATGATGGAGAGGCACACAGTGGTGTTCCAGCAGGCTGGCACTCATAGAACAAAGCAGGACCCTCTGCCTGGGTTTCCCAGTGTCCTGGCAACCAGGAGCCCTCCCCGCACTCTCTTCTCTGATGGAGGCATATTGATGCCTAGATTCCTGCCCTGTCCTAAAAGGGGCAGAGCAGATCCTCTGTGCCAGTCTGAGAAGCTGACTAGCTGAATCCAAGGTTGGACTCTGGGAAGTAAGGAGAACCACAGCAGCCCAGCAATGATGCCATCGAGGCTAGTGATGCCTGTATTCATTGGCCTATGTAGATGAAATTACCAGGGCAAAGTAGATTCCCGTGGCTGTTTCCATAGAGAAACAGCCTACCCTCTAGAGTGTCACTGACGCCTGGGAAGTGTTACTGACAGATCACTTACAGAGCAGTGACAGAAAGTGGCATATCAGAGTTTGGCTGCCTTTGGATATTTGCCCCCCCCATTGAAGATGTGCCCCACCCCCCAACAGTGGCTCTGGTGCCAAGAAGTGAAACAGCCATCTTCAGAGCCACTGGAGAATACTAGCTCACCAGGTCCAATAGGCAAGCACCCTTCTAGTGGTCCGCAATAGAGGAAGGAACCAACCATGGCTCCAGATCCCTTCCCCTGAAGACAACATTCAGCCTGTCCAACAGTGAAGCGTATATATGTTCCAGCCTGTGTCACGTGGCTTTTTGTAAACCTGTAAGATGGCCACAGTCACAGGATGAATGGGAATTAGATCTCCCTGCCCCTAATTTGGCCAAACTGTAAGACAACCCATTTTCCTCTACCAATTTCTATTTCCTAATTTATTTAGAATGCAGGGAAACTAAGATCATAGGTTTGAAGATCTGACCTGGCAGCCAGACCCACAAAGGGAGGTCTGTCACCATCTCCCCACATCTTTCTAATCACACACCTGTTGAGAGAATCTGCTGCATGCAAAGCACTGCGATTCAGGCCCTGGGAGGAAGCCCCAGCTTAAGAAATCAAACACCAGTGACAAGCCAGAGTGCTGTAGTGATTCTGGGAAAGAAAAAACTTCCATTGGGGCAGGCTGGGAGTTCTACAGGGGAGAAGGTGGTTAAGCTGTCCTTGTGGAATGGAAGGATCTAGACAGATGCAGCTGGGGAGGGGTCACTCAAAAGGCTAAATGGAACACAGGCAGCCGAAATAAAACGCGTAGTTGGAGTGTGGGGATTTAGAGCAGTCCCCAGCCCTAGGCTGTAAATATTAATGTGACAGAGGCCAGAGGGATGACAAATGAGGCAGATGGATGCTGTAAGCACGAGTGGGCCAGGCAGCAAGTGAGGAAACATGGCTCAAGGACAGGCACAAACCTGTCACTGTTTAGGACTATGTGCTCAGGGGTGCCAGATGTCCAAGTTTTCAGGAGAAGCCCAAACTCAAAATAGAGATCCTTAAGGTAAAAATAAAATACAAATCTCAAATTTTAACAATGCTTACTAAGAATTCCTTCAAAGACTGGGCAGACGCCATCAGTCACATGTGGCTAGACACTGGCCTTCCAAAGACCACAGCCACCAAAGGACCCTGAGCAAAGTAACAAAATGACAGGGGTGGGGTTGGGGGGGATAATCTAGTCACAGGCCCAGGCTGACAAGGTGGCTGGGAGGCTGTATAGACAGGGCTGTCCCCATCTAGCAGGTCCTGTGGACAGGACTGTCCTCATCCAGGAAGGAAGCAGCTGGGCTGGAATGGGAGTCATGGTAATAATGGAAGAGTTTAATAAAAGAGTGAAAGACAGAAAAAGAGAATAGAGGGATCGAGGGATAAGTTAGATGCTGGAGAAAGAAGGAAAAGTAAAGGGAAGACCCAGGCTCTGAGCTGTAGAGGGCTGAGAGCAAGATGGAAACAACAGGGACACTGGGACCTTGAAGACAAACTACCCCACATTTGAGATGGCAGCATGGCCAGCCTTCACCTCAACTAAGAAGCAGAGGCAGATGCCCACTCTGAAGTGGGCAGGGCACACTGGGGTACTGAGTGACGAGGGGGCTGCAGTGGCAAGGGCTCAGCATAGGCTCTGGCCTTGGCATACAGGAGTGCAGGAGACAGAGAATCAAGACGAGAACATCTGTAGTGTATGTAACACATGCACTCATGTGCATGTCACCATGGACACTCATGTGCACATCACCATAGGCACTCAGACACACACATATGTACACACTATCACACCCCACACACAAACTACTGTGAATACAGTCCCACACCACCACAGACTCGCTCTCTCTCTCTATCTCTCTCTCTCTCTCTCTCTCACACACACACACATACATACACACATGCACTCATACACATACACATATGCTCATACACATACACACTCATACACATACACACATCACATACAACACACATATTTACAAGCAAACTACCATGAATACAGTCTCACACTGCCATACACCACAGCATGCATTCTCTCTCTCTTTCCTCCTCCTCATACACACACAGCCCACCATACATATATATATATATATATATATATATTTGCATGCAAACTACCATGCATACATCCACACATGCCACACTCTACACTATGCCTATACAAAAACATACACACAGACACACACACTCACATTGCTATGTAGCTGTTTCCTCTTTTTGAAATACTCCCTGTGGAGCAGCCAGTCAGTGGGGACTCATGAAGTTTCCAAGACTCACAGGCCTTCTCCAAGACTATAAACACAGCAAACAATTGCTGGGGAAAAGAACCCTTCGGTTATGTAGCAGCCTGTAAGTTGCACAGGACAACCCCATGGATGGAACTCAACTTTTCTGAGTTGAGTTCTTGCCTATGCTGGAAGCTAGGCCTTTGGGTGATGCTGCTGTCTGAGTCATTCATGCTCCTGAATGCAATTCCAATAGGCTCATTGGTTCATCAAGCTGCAAACACAAATAGGCTCCCTGGAAAAAGTAACACAATATATATACCTGCATGCAGACCACCATGCTAATACATCCCCCCCAAACCACACACACACACCGACACATACACACACACACACACACACACACACACACACACACACACTAACTAACCAGAAGATTCATACTCAACCCTGGGAAGGGTCATGTAAGCTTTCTTTTTATTTATTTATTTATTTATTTATTTATTTATTTATTTATTTATTTATTTTTGTATGTGTATGAATGTACTGTCTGCATGTAGGTCTGTGCATCTGTGTCGTGCAATGCCGCGGAGGTCAGAAGAGGGTGTCAGATTCCCCTGGAACTGGAGTTAAAGATGGTTCTCAGCTGCCATGTGGGTGCTAGGGATCCAACCCGGGTCCTCTGCAAGAGCAGTCAGCGCTCTTAACTGCTAGGCCATCTCTCCAGCCTGGGTCATGTAAGCTTTCTCAAAAGGCAGTGTCACCCTACTGCAGAAGGGGGGGCTGACAGGAATACTCAAGCTAAAATTTAACTTGAAAATAAATCCTAGGAGAGATGTCTCAGCAGAGGACCTGACTTCAATTCCCAGTACCCACATGGCAGATAACAACTGTATTAGTCACTTTTCTGTTGCTGTGATAAAACACCATGACCAGGAACTTATAAAAGGAAGAGTTTATTTGAGCTTACAATTGATGGTTCCAGGGAATTAGAGTCCATTGTGGCAGGAGGCATGGCAGCTGGAGCTGGAGCAGCAAGCCGAGGGTCACATCTCACAATGAGCACAGGAAGCAGAGAGCAACTGGAGACCGCAAGGCTTGTTAAACTCACTAAGCCTGCCCCCAGTGACATACTTCCTCTAGCACAGCCACACCTTCTAAGACCTCCAAGAACAGTGCCACCAACTGGAGACAAATGTCTGAATACTTACAGCCTATGGGGGACACTCATTCAAACCACCACATTCCACTCCCTGGACCCCATAGGCTCCTGACCATATAAAATGCAAAATGCATTTAGTCCAACCTTAAAAGTCCCCGTATTACCAGTTTCAATTCCATTCAAAAGTCTACAGTCACAAAATCTTTCCGAGAATCTCAGGCCAAACTCCTAAAACTGTAAAGTCCTGTAAAATCAAAACATAAACAATACAACTCCCAACTTATCAGTGAATGAATACACTATCCATTCCAAAGGAGAATAGAGGCATAGTGAGATAAATACTGCACAAAACAAGACCAAACCGCAGGCAAACTCCAAGTCCTAGTCCCGTTGTAATTCTGGATTGATCCAAAGGGCTTAGATGGCTCAGCTCTTCCAGCTTTGCTTGCAACATACATCTCTTTCTTAGGCTGGTACCACTCCCTGTATGCAGCTCTCCTTGGCAAATATCTCACAGGTCTGGCATCTCGAAAGTCTTCTTGGGGTCTCCGCTGCCAACCAGGCTTCACATTCACAGCTTCACGCAATGGCCTATCAGGGCCTTCTTTATTTAGGGACGCCCCTGATGCACTCTGCCTGGCCTCTGTGGCTCTCTGAAACTGTGGAGGAAGAATTGATGACCCCTTCACTTTTGCAAACTTCATGCCTCTAAAGCCAGCACCACATGAATGAAATTGCCAAATCTGGCTGCAAGTTCAGGATGGAATCTCTCCTACTTTAACCACATTTGCAATTTTTCTCTGCCCTGGACTTGTTGGAGTAGAAAATGATTTCAGTATTTTCCTTTCAAAAGTTGGATTAGCTGGGTGTGGTCTTGCCCTGAAGGTATTGATTCTGTTGTTTACTTGTAAATCTTGAGGCCTCTCCTCAATCACTTTAGTCTCCTTATCAAAAGGAACCTCTCCTTCACATGCCTTGGCCACACCTTTAATCTTCCTAGTGCAGTTTTCAAATCCAAACTATACATTATGCATTTCCTTCTGCCCCATTTGCTCTTTTTCACTGTAGATCTGCACAATATTCACCATTAAAAGCCACACCACCATTTCTACATTAGGCTGTCTTGAAATATCCTCCACCAAAGACATTAGTCCATTGCTTTTCAACTTAGCATCAGGCAAGCATTTGGGCTGTGGGCAAAGTGCTGCCAGACTCTTTACCAAAATATCCTCTGGAACTACAATTTTTGCAGCAATGCTTTCTTCCAGGCTTCTACTAGAATGGCCCCTTAAGCTCTGCTTACAGTAGCCAACAGCTTTTCTAGCCCAAAGTTCCAAAGTTTTCCACATTTCTCCAAACATCCACATGGTCAGGTTCTTCACAGCCAACAGCCCACTCTCTGGTACCAAATTACTGTATTAGTCACTTTTCTGTTGCTGTGATAAAACACCATGACCAGGAACTTATAAAAGGAAGAGTTTATTTGAGCTTACGATTGATGGTTCCAGGGAATTAGAGTCCATTGTGGCAGGAGGCATGGCGGCTGGAGCTGGAGCAGCAAGCCAAGGGTCACATCTCGCAATGAGCACAGGAAGCAGAGAGCGACTAGAGACCTCGAGGCTTGTTAAACTCATTAAGCCTGCCCCCAGTGACATACTTCCTCTAGCATGGCCACAGCTTCTAAGACCTCCAAGAACAGTGCCACCAACTGGAGACAAATGTCTGAATACTTAAAGCCTATGGTGGACACTCATTCAAACCACCACAACAACTATCTGTAACTCTTGTTCCAGGGGATCCAACACTCTCTTCTGACCTCTGAGGGCACTGCACCACATGGGTACACTTACACACACAGAAGTAATACACTCATACACATAAAACAAAAGTAATAAGTAAAATATTTTTAAAAACAAAGAAAACGGATCACATTTTCAAGGTCCATGCAACGCAGCTCAGCAGCACGATGAGATGAAACTTCCATGGAGACCGGCATCTCCAGAGAGTCAGGGGCAGCGGGAAGAAGGAGCAAGGAACAGGGCAAATACGAGACTTTATGGCCTATGCAAACATTTATGAGGAACCAGCCGAACATCTAATGCCTCACCTTTCTATAAGCCTGTATGGGGCAGTGGGGGTGGTGCTGGTGCAGGAGACATCAGCTAAGAACCGAACTCTTGGGGTTATGAGGGCTTTCCATGAGAATATTTACACTTCATGTTTCCATTTTAATGACAATCCCTCAAACTTCCTATAAACAAGCATATTCTCGGAATGGCTACCTAAGACTCTGTCATGCTGGGCCCACTCTGCACGTATACATTGCATCAAACAGAATTATATTAGTTGTCATGGGCTAATGACAAAAGGCCAGAAGGCAGGCTTGATATATAAATTTGATATTGCAGTGACTCATTCACACCAAGTGATGCTGGAAGGCGTGACTCAGAGGACACAGAGCCGCAGCAGTCTACGCAGAATCCCTGCTCCTGAAAGAATGAAGTCAGCCTTAGTGGCAAGTTAATGGCATGCATTTGAGCTTCATGCCTTGTACTTTATGTTTAACTTGTAATTCTGATATGATTTTATAATTGGAAGAACCATAAACACAAAGAGTTTACACCTGGTTTAAGTAATATTGTAACACTAGACATTTAAATTAGCAATCTGAAAGAAATGATTCCCACTGAAAAAGGGATCCAACAACCTATGGCATGTTGTAGAAAAACATCAAAACATGGGGGGGTAAAGGGAAGACCTCGAAAGCTTTCAGGAGGAAAACAGGTTGCATACTGAAGATTAAAAATCAAGGCCAGCAGGCTTCCCAGCAGAAACATGGAATGCTCAAAGCCAGGAGCAGAGCCTTCATTAAATGGAACACGAGGTCCGAGACTAGAAAACTTGCAAAGAACGGAGGTTTATCTAGCTCACAGTTCTGGAGGATCAGAGTATGATATCAGCATGATCCTGTGAGGGCTTCACAGTGGGGGCATCACAGGGTGCCACACATGGAAGAGGTCACATTGAGAGGCAGGAAGCAGGGGAGGGGTCAGTCTCACTCTTTCATGACAGCCTGATCATTTGGAAACTGATCTATTCCCATGAGCCCCAACCCACTCTGCAAGGCCAACATTAATCCTTTTATGAGGGTGGAGCTCCCACGATATAGTGACCTTCCACCTCTTAAAAGCTTCTATCCAGTGTCCAGTCTATAAAGAGGAAAGTCTGCTCATGCTTCATAAAGGGAAGCCTAGTCTAGCAGGACCTGACTTTGTCCTCGAGTGGATATAACTGGTAAATGAAAAGCCAAAAGGAGCCAGGCAGGGGCTCCCTTCTGCCCCTCAAAACCTGAGGACCAGATCCTCAACTGACCTTGAGAAAACAAAAAATCTTGGTTAATCTGGGCTAATTGTGTGGCCTTAAGCATCCAAAAGGAATGCATAACCAGAAATAAATAATTAGTAAGGTCTGAGAAATTGTACTTCAGGTATAAAACTTGAGATCTTAGTAAAAAGACAAAAAGTAAGAGAGAGAGAGAGAGAGACAGAGAGAGAGAGAGACAGAGAGAGAGAGAGAGAGACAGAGAGAGCACAACTGTTTTTCCTGTCTTACTGGCAAGTGCAGCTTCACTGTGGCTGCCACTGCTTTTGCCATCCCTCAAATACATGAGACACAGCTTTTCAACCTTCCAGTATGGACTGAAGACTCATGTCTCTCCAAGAATCCTCCAAACCTTCACTGCCAGATGGGGACTGCTGAGACATCCAGCTTGTGGACTGAGCTACTACCAGGGTTTCAGCCTCTTCAGAGTATTGATTGCCATTGTTGGACTACCCAGGCTGTATCATGGAGACCAGTACAGGAGGATCAAGACAGGACATGGTGCTTGACCATGGGAAGGGAAAACCCCAGTGTGGAGCACAAGGGCAGGACTGATGGTTGTTTGGCCTTGCCAAGGAGGAGCCTTCAAACATGACACCTTTCAGCCTAATAAAGAAAAAAATCATAAGCTGAACATGCTAAAACCTATGATATATGTGGCATGCATATGTTCATATTTTGGAGTAATGCAGATTGGAAGGAACAACAACAACAAAAGACTGGGTCAAAGAACTGACTGAAATGGTGAACTTCTGCTCAACACAGTAAACTTCTGCATTGAAAAATTTAAAAGTGATTGAGAAAAAGATGAAAAACATGTTTGTCAGAATGCATGAGCTCTGGTGGGGTGGGGGGGACAAGGAACAGGGAATGGGTCTAGACTTGACTGGAAATTTTGTATGAAATGCACAAAGCTTCAATAAAAATTGCCTTTAAAAAAGCTTCTATCAGCGCATCATCACAGTGAGGACTGCACTTCCAGTATCCAAGCCTTCAGGGAAAAACCATATCCAAACCAGAATAAGCAGTAGCCTCAGAGTCCTTAGAAGGGATCTAACTGAGGTTCCTACTTCCTCCCAAGGTGGTCGGTCAAGAGAGAAAGGAAAACTATAGGCATTTTGACGATTGGGTCTTACATCTCAACATGTTTATCTCCCATGTTGGAAAGAAATGCTCCTGAAAAAAAAAAAAAAATTAACTGAAGAAGTCACTTGGACGCTGGCTCAGGAAGTTCTAACTGTGCATGATCAACTAAATGATGAGGGAGGACAAGCAGGCAGAGGCTTGGAGAGTGGGGGCTGTGCCAGTGCAGTCTCCAGGAGCCCCACTGACAAGGTGAGGCCAGTGCCCAGTGGGCATCATGGCCACCTAATAGGACCAGAGTAGGATGCCCTCAGCTTGGGCATTAAACAGAGCTAACATGAGAAAACCAAGCTGGCTGTTCAGCCTGAGGCCTACCTATGGCATTTTTATAGAATGTGCTTGTTTGAAAAGTTAGGTCATTAGAAGAGCTGAAGTTTTTTTAGAGCTGAGCAACCAGTCCTGCCGACTACCCCTTAAAAGCATCACAGCAGCCAAAAGTGATGTCACACACCTCTAACCCAAGTGCTGGAAGGTGGGGGCAGGAGGATCAGGAGTTTAAAAGCATCCTCAGCCACACAGCAGGTTAGAAAGCAGCCTGGGCTACACAAGACCCTTAATGGAACGCTTATAGGTTCATGTGTTTGAACACTTTGTCCGCACCTGGTGCACTGTTTGAGAAGGTTGTGGAAACCTTTAGAAAGTGGTGCCTTGCTTGAGGAAGTAAGTCGCTGGGGGCAGGCTTCAGGATTTTGTAATCTGGTCCCATTCCTGTTGATGCTGTCTCTGCTTCCTGACAGGAGATGCAATGTGACGAGCCAGCTCCTGCTTCTACCACCGTGACTTCCCTGTCCTGGTGGATGCATCCCCTCTAGAACTGTGAGCCAAAATAAACCCTTTCTCCCTTAAATGCTTTTGTCAAGATATTTTATCACAGCAACCAGAAAAGAAAACATGACAGCCCCTGCATTAATGGACAGAGAACCCCACACTATCCTGACTGCCGCTGACACCATGATGGAGATGATGCTCCACGTTTTGTCTATAGGAATTCCTGTTCTTATTTCTCAAGACAGCAGATCTTAACTCATGTTTGTACCACACCAATGCTCATTTCTGAGACACTCAACACATACACAAGTAAGAACTGCTGCAAATGGGAGAGGGCTACCCACACGTGCATCCCAACCCTGCACACACTGCCTCCCACACGTGCATCCCAGCCTCCCACACTGCCTCCCACATGTGCATCCCAGCCCCCCACACTGCCTCCCACATGTGCCATCCCAGCCCGGCACACACTGCCTCCCACATGTGCATCCCAGCCCTGCACACTGCCTCCCACACGTGTATCCCAGCCCTGCACACTGCCTCCCACATGTGCATCCCAGCCCTCCACACTGCCTCCCACACATGCATCCCAGCCCTCCACACTGCCTCCCACACGTGCATCCCAGCTCTGCACACTGCCTTCCACACATGCATCCCAGCCCTCCACACTGCCTCCCACATGTGCATCCCAGCCCTGCACACACTGCCTCCCACATGTGCATCCCAGCCCTGCACACTGCCTCCCACACATGCACCCCAGCCCTCCACACTGCCTCCCACACGTGCATCCCAGCCCTGCACACACTGCCTCCCACACGTGCATCCCAGCCCTGCACACACTGCCTCCCACATGTGCATCCCAGCCCTGTACACTGCCTCCCACATGTGCATCCCAGCCCTGCACACTGCCTCCCACATGTGCATCCCAGCCCTGCACACACTGCCTCCCACATGTGCATCCCAGCCCCCCGACTGCCTCTCACATGTGCATCCCAGCCCTGCACACACTGCCTCCCACATGTGCCATCCCAGCCCCCCCACACTGCCGCCCACATGTGCCATCCCAGCCCCCCCACACTGCCTCCCACATGTGCCACCCCAGCCCGCCACACTCCCTCCCACATGTGCCACTCCAACCCCCCACACTGCCTCCCTAACCTTCTGCTTGTGGAAACACATTGGTACACAACTGACCAAGAATGGCATTATTTTGCAAACACCCTAGAACGTGTTTGGATTTTTGACAGCTCACAGGCTTCATTTAGCACTTCCAGTATTATTAACAAATGACTTGTGACACACCCACGTGTCACAGCAGTCTGATTCTCACTACCACCCCAACATTACAACGACATAAAACAAATGCTGGCTGTTAGGAAGATTCACATGACTGGTGATGTTAGATTATTCTAGAGCAAGGCATATCTACATCAAGATCTTCGAGCTCCAGGGGAGACCACGAAGCATCTTCTGAACTGAGCACTCACAGCCAGAGATAAGGAGTGAGCCACTGATTTGTTCTTCGTGGGCATCTTTGAGGGAGGACAGATGATACATAAGTAGGTTCAGTGTGAGCCTCTCTTATCTGAAACAGTGTGGACCAGACTGAATCACATTTCAGGTTTTAGAGCAAAAACTTTACTCATTGAGCATCCCTAATATTCAAAAATTCAATGTTTGGTTTAAAAAAATAATTATTGTCCTAGCACTTGGGAGGCAGAGGCAGGCGGATCTTTGTGAGTTCAAGGCCAGCCTGGTCTACAGAGTAAGTTCCAGGACAGCTGGGACTACAGGGAGACCCTGTCTCGAAAAGACCAAAAAAAAAAAAATAATAATAATTATTGTATTTATTATTATTGTGTGTACATGTGTGTACATGTGCACATGCTTCGGTCATGTGGAAGTCAAGAGCACCTTGAAGAAGCCAGCTCTCTCCTTCCACCTTCAGGGTTTACGGGATGAATTCGGTTCCCCAGGCTTGTGAGACAAGAGCCTTTTCCCCCTGAGCCACTCACCAGCCCTTTTGTTTCATTTTACTGTGTCGTGCTGTGTTTTGTTTGCTACAGGGACTTGCATATATGTACTAGGTGAATGCTCTGCCACTATGCTATACCCCGAGCCCCTACATCTAATGCTCTTTGAGTACCAGCATGACAATCAAAGTTTTAGATTTGGGAGCATTTTAAATTTCAGATGAGAAATCCTCACACTGTATATTTACTGCGAAACATGGCAATAAGCATTTTGGAGAAAAACTAGGCAGAAGAGAGGGAAGGAGGAAAGGGGATCTGAATAGGGTGGGACTCAATGAGACACTTCTGAATAAAAGACCTAGAGAGAAAGGGAGGGAGAGAGCCGATCACCCGCTGGGAGAAGAACCGGTGCCAAGCCCTGTCTGAGCAGCTGCAGGTAACAGGAGCACAGACTCCTCACAGAAGTTGGGACCGGTATTGAGGGAGGAGTCTTTGCCCTGCCCAGAAACACTAACTGCTCACAGCTGGAAGTCAATGATACTAAAGTGACAGGAAAACCAAGAGGTTGCTCCTAATAAGGCTAAGAATAAATGCTAGCCATGCCCACTCACCTTCCCCTGCAGCTCACCTTCCCCTGCATCTCACCTCCCCCTGCAGCTCACCTTCCCCTGCAGCTCACCTTCCTTCCCTGCAGTTCATCTCCCCCTGCAGCTCACCTTCCCCTGCAGCTCACCTCCCCCTGCAGCTCACCTTCCCCTGCAGCTCACCTCCCCCTGCAGCTCACCTTCCCCTGCCAGCCTGATTACATGAAGCCTCAGTCCCAGAAGTGCCTCTGGTCAAAAGCCAGGTTTTCCATGGAAACTCCACCTCAAGATGCCCAAGTAGGTCCTAAGGCAGCCAGTGACAGCAACATGAGAACACCACCATCTTTAAAGGGCAGCCACACTTGCTCACTCAGCAAGGCCTGGGACTCAAGACTGTGGATAAAGCAACCCACCATACAAGCTGCTGTTGAGCCACAGGAAATAGATACAGTCCTTGAAACAAAAAATCAGTGTCACTCAGCAGAGAGAGAATAAGGCCTCACCCTAAGAATTCGCTCCTCTTGTTTCCCAGGAACTTAGAGACCATGAGGTGAGGGAGGATGGTCCTTACCAACCATTTGACTGAAGACACACAGGGACCAAGCAGAGCTTTTTTTGGCCGAAAACTCAAATGACGCTATGGTGGCCCAAAGATAAAGAGCTGAAGCCTCTTACAACATACAGAGAAGACAGATCCTTATGCTACCAACCAATCTTCATACCGCGCACGATGGAGCCATTTTGTTGGCAACTTGGCCACTGTGGTGGTGTTTCCAAACTCAGGACACTAAATCCACACCTGCCCCCTCCTGTCTTGAGAAGGCTCTTAAACTAGTTATGGTCAAGTGCAGTCATGATTGGCAGGGACATAAAGTAAGTCCGAGAAGATCATGTGGAGAGGGCACTTGGGGAATTGAAATGGGGTAAGCAAGTGCCTGGAACTTCTTAGTTCACAAGATTACTATGGATATGAGCTATCAAGACATGAAAGGCCACAGAGCGGTCTTAAGTATTACTACATGAAAAAAAAAAACTCTGGAAAGACTCCATACTGTGTGGTTCCAAACATAGAACACTCTAAATATGTGAAGATGTTGGGGGAAGAGAAAGATGAGCAGTGGTTGCCAGGAACTGGGAGGGAGGGAGGGAGGGAGGGAACACAGGGCATTTACTCTGGATAATTTCATAAGGTTGGATACTTGTCACCACACATTTGTCAAAACCCAGTTAAAGAAGAGTCTCTCTCTCTCTCTCTCTCTCTCTCTCTCTCTCTCTCTCTCTCTCTCTCAAACACACAGACACACACAGACACACACACACACACAGAAGTGATTTTTGTTCTGTGGTGGGTGGTAACAGTACATGGGAAATAGAAACCAACCCTCCTGTTAATGGACTGCACCAATTCTTACAAGACTGACTACAGAAAAGTTACCGTGCGTGGGTCAAATGATGTCAGCCACCTGACACTGCTCCAGGACCTCAGCCCTCTGCACCACCACAACCAGGGCGAGCTGCATGGGAGACACCAGGGGCTGTGGCTGTGCCAGAGAAGGAGCCGATAAGCTGTCCAAAGCCTGTGCTTCCTGGAACGGGACTCCCACTCAGTGTTGAGGGAAGCCAGGGCCACAGCTGACAGCAGCCTGGCCAAGCCGTAAGGAGAGGCCACGCCAGGCCCAGGAGAGCCTGGAGCAGGGCACTGTTAGCCGTCTGGAAGGAGCAGATGGGCCAGGCAATGGCCTCTTCCGTGCTTCCCAGCCTGCTCGAAGCGAAGCTCAGGGGAGGGACAAAGAGAGGAGCCCAGTGCGGGCAAGCCCGCCCGGCTGTGCATGAACTTGCTAGAAAGTTCCTTTCTTCACTTCCCTCCCATCATATGGAGGGGGAGGGAGCTCATAGTTGGTGCTAGGAATACACCAGGGTCAGAGGGTAGTGGGCCCACCTTTGGTCAAATTCCAGGCTTAGGGAGGGACCAGTCCCGAAAGAACCCATTTAACCATAGCTTGCATATGAAATGAGCAGACCAAAGGGCAAACTCCTTTTGTAAATAATTAGCATAGCCATTTATGTGTCCCAAATGTGCTCTGTGAAGGCAAAGTATCTGGTCATAGGACGCCTGTACAAACCCTCTCCATCCTGACCACCACATAAACCCCTTCCCTGTCCCACCATCCAACCCTCCTCCTACACTGTCAGCACTGAATCTGAACTTTTCACCAGTGAGTTCACTGCCCCCAAGGCAAAGTCTCCTTATTTCTCACTAAGCAACTGGAAGCTTTGAACTGGCTTCCACATGCACACACACTCACCTCTCTCTATGGTGAAATCTCTGCTCTGAAGCTAGTCTGGCAACTTTAAGATCTGTCATTCAACCACTGAGAACATTTGAGTGGCTTCCAAGCAATATCTATGCACAGCTATGAGCTGACACTGATCTCTCCATTCAATACCCCACTTGTCATTGTCTTTTACTATGCACCCACCTGGGTCTCCATACCACTTCTGCACATTTTGTTGTTTTTTTTTTAACTTTTATTTATTTTTGGATGTGTATGAATGTACTGTCTACATGTAGGTCTGAGCACCCGTGTCATGCAATGCCGCGGAGGTCAGAAGAGGGTCTCGGATTGCCCTGGAACTGGAGTTCTCCTGAAATTGGAGTTACAGACGGTTCTCAGCCGCCATGTGGGTGCTGGGGATTGAACCCAGGTCCTCTGAAAGAGCAGTCGGTGCTCTTAACCACTAGGCTATCTCTCCAGTCCCAACTTCTGCACATTTTGGGTATAGGAGTAGTGTCCTGTGCTCAACATCTACATGACTTACTGCTTCCTAAGACAACATGTTCTTAACCGTCCCCAGGAAAAGCCCTTTCACCCTGTGAAAGCTGGTTCATAATGCCACATGCCTGTTTGTTCAACATTCACCAGTTTCTGTCAGTCAGTCTGTCCCTATGCGGTCCACAAGGCAGCACTTGGCCCAGTACTAGACATACGACCAGCCTCTGGTGACTTCTTTTTTGAGTTACACAAGCAGTTCCGAACAGTAGGCAGTATTATCATCTCTAGCCAAGATGGATGGTCTGAGCCCATATGATGGCCTCACCCATGTTCTAGAATTTTTGAGATATAGCATGGGGGGGTGCCCTTGGGATTTTAGGGGCCTTTGGAGCATCAAGGGAGAAGGATGGAACTCTTTCAGTAGTGGGGAGGGGCATAGTTTAGGAGTACTCCAAGCCACACTGTAGGCCTAAGATCCCTACCCAGGGCATAAGGACCCTTGGGAGCTCCACGAAGAGTCAGAATGACACAGTGCTGAGACATTCATAGATCCACACCCCTTCCTTATGAGATATGTATGAACAGACTGAGGATATCAGTGAAGCAAATTTGGGAATAGCTCAGCATCTCTGGAGAACATGTAAACCTCAGCTGGAAGACTGGGCCTTGCCTTGACAAACAGTAGACAGGTTAGCTTTACATACTGCTGGTCTCAAGGCTGTCTGGGAGAAGGCCATATCTGCTTCTGAGAGCACTGTCCAGAGGAGACGCAAGCCAGGGGACCAAATAGCTTGTCTCTACTACCTCCACCCAACCTGGAACCTGGAACTGGGCAGGTATACCTTGTCTGTAGACTTGGTTAATGTGGGCTTCAATAAAGTCTGCATGGAGGGGAAAAGGAAATTGGCACCTTGAGGGATTGGGGTGACAATTGTCAGTGTCTACTGAGGGGGCTAAAATCCAATCCATTTAAGACTTCATGCCTTGGAACCTTAATTGGCTTTTAATTATACATCCTGTAGTAAATTTCTTTGGTTTCTTATGAAATTACTCAAATGACTACATCAATGGTTTCAAAATTAATTCAAGATAATTTCACGGTTTACCTAGGGATCTCAGTGAGGTGCCACAAAAGAAATCGAAATGGTAAATGCTGGAAATGAGCCAGAACTCCTTTGTTTTTATTCCAAACTTAGAGAAAGTCTTTCTCCAGAACGCATCTATCTTAGTCTGTTTCTCCTGCTATAACAAACATTACACAGAATCATTTGTAAAAAGCAGGAATTTAAGTCTCACAATTCTTGAGGCTAGAAAGTCCAAGGTCAAAAAACCAGCAAGTTTTGTTTGGGTAAGGGCCCCATCTATGCTTCCAAGATGGCACCCTATGACTATAGCTACCCGAGGGGGGGGGGAGATATAGGCGTATCCCTATATAGCCCTGGGGGGATGGCAGCTGTATCCTCACCTGGTGAAAGGCAGAAGGGAAAGTGGGCTAAAGGTTTTAACTCTGCATGAATCCCATTCTCAAGAGAGGTAACCTCACAGCTGAAACAATTCTTATAGATCCACTTCTTGATACTATCATAACAGCCATTCAATTTCAACCTCTGAATTCTCAAGAAACATGTTCAAACTGTAGCAGTGCTCCCACTGAAAGCCTGAAGCACTCTTCCTCCAGTCATAATTGATGGAATACCTGCTCAGAGTCCCCCATGCACTCCTTAACATGTTAGATTCCTGGAGACCCCTATCAAAACTAACCAAACCAATATCTTTTTTTAATTAATTTATTTATTTATTTATTTTTTATCAAATCTAGATCCATGTCCCCCCCCATTCCCCCACCCCACCAGAGCTCATGCATTCTGCCAAACATGCTTTTCATCTCTTTCTCAGTCGTTCTCAATACTCTCCATGTGGAAGTTGACTGTTTTGAGCAGAAATTCACTGTTTCAGTCAGCCAAACCAATATCTAAGCGAGGGCTGGGGGCCTCACAAGGAGGAGCCATGGGTATGGCTGTGGAGGTTTTGAGTTCCTTTTTAAATAAAAGAAGCCATTCATTGCAGATAGTGACAATAAAAAATTAATAAAAAGAAAAGCCACCATCTTGCAGGGTCCTAATTTCTGTAACGCTTTTGGAGAAAACCACCATTTATACTATATTTGTTGACTTCCCACTGCGCCACATTGGGGACTGAGCTTCAAAGATCAGCAAGACCTCAAAACCACATCTACAGCTTGGGCTGGTCGGCAAGACAGGCTTTAGGCAAGTCCTGATGAGTATGGCAGATGGCTGCAGCATGAGGACGCGCTGCCCCTGGCATGGGGTCCCCAGGCTGCCTGGACTCGATCAGGGGTGCATGGCTCTGCCACCGTCAGTCTTGTTTTCTCCAAAGATCATCTGAGGACAGATGGCACTGCTGAAGTCTGCTTGGTGTTTCTCAGACCCTGTTGGCTCCTCTGTTTGGAAAGAGTTTTGAAAAGTATTTCCTAGAGCTTTTGTAAGTATGCACATGGGTCTTCACCCCAGGACGAAGGGACATCAGTGAGAGCAGGAAGAGGCTGGGAGAAGGCTCAGCCATTCACACTTCCCTCAGTGGGAAGCTGTCTGTCCTGGAGAAAGAAGGACTGTGGGTACCCATGCAGCCAAAGCACAAGACATCATCCAGGAGTTCAGGTTCCCTCCTTTGAAGGCATGACAGGCAAGGGACAGGTGTCTCACCAGATTGCCACAGGCTGGAAACAGGACCACCTTTTTCTCCTCCCTATTTCAACAACATGGATGCCCATACCAGGCATACTGTGACTGTTTGGAAATCAGTAATTTTCCAGTATCTGAAACAGCATGCCAGCTTTAGACCATCTGTTCCATCCTCCCTAACCTCACAGACCCCAGGCAAGCAGTGAACATGTAATTCAATTCAGATACTGCCTCTCCATGCGAGATAAGCACCCCTAGAGCCAGGATCTAGAGCATCTCCCACAAAAAGTGCTGGGGATGAGACTCCCACAGGAGCAAGACACCTCCAGTTTAACTTTCTAGACAAATGACAGTAATTACAGTCAGGCTGTCATATGTGTTAGACCTGGAGCAAGTGCTATCTAACTCTCCTTCTCTCCTTGAGCATAAGGCTGAGCAGCAGAGTGCTTGCCTAGTATCTGGAAGGCCTAGGGTTTAATACACACACACACACACACACACACACACACACACACACACAGAAAGAGAGAGAGAGAAAGAAAGAGAGAGAGAGAGAGAGAGAGAGATGAGATTTTACTCTTTCCCTCATGCCTCAGCAAGAACAGCTGACAATCCTTGCAATCCTTCTACCAATCTTCAGTTGGGAATGAGTGTCCCCAAAGCTACATGTCAGGAATCTCAAGAGGTGAATCAAGAGTCAGAAGTTCAGGCAGTGAGATGGCTCAGTCAATAAAAGCACTTGGTCTACAAGTGTGATGACCTGAGTTTGAGCCCTGAACCCACATAAAGGTAGAGGGAGAAAACAGATTACACAAAGTTGTCCTCTGACCTCCACATGTACACTATGGCATATGTACACACACACACACACACACACACACACACACACACACACAATCAGTATGATAATTTATTTTAAGAGGCTTTATTCGAGACTCAGATCTTTGGGAGTGGAAGGTGGTCTCTATGAGGAAAGCAGGAACATTTGGGCCCTTCCTGACCCCAGGGAAAGTCTCGCTTTCTCCCACAAATGCCACCAGCACTGGTTAGGACAAGTTCACCTGTGTAACACAGCTTTGGTTGCTTACACCCCAGGCGAGCACCTTCTAATCACATTCAGTTTCAGAACTCCTGATTTTAGTATTCTGAGTCGGTAACAAAGCATGTTCCAACTCCCACTTGTGACATCTGCTCTTCCACTACTACAACACACGCTCCAATTAGACATGTGGAGCGGCAGAGGAAAGGAAATGTCAAACTTTGATTTTAACAGATGAACTAATTGGTCTGTGTCTTGATTACAAAGAAAAGAAAGGTGGCAAAGTTACGGGGCAAATTCACTACGTCTGAATTGTTTCTGTTCCCAGAAAGTAGTGTTCAGTGTTAAAAATCTTTCCACAAAGCTTTATTTTCTGTTGCATGGGACGTGGGTTGAGAGTGACAGACTCAAACGACTTTGCAGGTTGAGGTGAAGGGGGACCCTGGGAAGAAAAATAAGACTCGATTATCCAATGCCTTGCTCCTACCCCAGCTAAATATTGACATGAAAGAAAAGGATGGGGAACAACTCATGTTTAGTGGGCATTCCCTAATTGTCCCTGCGCAGTGATGCCCCTGTGATTTGCTGAGTCGAAGTGACTCTAGCAAAGGCAAGCAAGGCTCAGGATTTATGGTTGCTCGGCTGCCCCTGACAGCCATAAATCCTTGCCAGCTTCTAGGCTGTTTCAGACAGTTCAGCTAGTGGCTGAGTGGGCAGAACAAGAGTATAGTGCAATGGTTCCTTTATGAAGGTCAAGGGTCTTATTTGGAAAGGGGCAGGGTTAACTGGGACCAATGTTCTTGCTCGCTGTGTCCCTGGAGAGGACCACTCCACTCTTGTTGACTTGTTCTTCAGCTCATACAGGGACTAGACCAAGAAGCCTGGGGTCTTTGATCTCTGGTGTCCTGGTTATATCAGGAGGTGGAGTGAAGGCCATTCATAGTGACAACTGTGACCATGGCCTAACATGGCATCAGTGCAAGAGTTTCCCATCCTCTACTTCTAGACCTCTGTGGCCAATCACACATTAAAGCCCACCATGAATTCCTGTTTTGGAAGCTGAGACAGTTCTAGAATGGGCAGTAGGGACTGCAATAATGTGGATGTTCTTAGTGCCACTGACCAGAATGCTTAAAAATGGCTAAAACAGTGAATTCTATGTTGTGTATCTTCTACCGTAATAAAATCAAACAGATCATCAAGATGTGCATCCACTATCTCCAGCTGCAAACTAGCTTCCCGGGGACAAGGATTGCATCTCATTTCTTTCTACTATCCCCAGACACAGCATGGTATCCAACACTCAGCCCCATGCAGAGCAATTTTTACTGAATGAAGAAACTGAAGTTCTCTCCCAATAGGATGCTTGGGCCTAAAACTACCATTAAGTGAATTTTCTAATGTTCAAATTAACAATGAGAACAACCCATAAAAGTACATGGGCACTTCCTTTTGAAATTGATCCAGATTTTCAGAGAAAAGAATCATTATGGTCATATTTTTTAAAGGCTATAGCTTGAAACAGCTGTTTCTAGTATAAGGAAAAAAATGCAGAGAAAGTGGACATGTATTATTTTTACAACTTTTGTCTTCTTTTATCAATTCATCGTATACTAAGAGCCTGTTGAATCAACTGCTTTATTTATGAACTGGTTCAACCTCATGTTTAAATTTGTGTCAGCTACTAAATAGCATATATGGGACTGGAGAGATGGCTAAGCGGTTAAGAGCACTGGATGCTCTTGCAGAGGGCCTGCATTTGATTACCAGCACCTACATGGTGGCTCACAACTGTTTGTAACTCCAGTTCCAAGGGATCCAATAGACTCTTCTGGCCACCACAGGTACACAGGTGCATTTGTATACATGCAGGCAATAAACGAATACACATAAAATAAAAATAATAAATAAAATATTTTAAGAACATATTGAAGAAAAAGAATTCCTCTATATTCGGTGAGATACTAAAATTAAAAACTTCTATCCATAAGCAGTTAAAATACAGGAAATAAGACTTTAACTATGGAATAAATTATAAGAACTTCTTAGGTTTTATAGCAGACCAAGCAACTCATTTTATCAAGTTAAAAAGGACAGAATTCTTGTGCTAACACCAAGAGTAGTATAAGGCTAGTATAATTAAATAAGATGCAAAACCTTTTAAATGAAACACTATTCAATCATTTTGAAGAAACATTTTAAGATAATAAATTATTGTTTGGTAAGCAGAGTTCTTCCTTTAATGGGAAAAAATTTATGATTGACATACAAATTGTGGTAGAACATAATTTAGCTCTCTTCAGGAAATTACACACACCATTTAAAATCCTGCTTGCTTACAATAACATTTATACATATTATCCATAAAGCAAATTAGGGTTTCCTCTACAAAGAACATTCTTGGCTCACACTGTTCAAGTCCTCATAAGGATTTTGGATTCATTAAGTGATCATTTCTTGGAATAAGAGAGGCTCCAGACATGGAAGAAAAGGTCTGAGGAAAAGAGATAGAAGAAGGAAAGAAAAGCATGCCGACATCAGGCATGTAATAAATATCTGTTGAAGAAATGGCCAAGGGCCAGAGGAAGGAAATGGGGAGTGTGCAGTGACCAGAGTGGGCTGACCTGCAAGGGCATTCCAAGAATGAGTGACCCAACAAAGTCCAAGGGAGTGCTGGCCTCCTCAGACGTGCTGTCGGCTCTCCCCTCCCTCCACCGTCCATTCACACCTCTAGTGCTTGTTTCCCATCTTAGCACCCTTCCATCTTCCTGAGCTCTTGTTCATTTCTGGAAATCCTTTTGAAAACAGAGACTTTCATGGACACAGGCATACACACAATTCTAGTAAAACAAATGCACTTCTTGCTGTTACTGTCGTTGTTGTCACTGTTCTAGTTTTCTGGTCTTTCTGAGCAGCGTGGTATTTTGGAACCACTGCTGCCTGGCACTGCAATCCTTGAGATTTTCTCACTTAGGAGGCATGGTCATCTCCTCCTCTGCCTCCACCTCCTCTGCCTCCACCTCTTCCTCCTCCCCCTCCTCCTCCTTCCCCCTCCTCCTTTCCCCCCTCCTCCTTCCTCCGCCCTCCCTCCTCCCCCTCCTCCTCCTTCCTCCCTCTTCCTCCTCCCCCATCCTCCTCCTTCCCCCCTCCTTCCCCCCTCCTCCCCCTCCTCCTTTCCCCCCCTCCTTGTCCTCCTTTTCTTTTAGAAATATGGATTCTTGGGCACATTCCGTGGAGATGCTGATTAAATAAACCTGGGATGATTTTGAAAGCGCAGTCCCACCATGCTTCTCATGATCTGCAGTCCTGGGAAACCCTGCTCCGTAACCTATAACCTCCCTTCTCTTTGTGAATCAAAGTTCAGCCCATATCTGTCAGAGGAAGCCTAGAGAAATAGGACTTGATTTTAGATAACTAGAGATTGAAAACTGGCCATTCATGATGTTCTGTGGTCGGTTTCCTCACAATACAGGCCAGGCGTGCAGCTGTGCCCGTGTCACCTCTAACATATATACAATAGGAATTGCCTAGGCGGGGACTTCCAGCTGAGGAAATAATCACACAGAATAGCCAGGATCCAAGTGAAGTGTGCCAAGTGAGTGTGGAAGTCAAAATGGAGAAAATCTGAAGGCAATCAAGCCTCAAACACAGAATATCTGTGCTTCATGAGCCTCCTGGGAAGGATGCTGAGTGAGAGACATTGCACTTCAAGCACAGAAGACTTAGAAACAAACAAAAGTGGGGCTGGAGAGATGGCCTAGCACTTAAGAGCACTGACTGCTCTTGCAGAGGACCCGGGTTCTGATCCCCAGCACCCACATGGTGGCTGAGAACCGTCTGTAACTCCAATTCCAGGAGAACTCCAGTTCCAGGGGAATCTGAGACCCTCTTCTGACCTCTGCAGCATCACAGGACACGGGTGCACAAACCTACATGCAGACAGTACATTCTACACATACAAAAATAAATAATTTTTTTAAAAAAAGGAATGGATTTATCTCTCTCTACTTCCTGACTGCAGACACAATGTGACCAGTTGCTTCACGTTCCTGCTGCCGTGCCTTCTGAGCCACAAACGTTTGTATCCCATCAAACTGAAGGAAAAAGAAAACCTTTCTTTCTTCTGTTCCTAAGTTTTTATTTTATTTTGAGTTCTTTTTTTTTTTTTTTTTTTTACTTTGGTCAGGTAATTTGTCACAGCAATGAGAAAAATAACACAGAATGAAAAGCAGTGTAGACGGAATCCTGGAACTCGGCTATGAAAAGTGCTCCACTGAAGGAAGCAGCAAAGGACAGGAAGCGGAAGTGGACTCAGCAACGACGGTCACGGGTGGCCCACAGTTCACCGAACACTGATCTGTGAGCAGGGTCCTAAAAGACATTAGGAACGGAGCCACGTGGAAGTCTAGAGGTAGAAGCTTCGCAAGCTGTAAGGACTTGAGGAGGAGACCTTGGCATGTTCAGGGAGAAGGAGGGGAGGCAGGTGTTGGGGAGCAGAGAGAGGGAAAGAAAGAGAAGTGGAAGGTCGGAGGGATCGTAAGGGTCTGAAGCAGGGGTGAAGCAGGCTTGGTCAGATTTTACAGATATCACAGATCAGCATAAAGTCACATATATATTGGGACTTTCATCAATAGGATCACTCTAGCATCTGTGTCAAGAACAAGATAAAGAGATAAGTTCAAGATGGACCTAAGGAGCAAGTAGAAGCCACGAAAGTTGCCCAAGTGAAAAAGAAGTTGGCCATAATGGACCAGGGCCAAGGGGTCACACTCAGGGTACATTTTGAAGGAGGAGCCAGTGGAACTTGCTAATTGATTAAATGAGGAAAACAGAGAGCATGGGCCAGCAAGTGCTCCAAGGCAGAAGAGTGGGTAGTGGAGAAGCAGGGTGAAGATCAAAATCTTGGCTTCAGATGGACATAAGAAGGTTGAGCTTCCAGCTAAAATGGGGTTTCAGAGAGATGCTGGACATGGAAGATTAAAGTTTGATGAAGGGATCAGGCTAAAGATATTAATCTGGGATTCACTTGGGTTTTATTAATCATTGTAAGCCATGTGACTAAGAACCTCATGTGACAGAAAACAAAAATAAAAAGCAGCAATTGGAAAACTTGTTGGACCAGAATGGAAGTCGCTGGCTCCCTAGCAAAGCAGTTGTCATGAAGTGTGGGTGCAAAACCCACAGTCAGTTCAAGAGATGACAGGGAGCTGGGGCTGGGTTTGGAGTTCAAGTTTGGTTTTGAACCTGGATAGCTGTAGACAGAACCAGCAGCCACCTTTCCCGCCCCTTGCTGCTGTGAATGGAGTCACATGGACCTGTTCTGGGTTCGAACTCCCCTTCAACCCTGACAACGTTCATCCACACAGAACACCTTCAGGACCCACACAAAGGCCAAGGCCAGGACAGCCACCAGTCAGCAAAGCTTCCTGGTTCTAACTTGGCCCTGACTCCCATTTGCAGGTTAAAAAACAAACAACAGAAAGAATAGTGGCTTTGCTCTACTCATTGTCACCCACCTCATGGCTCAGCCTCACCCCCACTGCCTGACCAGGGCAGATCATGTCACCTCGCTGCTGTTCCTCACGGGTCACCATGGCACCCACTACTCAACTAGTGTTGATGCAGGCGGCAATAAACGGATCACAAGAGTCATTAGAGTCATGTTTGGTACGGAGGTCTCGGTGAACATTAGCTACTACTGTTATGGAAACAGGGGACTGTCCTATACAGTTTTATATTTGTGATAAGACCAAGGACAATGCTGTTGTGACTTTATATCACACACTTTGTTTAAAGAAATTAAGCACACGGACTCTAAGCCACTGATTTATGGTTCAGCAATTTGTCTTTTATAATTAATCAATGAACGCAATAATTGAAAAGGCTTTGTTTGACCCTCAGCAGTGCAAATCTGTCTTTACCAGGCAGGCTTTCGGAAAGAGGTCAGAAACTGAAAAATGGTCGACTAAAATATAGTTTGAGCTTTAAACAAAACTGCACCCAGAATGCTAAAGAATCTTAATCGGTGTGCATCCTTTCATCACTCCTGTAGCCTGAGGAATATTCTCATTGAGAAGTGAAATGTCTTTGGCAGGTCCTCTATTTACTCCTATTTTAGAGAGGTAGATTGTAGATTGTACAGCTACTGGATGGTGGGTCTTGTCTTAAAAATAAAACAATTAAGAGCAACAACAAAAATGTTGCTGGAACATACTCTACTGTGAATCTGAGGTGGTACTGCATCAATAGAAAGAATAAGAAACATGCAGGGTGCAGTAAGGACTCTGCCAGGTTTCATATTGAAGAGTGTTCTGCACTCTGAAGAAAGGGGTGGGGGTATTGTGTGGATTCTTAAAAACTGACTTCAGGGGCTGGAGAGATGGCTCAGTGGTTAAGAACAGTGACTGCTCTTGAAGACTAGGGTTCAATTCCCAGCACCTACATGGTGGCTGACAACTGTCTATAACTCCAGTTCCAGGGGAATTTGATCTCTTCTTCTGACTTCCTTGGGTACTGCATGACACAGTTCACTTACATACATGCAGGCAATGTACTCATACACATAAAATAAAAATAATAAAATATTAAAAATGAACTGACTTTAGTGATATGTAGAAAAACAGAATTTAAAAAGAAAGGGGGGATTTAGCAAGTGAATAAAGGTTAATTAAAATGCCCCATAAGAAAGTAATTTTCTAAGCCGGGCAAGCTGGGGCTTGACTTTAATTCCACCATTCAGGAGGGAGAGGCGTAGATGGATCTCTATGAGTTCAAGGTCAGCCTGGTCTACATAGTGAGTTCCAGGAGAGCTGGGGCTATAGGGAGACCATCTTAAAAAAGACCAAAAAAAAAAAAATGAAAAAAAAAGTAATTTTCTTTGTTCTGGGCTCATGCCACCAGTCAATTTTTCCTTCTCATTTCCCAGTCAGATCTGTCCTCCAGCACAGGTGGGGCAGTGGCCTGAGCAAAGAACCACCATCCCACACCTGCACCCTCCATCACTCCACCCCTGACAGCTAGCGTGTCCAGACTTTGAGGCTTCCTTATGCTTCCTGTGAGTCCTCCTCTCTCCTGACCTTCAGAACTGCCCACTCCAGGTTCTCCCCTTAAGGCAATGGGGTCCTCTGAAAATTCTAATCCTCCTATAACCACTTAGGGACACAATTTGTAGTTTTAGAATATATGGTATAAATATTTGTTCAACCATTTAATTAGGCTATTAGTAAAAGAAGAAAGACTCACACAATTAGATTATCTCATCATAAAACCAACAAAACCAGAGTTGGTTAATCTTCCTCCTAATTAGAAACTCTCAGTGTCTTAAGTACATAAATACAAAGTTGAGTTTTGACAAAACAACCAGTTGTAATAATCATTTAATAAAATAAGAAACCTCAATAATAAACAGATCTTTTCTAAAAGAGTAAAACCATGTTGCAGCACAACTAATACCCCACTTTTTATAGCATTTAATTTTATGTGTGAGTAAAAAATGTCAGAAAGATTCAGCTTTAAAGGTGATGTGCTTATTTGTGTGATACATATCTTTAGGCTTAACACAGATATTGCGTAATTAGTTGTGAAAATATAAGTTATAACAAGAAGTAAAGCAGCTATAAAATAAAAACAGTTAAGTCTGACTTAAAATAGAAATTCAAGGTGTACCACCTCATACCCTCCATCAATGGCTTCTTATTCTTACCTCATCACTTGGCCCACGAGGCTCTCAAAGTTGGACTCAGCCAACATCCCCAGGTTCCCCTCAAGAAGTGGAACTCATAAGCTCAAAGTCCAATAACACAATTAATTGAACAGCCCAGCACTGAATTTCACAGAACATTCACTCCTTAACATGAGCACTGTATCTTCAAAGTGGATGGGAAGATGATATCTCAGGGCTTTGGGACTGTTACAGTTTCGTTATGCTGCTATGACAAAACATTCTGACCAAAAGCACCTTACAAGGGGTTTATTTGGCTTACACCTCTAGGTTCCTGTCCGTCATTGAGGGAAGTCAAGGTCAAGAACTTAAATAGAAACAGTGGAGGAACACTGATCACTCCGTCTCTCATGAGCTCATGAGCTTGTGCTTTCTTACACACCACCCGCCTAGGAGTGGTGCCACCCACAGTGGGCTGGGGCCTCTTGCATCAATTACTAATCAAGACAATCCCCACAGACATGCCCATAGGCAGTTCCTCAGTTGATGCTTTCCTCTCAGATGACACTAGGTTGTGTCAAGTTGACAATTAAAGCAAACTAGGACAGGGTCCTCAAAAAGAAAAGTCCATTTCCTAAGGTTGTTGGAGTTGATGTCTTTTCTCCTGGAGTAAATAAAATAACTACTTATAACGAGTGGGAATGAGGTAAGAAGAATTCTTCTGCAGAATATCAGTTACAGTGAGGCGAGACTGTATCTATCAGCAAAATCCTTCCTGGTGGCAGCAGCCATGTACAAACACTCTGGTGGCCTCTGCTGGCACAGGGTAGGCTGGGACTTTCCTGTCCTGAAGCTGGGTGTGGCTGGGTGACTAGCTTTGTTCAATGAACTCTAAGCAGAAGTGGCATGTCTACTTTCTTTTTTTCTGCTTTTGATGTGACTGGAATATTCTTTTTAAAAATATTTTTATTAAAATTTTGTGCATTTCATACATCATTTCTCAATCCAATTTAGACTCATTTCCCTTTCCATGCCCCCCCCCCCGGAGTTCATGTATTCTGCCATACCTGCCTTGTATCTTTTTCTGAATCTTTTTAAAGCTTTTCAAAGCAGAGGATTATTGTTTTGGGGTGAAATTTACTGTTTCGGTCAGTTCTTCATCCCGATTCTTTTGTTGTTATTGTTCCCTCCAATTTGTATTGTTTCATCATATGCATATACATACAACACACCTGTACTAAAGTTATGTCATCTGAAAATAAACTGTATGTTATTTCCAAATCATATTTCAGGATTCACATTTTTCCCTTTTAAATTTACATTACTCTAAAATATGCCTACATACCTCTCCACCCATATACCAGGATTAAAAAGTCTGAAAATAAGTGGTAGGTTAACTCTAGATCCTGTTTAGGGATTCACAATATTAGAGCACAGGTGCTTTCAGAAAAAGAGGAATATAACATTAACATTGCTCAGTTTGCCTTACAACTAGGTAGTTGGTGCTAGCACCCACAGATGAGGGATAGCATTCGTCATTTGTTTTTCTGGGACTGTGTTACTTCACTTAGCATAATGTATTCTAATTCCAGCCATTTACCTGCAAAGTTCATGATGTCATCTTTCTTTACCGCTGCATAGAACTCCATTGTGTAGATATACCACATTTTCTCTATCTACTTGTTGGTGGAGAGGTACTTGGATTGCTTCCAGCTCCTAGATATTGTGAAGAGAGCTGCAATAAACATGGCTGTGCATGTATCTCTGCAGTAGGATGAGTCTTGTGACCCACAAGTGGTATGACTAGGTCAGGTGGTCTGCTCATTTTTAGTCTTTTAAGGGTTCTCCATACTGCTTTCCATAGTGGTTGTATGAGTGGCATGTCTACTTTCAAGTAGAAATTTTAAAGAGTGATAGGTGCTTTATATGGCTATTAGCCTAAATTTTCTACAGTAAAATATGGAATCACTTATGTCAAACTCTGATAAAGTGGACTTAAGAGGCTCTGAAGGGGAAGTCCTCCTGGACACGCTACCTGATAATAGGAACTTCCATAAGAGATTCCATCAAACCACTACCTGGCACAAAGGACACTTCTACAAGCAGTCCTGCCCTGTAACTATATTCGACCTGATCCTTGTAGCTCAGGGTAATTTTTCATATCAATCTATAGAACCTTCTTCACTTCACCTATAAAAACCTCGCCTTCCTTTTCTTCCCTCGATATGCCCAGGATTCATCCTAGCATGTGTCCCAGACTTGCAAATCACTACCCAGTCCTGAAAAAAATTTTCACCTCTTTAAAGAGCATTTCTCTGTTTGCTATTTAGGTTGAAACTGTGCGTACATGGCGAGGCATTTGTGGTGCATCCCTTTAATTTCAGCACTTAGGAGGTAGAGGCAAGTGGATCTCTGTGAGTTCAAGGCCAGCCTGGTCTATATAGGGAGTTTCAGGCCAGCTGAGGCTATAGGGAAACCCTTTCAAAAAGACCAAAAAAAAAAAAAAAGATTTTTAGGGGCTGGAGCAATAGCTAAGTGGTTATGAGCACTGACTGCTATTGCAGAGGACTCAGGTTCAATTCCCAGCACCCACAGGAGGCTAACAACCATCCATAACTCCAGTTCCAGGGGATCCAATGCCTTCTTCTGACTTACTCAGACACTGCATGAGATGATGCACTTACACACATGCAGGCACTACATTCATATACATAAAATAAAAATAATAAATAATAAATTTTAAAAAAGAAACTGTGGATGTGTGTGTCTAGATGGAACTTCCCCTGACTGGGTCCCCCAGTGACCATGAAGGCTAAATACCCACATGAGTTAGCATTAACTATGAGGCATGAATGAGAAACTCATCTTGGTAATTTTAAGCCCCTTTTGGGTGGCTCCTGTCTGTAATTTCCTATAGAATATCCTTGCTGATAACAATGAGTTGACTTGTCAGTGACTATTAAACTTACAAATGATCATGAAGTTTTACTATGGACAAGGTGGCCATTGAATTACCATGAAGGACCCCTTGCATTGTAGAGGTGGGGGCCCCACACCCAGCAGCCTGGCTGGGCAGAGACTGCCCCCTCCCCTGCTCCCCAGATCCTCCAATCAGCAATTACCCATACAGACTAATTGTCAGGTATTGAGCTAGAAGATAGAGATCTAGCAGTGCACTTGTGCTGAAAATGTCTGTGGTTTGTGTGAGGAGGGTCCCCACACCAAGATGAGGGGTAGCCAGGAAATCCTTGTTGTAGTTGGTGAGGGCAAATGCAAAGGGCAGAGGCCTTTGGAGGAGCAGTTCTGAGTCCACAGGACGCCCATGGACTCATGCTCAGAGCTGACATTACCAGGCAGCTGATTTACTTGCATTAACCTCTTCCATCTTCACACAACTCCACAAAATAGACAACAGCCTATTGTCGTTTTAAACATAAGGAAATGGTAATGAAAGCACTAGAATTACTTGTCTCACCCAAGCTAGAGAGAACAAGGAAGTGGGAACCAACAGCAGAGGTTCATGTGGTTGATATGTGGACTAGAGATTATTAAAGAAAGCCCTTGCAGTGGTCTGGATGTGGTTTGAACATGTCCCCAAAGGGTTCTTTTATGTGTGTTTTGTTTTGTGATTTCTTTGAGACAGCATCTTCCTGTAGCCCTGGCTGGCCCAGAATTCACTGTGTAGAACAGGCTAACCTCCATCTCATAGAGATCACCCTGCCTCTGCCTTCCATGGGCTAGGATTAAAGATCTATGCCACCAAACCCAGCTATCCCAAGGGTTCTTGTGTTAGAGCTTTGTCTAGAGATAATGTCTAGAGATAAAAAGAGATTACAAGAGATCACAAGGTGATGAGATCATTGGGGGCACTTCCTGTGTATGTGGTGACATAGTTTTTATGAGAACATGGCTCATCCCACAAGAGTGAGTTGCTATAAAAGGCCTTATGGGGCTGGAGAGATGGCCTAGTGGTTAAGAACGCTGACTGCTCTTACAGGGGACCCGGGTTCAATCCCCAGCACCCACATGGCGGCTGAGAACTGTCTTTAACTCCAGTTCCAGGGGAATCCGACACCCTCTTCTGACCTCCGTGGCATTGCACGACACGGGTGCACAAACCTACATGCAGACGGTACATTCATACACATACAAAAATAAATAAAATTTAAAAAGAGACTAGGCCTTGACATCCTGCCTCATTCTGTGGTCTCTACCTTGCTTCCACCCACATGTCACCACCATTATGATGTTATTTACCTTCACAAGACCTTCATCAGATGCTGAGCACATCGGGCTACCTTTTCTTGGATGTTCAGCCTCTAAAGCTGTGAGGTAAAAAATTTTTTAAATGAAGTACCCAGTTTCAGGTATGTTATTACAACAACAGAAATGAACTCAACAGGCTTGTAACAAAATAAGATCATCAAGAATCAGCCATAGATGGCATATGGTATGTTTAGCCAAGGAAAGATCCTACCTGCCAACCATGGGCAAGAGAGGTATGGATGAGGAATTAGCTCCATCCCACTGGGTGGAATAAAGACAAATCTTCATGATCAAGTGTCTCTGGCCAGGCTATGTGGCTACCCATGTGTCTAGCTCTCACTTATTCAATCATAAAATCATTCCCACAATTCATTCATTCATAAAATTTGGGGGACTCCTCCCACACGCAAAATGTTGTCCCATGCTCTTTTACAACAGTAATCAAACTGACATGGCAGCTACTCTGAAGAGGCCCTGTACTCAAGTAGATAAAAGTCATAACCCTCCCATCACGTGGAAAACAGAAACTTCTTATCCATATCTCTGAAAGAGAATTTTAAAATGTACTTACACATGTGGTCCCTGAAATGTAAGTAACAGCAAAATGTAACAAGACATTGACATCTGTATTGCCCAGGAGGTGGCTGGATGTGCCAGCCCAGGGGCATCAGACTAGCCTGGGGGCAAGAGAAGGCAGCAGCAGTGGATTTCACCTCTGATGCTTCATGTAAGAGGCACCTCAGCTCACAGCCATAACAGCTAAGCACAGAGTCCTCCCAAGTTCGCACCCCACACTGTCTCAGATCACCATTCAGCAGCTGCACCTGTCTGTGTGACTGCAACTGCAAATGATTCACCAAAGAGCGCATGTAGTAACATTTGAGCCCATCTACACCCTCTTCTGACATTCTACCCATCCTGGTCGGCCCACCAGACTTTGATAACTATCTAATCCATCTTCAAAAGCTGAAAGAATCACCAGCCCTGTTACCAAAAGGAATAACTCAACCCTTGGGATATGTGTGAACTGCCCAAAAGTAGGTACTGTACCCCAGTGAGCCTCTGTTGAATTTCTTAAATATTAAATGTGTGTACACATGTGCATGCATGTGTGTTTTGGGGCTAGGGAGATGGGTCAGTGGTTAAAGTATTTTCTGACCAAGGGTAAGGTCCAGAGTTTGGATCCCCAGAACCTTCATGACTGCCTTGGAAGGAGCTATTGACCCATCTGTACTCCAGCTTCCAAAGGTGGAGACATCAATTCCCCAGAGCAAGCGGGGTAGTGAGACTGGTCATCTTGGCAAGCCCTGGGTTTGACTGGGAAGCCCTGCTTCAGTAAATAAGGCAGATGAGTGAGCAAGGATGGTTCCCATCAACATCCAAACATGCACAGACACATACATACATATACAATACATGTACATGCATACATACATGCACACATATACATACATCTATGCACATATAATACACATACATGTACACACATACGTCCATGCATACACGCAAGTACACATGCATACACCACACACATGAAAATGAAAAAATATAGCCAGACGTGGTGGTGCACGCCTTTAATCCTAGCACTCAGGAGACAGAGGCAGGTGGATCTTTGTGAGTTCAAGGCCAGCCTGGTCTACAGAGTGAGTTCCAGGACAGCTGGGGCTACACAAAGACTCTGTCTCAAAAAGACAAAAAAAAAGAAAATGGAAAAATAGATATGCATGTTTACAAATGTTTGTCCCAACATGAGATGCTATGTACATCACTGAATCTTTTGTGCTTAATTGCCTCATTTTAAGAAATCTCCCTTTTTGGTGACTCAGCAGTAGGTTCATGTTGATTCTGTGAACCATAATATTTGGAATCATTTTTCTGAATGCCAAACTCCCCTGAATTCCTATGAGAAAATGCCTGTTTGTATTCCACTTACTTTCTGTAGGAAGAGAAATGAAATTGAATTTACAAAGCATTTCCATCAACTCATTTCTTTTATACCCTCAGTGATAACTGTACTATAGGAAATTCAAGTGAAGTTTATGTATAACATCAGCCAGAATTACTTACTCCAAGGTAACTCATTTGGAAAAAAATCACTCTAATGTGCCGCAGTAATTACAAAATATACAATGTGCAAATCATGGTATATGTATTTGTATTCATTGATTTCTACAACATATTATGCTTACTTACTTGGTGACAGGTACGATCCTGTGAGATATATATAACATTTACTCCAAGAACAACCCTCTAAAATTGGTCCATGGTCCACATATTTAAAATCTCTACTTCTATACTTTATTATTCACATAGTTTAGCAACTAAAAAGTGTTATAGACTAAAAGCTTATGTCCTCCCCAAAATACATATGTTGAAGCCCTATGACCTAACATGATATTAGGAGATGTGGTCTCTGGTAGGTAATTATTAAAGTGGGCTCCTCATTAATGAGATTAGTGCCCTTATAAGAAGAGGCTGTGAGAGATGGAATCCATCCACCATGTGGAGACACAAGGCGAAAGCAGCTCCCTGCAATCCCTTAGGGGAAAACCAATTGGCTGGCACTCTGGCTCTGTACATTCCAGTCTCCAGAACAATAAATATCCAAGGTCTACTGCTTAAGTTGTATAGTCTGTAGTATATTATCATTAGCATCCTGAGCAGATGAAGACAGAGGCTGAATAATTTTCCCCAAGGTACACAACTTAGAAATGGGAGCTAGATTCAAGCTAGCAGGTCCTGATGCTGAATAGCCTGTGTCCTTAAACACTACAGTAACTAAAACCACTGCTGCTGACCATTCCCTGAGGGTCACA
Organism: Rhizomys pruinosus; assembly: GCA_009823505.1. Lineage (NCBI taxonomy): Eukaryota > Metazoa > Chordata > Mammalia > Rodentia > Spalacidae > Rhizomys > Rhizomys pruinosus. Next base: position 1,501,362 of record VZQC01001128.1, on the reverse strand, counting down.
AACATCATTTGGTAAAAATGTCTTAATTTTCAATGTGAAATTATAAGATTAAGCTTTAAATTCATTCAGTATCTTTTACACCCAATCTAGTTAGCTATGTTGCCAATTTGACACTCAGCATTTGGAGGGTGGGGAAACCTAATTTTTATTCCACCCCTGAATCTTATTTCCCACTTCAACTAGCAACTGCTATGGAAGAGGAAGAAGAAAACAAACATATTGCAAACCATTTACTGCAGAAATCATTCTATTTTGAGTCAAATTAGAGCAGCACCAAGAAAGAAAACCTGCCATCATGCCAAATCATAAATAAATCAAGTCACAGTTAATGAAATATCTCAACAATTACACATACAAAGTATGCTCTCCTTGTTAGAAAGATGGCTCACACAGACTAGGAGCAAATCCAAGTTCTCCAGCGAAGTAACACAGTGACAAGGGACAAGGCTTCCTACTGGGTTTAGAAACAAGGCTAAGCTTGCATATGACTTTTTTTTTTACTAATTTAGGCATACAGGAAAAATAAAAGAGATTATGTGCAAGGTGGGATTTTTTTTTAACTGGAGAAATGGATGACCTAAGGAATAAGAAATACAGCAAAAGCGAAGAGCTAAAGGACAGAAAGTCTTGAAAGCTGACAGTTGGAACAGTCAAGGCAACATTTTAAAATATTCTGCCATAGAATGCATGAGCTCTGGAGAGGTGGGGGCAAGGAAGGGGGAGTGGGTCTCAATTTGATTAAGATATGTTGTATGAAATGCACAAAACCTCAAAAAAAGAAAAATATTCTGCCATATTATGAAAATGTCTTGGGTTGTGGGTGGCATGTGGGGATCTCTGAGTTTATCCATAACACCACAATTAACTAGCCAGCTAGTTAATTAATTAATCAAGTATCTTCTAAAGACATCCTGAATCCAACTGGAAAGTATTCACCAGGACCCTTTCCCTCTCTCTGAAAAACAGCACTGAATAATAAGAACCTCCAAGGGGCACTATGCCAGGCAGTCTTCATCAATTATCTCCAAGGGGCACTATGCCAGGCAGTCTTCATCAATTACCTACCTTGAGGAGCCCAGCCTGACACAACTTACTGATGTATTAGTCTAAGGAGGAGGGGTAAACAGACTTCCCACAACAGCACTGTAGAATTTTACTTTTAAAAAGCATTTTTGTTAACAACTACTAAATACAGATGTGACCTTCTGTTCCTTAAGCAGGAGCTATTGTCCCTCTACCTTCCTTTTACCAAACAAACCTCAACTATGACATTTTTGTCCTTATGAACATGGACACTAATTCTAGTGATACAGTAGATTTGCCCAAGTCCTGTCTCCTTTCATCCGGAGGCCCTCTAGGACTTGCTAATGTACCCCAGTACTGTCACTCAGCATTCAAAATATTTTACCCAAGCAAGCAACTCAATAGCCAGTCTGGGATTCTCACACTTCGCCCACCCCTTGGCTTCACTGCTGAATGCCAATCCTAAACCATTACACTCTCCTCTTTCTTTTCCACTTTTTAAAATTCAATTTGGGGGATTTTCATACAGTGTGTTTGGATGGTATTTATATCCCCTTCCTTCTCTGCACCTCCCCTTACTGCCCCCCACTCAGTTTAACACACAGATACATGTATGTATATATATGGTCTATAGAGTCCAGTTTGTATCTTCAAGTGTCCTTCAGTGTGGGTCCATCCACTGAAGCCTGGGCAACCTAAGAGTAGGGAGCCATCCATTACCGGTAGTCCTCAGGCAGGACTGTGGTTTATCACTTCTCCCATCCATGCTGGGATGTTGTCTGCTTTGAGCTTGCATGGGACTTGTGCATGCTGTCACATTGCTGTGAGCTCACAGGACCAGCTGTCTGGACAATTCTATTTTCTTGGGGTCCCCCATCCCCTCTGGCTCTGACAGTCTTCCTGACCCCTCTTCTGTAATGATTCCTGAACCCCGTGGGACAGAAGTTTGATCTAGGTGTCCCGTGCAGGGGTGGGCACTCTGGAGCCTCTTGTTCTCTACACATTGGCCAGTTGTGGGATTCTGTCCCCATTTTACAGATGAGGACAATGGAGCTCAGAGAGGGAGAGACAATATCTGGTGAGAGAAAACCTGGGCCCCTCTACACTGATGTGCCTCAAATATAGTAACAGCTAACATTCATTAACAGCTTCCTAAACAGACACAATGCTAAATGCTTTCTTACCTGCACATCTCAGTTAATTCTCACAACATTCTCTTTGTTACTTACATGAACCCCATACAACCATGCATAGACACAGACACATATTTTATAGACAAGGCAGTCAAAGAGCTCCCCAAAGTCACAATTGCTATGTGGCTGAGTCGTGACTTAGTCTGGTTTTTCTCATTTGCTCTACAGGTGGATATTCTTCTGTTTTGTCATAGACATTCCTTTCTCTCAAGTTGTTCTGTCTCACATATACAATGAAGTCATGATGGCTATTATTAATTTTTCTAACAGCCCACAAGACCAATGGCAGATATACAAGACTTGATTCTAGGATTCAGATTCAATAAAGAGCAACTAACTGTGCACAGCCAGTCTCCATTTCAAAAGACACGCCCTGCACAGCCAGGTCTGGAAATGAGACACTGCTGGTCTTCTTCACACGTGGGCCACCATTGCACGGCCTTCTCTTTGAAGATGAAGACTCATTGTTCCCGGTTCCTCCCCACATCTTCCCTCCTAGTTCTAATCTCAGGTCAGGGAGACACCACAGGCTTTCTTCAGAGGAAGTGGGTGGTGAGATATTTTAGGAAGTAGACCACAGCTTTGAGAAGCACAGGCTTCCCTAGAGAGCTCATTGTTCCTCCAGCATCTATGCATCTAGCTGGTTCCTCCAAAGCTCCCCACATCCCTTTTTCTGACCTTTCTCATGAGTGAAGAAGTTTATCACCTTTGAGACTTGAAAGTGTGCAAGTCTGAGAGAATACCCAGATGCTTCATGTCTCTTCAAGGTATCAGTTTAATCACTGAGACAAACCATTCTGTCTCTCCATTATATGCTAGCAATGACCCTCCTTAATATTTCTGTTACATTATTTTGGATCCCATGATACTTTTGAAAGCCAGGAGCAATTTTATTATTAACGAGCGCATAAAAATGAAAGAAGAAACAAAGCAGCCACGGCAGCATCTATGACTATGCTTGGGTTAGAGGTAACAATTGTGCCTTGGGCTGAGATGCTTGTGCTAGGTCTGCAAATCAATGTATTCACCTAGCTTAGGATGAAGAACTGAATTTCAATAACCAGTCCTACCAAGAGGCAGAGACACTGGTCTCCATCTGCAGTGACCCCTTTCCTCTCAATCCTACCCTGAAATCTCCTGAAGATCTCAGCTAGTCACAGAAGTGGCTCCTACTGTCCTCACTGTCCCCTTGACAGACCCTACTACCTGCCATTAGAGATTCCTCCAGCCTCCTACAGAAGCAGACCAGGTGGTATTCAGACCTCCCGCTGCAGCTCCCAGATGGAGCCAAGAAAGATGACAGTAAAGCATGTCAACGTGGTCCTCTGATTTACTACAGAGCATGGCCCGCACCAGCAGTCCTTTGACAGCAGTGCTCACGAAGACCGTACATTGGGCAGCCTATTCTATCTGCACTACCAATACTAGGGGACACATACAAGCCTTCTAAGAGTCTATGGCCACATCCCCCAAGCCGTGTGGGACAGGCATATTCATGAGCGAGGTAACAGCCACTGGGCAACTGCACAGCATTTATATTACCACCAGGGAGAAATGCACATTAGTGATGCAAGAAAGATAAAACACAGAGATGTCCATCCTCCTTGCCTGAAGATACCCTTCACTGATGAGTCTCACTACTAGGCGGGAGTATCACCGGGCAGATGAGGAGCCAAGAGTTCAGCAGCAGGTCTGACTGCCCCGGTTAAAATAGCTTGTACTCATGGATTATCACTTATAGCTAAAAATGAAAAAAAAAAAAAAACTGAGAGAAAGATGCAGGACATTATGGCAGAATGCATGGGGTGGGGGGGGGGGGGAGGGAAAGGGAAATAAGCCTGAACTGAATTGGAAAAAATGTATGAAATGCACAAAGCATCAATAAAAACTAATTTAAAAAAAAAAAACACCAAAAAAAAATAAAATAAAATAAAATAAAATAAAATAGCTTTCCCTACCCACTCTCTACCGCCCCTATCTGAATTGAACCCAGACTCTCACAGAGCACCAGGCCAAGCAGGAGGGAGAGAAAACTATGATTCAGAGCTGCCTGTGTATACATACCAGGACTGTGTCTGCCCAGCCCTATTGTGCAAAGAGATGGAAAAGGATGGGAAGGAGGTGGGGAAGCAGGGCTAACAGTGAAATCACTGGACCCTCCAGAAGCTATGGCTCCTGGACTCTATATACGACCCTTTGCCTGTTCCCTTTGCTGTCAACAACAGGTTCCAGGCCTCAGGCACACTGGCAAGAATTCCCACTTATCTACTATGATAATTCCCTTCCCATTATAAACCTGGACCTAACACTCACTCCATGAAATGAGACCATGTGTGGGCCATAGATGATCTCTTTATTTTTCTCTCCGCTCTCCCCAGAACCTTTCACATAAACAACAGTAGCCACCAGAGAAACATTGCATCCAGGCTCTTCTGTAATTACCAAGTGGATCTCTCCTTTCAGATGGGCAGGCAGCATGCGGAAGGGCTGGCCCTTTCTGCTGAGGGTGAAGCAGGCTCAGTCAGGCTTGGAGGGCAGATCAGTATCGAGAGCATCTTCAGTAGAGCTAGCCAGCAGACCAGCCTCTAGGAATAAGGGTCAAGGTTTCAGGCTATGTAAGTGGAGACCTTAGGGTTCCTGGTAAAGAATGGGGAGTTGGGAACACAGGAAGCCAGAAGGAAGAAAAAGGCAGGTTGAGCTAGCACCCAGAGCAGGCCATAGGTGATGAGACCAAACTAAGAGGACTGGCCACTGCTGACATTCTTGTCCACTTCCCTAAGTGGCCTCATCTGTATAAAACCCATCCCGTTGTCCCAGCATCCGCACACAACCAACAGGACTCGCCTGCTTTAAGCTACTCCTTCAAGTCCTCTGGCAAACCCAGGCACCTGTGGTCAGGGCAGGGCCTTGTCCTTATATGGGGCTCACTCCAGAGAAAAAGCTCACTGCCAAGATCTGACAGAGATTCCTGAATCAGATTCCTGGATCCTAGGCTACTTGAAGATGAAACTCTCCTGGCCCCAGAGACACCAAATCATGAACTGGACTAAGAACAATTTCCTTAAATAACTTAAAGAAGGCCTCACATTCTTGAGGTCTGAATATTTTAACATTTTAACAAGACAGCATAGATAGAAATGGGCTGCTTCCCTGAGTCCCTGTGGCCTAAGCCAGTCCGGCAAGGGGAAAGTTGAATTGAATCTGAAAAACACTGCTTGAAGCAGGAAACAAGATGAAGAGATTGCCAAGGAAGTCAGACACAAATCGCCCATGGCATCCTGCCTTGTTTCATTTTTAGAAGCCAGTTCCAGCTGAGAACTCTGGGAGGCCATGGACACCCCTGTAGAAAGAGAGCAGGAACCTGCCAAGCCTGGGCCACCCAGACCCGCCAGCCAGGCAGGCTGCCCATATTGCCTGAGCTCTATCCCATAGCCCATACTCTGATCTCATAGGGCCTACAGGGTCTCCCTGTCTACTCTAGTAAAGACCCCACTTCCCTACAAAACAGGTAGGCATCGAGGATAACTTCACCAGAAAGGGGAAATGGGAGCAGACCTTAGGGAGCCCATGTTCTAAATGCTCTGGTGGAATTTTAGATTCTTCTTTAGTAAAGTTAACTTGTGACTTAGGCGTGGTAGAATTAGAGGTCCTGTTACCAGAGAGATAATCTCAGAAAGTTCTGGGTCCACTGTAGTAAATAAATCTTGTCATTCAAGCAGTGCTTTGAAGCAACACAGATATGCTGCACCTGTGGTTCAAACTATATTTTTTCCAACGGGCCAGAGTCTGACATCCAGGTTTTATTTTAACTGATTCAGCTGAGAAAAAAAAAAAAAAGCAGCAACCCTAACCTAGCAGTCAAGAGCAGTGTGCTAGGTTGCCCAGCAACAGGGCTAGACTCTGTAAGATGACTAGGTGTTTGACAAGGGAATGTACACAAAGCCGGAACCCTGGTAACTACCTCCCCTGGCACGTGAAGTGAACAAACTTCCAGGGAAATGTACTTTCCTAGTACTTTCATGCACTCAGAAAGTATACCAACTCAGGAGCTCCTTTTTGATTGTTGAAGTAATATTATATGAAGGAGATTACAGGACAGCCATGAAAGCAAGGAATTAAATATTTCTAGAGATTCATACTATTAACGCTTTCTTTTCCCAAAATATATTCATTGTATTCAAGTTTTGTATCTTTAGTGAATGACGTCTGCAATTTTATTTTATTTTTTAAAAAAGGTGTGAGGCATGTTCTGGGTCCATTCATGTCTTCTGTTAGCAAAGACCCCAACCCCCATGAAAGCAGACCCAGAAGCCTGAGCAGAGAACAAGGGAAGCTCTTGGGGATCCAACATCTCCTCTGTGGCTCTCAGCTACCTACCAGACGTCTCCATACTGAGGTTCCATCCTTAAAACTGAACTAATGATAGAGCAGATCCCCTTCTCCAACGGGCTCTGGGGCCAGGGCTTCGGTGGATGCTAGAAAACCACATAGGGAACCAAGCCCTACAGTCACTGTTTTTCCCCTATGTGCACCACAGCTCTGTAGCACGGCACTGGATTTATTCTGTCCTTTCCTATCTCATGCCCTGGAGCCTCCTTTATATCTCAGTTCTTCTGCTTTGGAACCATCATTAAGTAAAGTAAGACTTACTTGAAGGCAAGATCTATAACACAGAGCTGTTAATCTAATAACCAAGACAAATAGCAGCACAGTGGCTAAGTGATGAATGGGTGCATAGGTTATACAGTGTGGATACGCTGGTCAAGCAATTCCTCACCTCCCAAGAGGCACAGGGTGAGATTTTGTTAAAACTCAGAATTCTGCACAATTCAAAACTTTGGAGTTATTTCTAGAATTTTCTATTAACATTTTTGGAACACAACTGACTACAGGTAATTGAAATGGTGAATAAGTAGAGAATTCTATATATAGCTGGTGACTCACAGGTAGGTGAAGAGTCCATGTGGGCAAGGTCTTATAGAATAGAACTCCACATAATTAACACCATCTGTATTACCATGGCTATTATTTTTTTATTTCTGTATGTGTATGAATGTACTGTCTGCATGCAAGTTTGTGCACCCGTGTCCTGCAATGCCGTGGAGGTCAGAAGAGGGTGTCAGATTCCCCTGGAACTGGAGTTCTCCTGGAATTGGAGTTTCAGATGGTTCTCAGCTACCATGTGGGTGCTGGGGATCGAACCCAGGTCCTCTGTAAGAGCGGTTGGCGCTCTTAACTGCTAGGCCATCTCTCCAGCCCTACCATGGCTATAATTGCTTTAGATTTTTATTCAGTCATAATTTGGAGATTAAATATTATTACAGCATCGTCCAATCCTGAAGCCAACCGATAATATGAGTCAAATAGAATGAGACCAAACCAGAAACATGATCATCTCTATGATGGAGTGTCCAGAGGTTCATGCTAATTCAAAACAAATTTGTTGAATGCTGAAATTTGGCAGGTTTGGGGGACACATACTATAAGACTAAAGTTTGTACCCTGTGGGAGTTTATGCTGAAGTTGGGATCAGATGCAGACAGGAAGCCACATCATAGGCTGCATACAGCAGATGACGCCAATGGAATAAGGCCAGGGCGTTTCTTTTTAATTGATTTATAAGTACTAAAAGGTACTGAGTAAGATTTTTGAAAATCACATTCATACACATCAACTCACACACACACACACACAATAAAAATGTAAAGTGATGGGTATGTTAGTTAGCTTCATTTAATCATTCATTTCACAATATGTAGAGATATTAAATCACCATACTATAAATAAACATAATATTTGCTTGTTGGTCATAGCTTAATAATGCTGGGTGTGGAAAGAGAAGTGCAAGTAAGCAAATTTCTTTCAACTTAAAGGAAAATCATCCTGAATCTGGGATATGTGTTGGGATTTAGAGAACAGACAGGATCCTGAAAGGGGACAGATTGAGAAGGGAAAGCACTCGGAATGATGTGGGGGAAACCCCTCACAAGGCCACCTTGAATCTGAGAGAGAAGACAGGAACACAAAAGAACCTAAGGCCTACAATCATAAATGCCTCCGTGAGGGGCTTGAGGGGTGGATCAGTGGTTAAGAGCACTGGCTTCTCTTTCAGAAAACCCAAGTTAGGTTCCCAGCACACAAATGGTGGCTAATAACCATCCATAACCTCAGTCCCAAGGGGACCCAATACCCTCTACTTCCCTCTGTGGGCATTGCACACACATAGTGCACTTACACACATGTAGTGCACTTACACACACATAGTGCACTTACATACCTATAGTGCACTTACATATAGATAGTGCACTTACACATAGTGCACTTACACACACATAGTGCACTTACACCACACACGTAGCGCACTTATACACACATAGTGCACTTACACACACATAGCACACTTACACATAGTGCACTTACACACACAGTGCACTTACACATAGTGCACTTACACACACATAGTGCACTTACATACACATAGTGCACTTACACACACATAGTACACTTACATACACATAGTGCACTTACACACACATAGTACACTTACACACACATAGTGCACTTACACACACATAGTACACTTACACACACATAGTGCACTTACATACACATAGCCAAAACACACTTATAAAATAAAAACAAATAAATCCAAAATTTAAAAACTGCCTCAGTGCTTGGACTTCCGTCTACGACCTGGGTAAGCACAGGCCCATCATCCAAACCTGTCTGTGCCTCAGTCCCTTGGCTGCTGCCCCTCATGTGCACTACCTGAAGATGACTGAGAAAAAGCACCCAAGAAGTCCAAAGTGAGAAGGAGACGTCATTAGGGACTGGGCAGTGTTGACAAGATCCAGCTGTCTACAGAAGAGGCTGGATGTGGAAAGCTGCATGAGACAGGAGGGAAGGCTGGCTGGGACAGTGTAGAGAGCTCGGGTTTCATCCGGGAGAGATTTGGGCCACCTTATAAGACTCACTTTGTGATAATCCACCTGGAAGCTCCCAAAAAGGCAAGGCAACCAGGAGTCCAGGCAGAGTCCCAAGGCACGAGATGGGAGTCCAGAATGATACACTAGCATCCACCTATGCTGGTAAGGGACTCCCTAACACTGTTCAGAGGAACTGAAAGAAGGGGAGTGGTAGAAGGGACCAGAAGCTCAGAGGGGACAATGAAAGGAGTTACAAGCAAACCCACTAATGTGATGTGCTCCTGGGAAAGAGATGGGTGTTAACGGGGAAACTGAGGAAGTCTGAACCAAGGCTATGGCTTAGCTACCTGGGACCATTGCTGACTTCTCAGTTTGGATAAATACACAAGCTTAGAAGAAGCTTGCCAAGAAACCACATGGGAAAACTCTTTGTTATCTTTGTCCATCTCAAATTATTTTTTAAAAATACAAGACCCTCCAGGCTTTTTTCTATGATGCACAATATCCTTGTTAAAAAATGGAGGCCAAGGCAAGCCCCAGCTTGGAACTGAGGTGGTGAGTTAATTAGTCATCTAACAAAGCAATGTGAAAAGGCTAAGGGGATGTCCACACCATGGTGTGAGCAGCAGGTGACTAATACACAGGCATCTGTCTTAGGACATGCAGTCTCTCCGCCCCATTTTCCTGCCATGCAACTGCCCACCAGGAGAAACATCAAGTAGCATTTCGAAAGAGCTTTATCTTCAGGTGAGAAGCTCTATTTTAGGAACCATAATAAACTAGAGCTTTATAAGGAAATGAAAAAACTGTCCATAATATAAGCTCTCAATAATTCAAATGAAGACTAAGCACAGTCTTGGGGAGGAACAGAACGGTGACTGACTCAGCTAAGCCTCACTTTGTATGGTTCCCCTGTTACCATGGAGCCTTGAATGGCAAGCCACTGAGGATGAAGGGGTTAACACACACACACAAACACACACACAAACACACACAAGAGAGAGACAGAGACAGAGAGACAGACAGACAGACGGACAGAGACAGAGAGAACAGAGATTCATCTTCTCATGTAAACACTAACACTGGGGTCTAATGAGATTTCTAGTAAGTTCCCTAGTCTCACTGGCCTGAGGAAATCAAATATTTATTTCATATGGCAGCTTTAGCCAAAAAAAGTATTTTTTGTTTATATCTGTTATGCACACGAACATACACACACACATACACACCCAATACATACAGACTATTTAATGAATATACACAGGTTACCTATAACACATAATGAGTGTTCCTTATAGGTAGCTGACAAATTCTTCAGAAAAAATTAGCCTGAATACCTAATAAACTCTAATAAACATTTGTTGATTTTTACTTCTTCTATGGTTTCATAGTCTTTGAAGTAATCCTTAATTAAGTAAAACATATCTTGGGCTAATTATGAAACTGAGAATGGGATTATTTCCATGAGAACAGAATTATGGGACAAGAGAAAAAGATGAAATTGCAGGCCTGGTTTGCCGCCTGCAGAAGATCCCCTAACTATCAAATGTGTGTGTTGGTCATGAATTGTGTGGGACATGAGAAATTAGAGGACTGGCAGCCCTGGCAGATCATTTTACCAGACTATAGATGGAACTGATGTGTCAAGCAGAGAGGTCAGAAGAAACCAACACTAATATCCCTTCTAACTGTGAGCTCCTGGAATTCTTTTTATAGGGTTCAGATTGTCATTAAGGTTAAATAAAATTACAAAGCATCCCTCAGCTATGAGGTATTGAGTGTGCAGTGGTATGCTGGTACTGGCTTTTACCAGCTCAGGACAGACAGCTATATATTTAGAAACTTCACATCCAATTGTTAAACACAGTCGACAGAGGGATTTTAGGCCAGTGAAACTATTCTGGATGGTGCTATAATATTAGACACATGTCATTATATATGTGTTAAGATCTATAGGATATACCACATGGACAATGAACTGTATTATAAGCCATGAAATACATGTAACATTAGTATCAATGTTTGTTGGTTGATTATAACAAATGTACTGCTCTAGGAGGGGGTGTTGGCAGTAGAGAGGCTATACATGTGTGTGGGTGGAGGTATATAGGAACTGTACCTTCCCCTCAGTTTTGTTGTGCTTCCAAAACTGCTCTAAAAAGCAGATTTTTAAAATGTAATCTGCCTTGAATAACTATGCTAAGTAGAATAAGGTTTCATAGCATTAACACCTAATAAGATCATGTAACATCTCTGCATGAAAGCCATCCTACTTAGAAACAAATTTCAATTCAGAACGGAACAGAGGGAAATCTCCCAAACTCATTCTATGAAGCCAGCATCACTCTAATACCAAAACCAGGCAAAGACACAACCAAAACAGAAAACAATAGACCCATCTCATTAAAGAACACAGATGCAAAAATTCTCAACAAAATACTTGCAAATCACTTACAGACACACATCAAAAAGATCATCCATCATGATCAAGTTGGATTCATTTCAGAGATGCACGGATGTCAATTTATGAAAATCAAAAAATATCATAAAATACATAAATGGACTGAAAGACAAAAATCACACAATCATTTCAATTGATGCATAAAAAGCCTTTGACAAGATCCAGCACCCCTTCATGCTTAAAGTTCTAGAGGAAATTGGACTGAAGGGAACATTCCTGAATATAATCAAAGCCATATACAACAAACTCACAACCAAAGTCATCCTAAATGGAGAAAAATTAGAAACATTTCCCTTAAAGGCAGGAACCCAGCAAGGCTGCCCCCTATCACCACTCCTCTTCAATATAGTGCTTGAAATGCTTGCTAGGGCAATAAGGCAAGAAAGGGAAATTAAAGGAGTACTAATTGGAAAAGAGGAAGTCAAACTATGCCTATTTACAGATGATATGATAGTTTACCTGAGGGATGCTAAAAACTCCACCAGAAAACTCCTAGAAATAAGAGTTTCAGTAAAGTGGCAGGGTACAAAATTAACCTAGAAAAACCAGTAGCCTTTCTTTATACCAACAACAAGCAACTGGAGAAGGAATATAAGGAGAACTTCCCACTCACAATAGCCTCAAAAAAATAATAAATAAATAAAATACCTGGGAACAAACCTAACCGAAGGCACCAAAGACCTGTACAACAAAAATGTTAAATCCCTGAAGAAGGAGATTGAAGACAACATCAAAAGATGGAAAAACCTCCCATGCTCATGGATTACAAAAATAAATATAGTAAAAATGTCCATTCTACCCAAATTAATATACAGATTCAATGTAATCCCAATTAAAATCCCCATGAGTTTCTTCACAGACTTGGAAAAAACCCTTAAATTCATATGGAAAAACAAAAGACCCCAAATAGCTAAAGAAACCCTGAGCAAAAAAGGCAATACAGGAGGGATCACCTTACCAGACTTCAAGCTACATTACAGGGCTACAGTCATAAAGACAGCCTGGTACCGACACAAAAACAGACCCACTAACCAATGGAACAAAACTGAAGATCCAAACTTGAGCTCATACAATTTCAGCCACCATATATTCGATAAAGGGGGCCAAAAAAGCTCACTGGAGGAAAAACAGCATCTTCAGCAAATGGTGCTGGCAAAACTGGATCACCACTTGTAGAAGAACAAAATTAAACCCCTACCTCTCACCTTTACAAAAATCAACTTCAAGTGGATCAAAGACCTCAATGTGAAAGCCAAAACTCTGAATGTGACAGAAGAAAAAGTTGGTAGCAATCTACAAGACATAGGAGTAGGAAAAGACTTTCTAAATCAAACAGCAGCTGCACAGGAAATAAGGTCAACATCTGATAAGTGGGACCTCATCAGACTCAAAAGTTTCTGTACAGCAAAAGAAACAATCAAGGAAGTGAAGAGAAAACCCACAGAGTGGGAGGAAACCTTCAACAGAGATACATCTGACAGAGCATTAACATCCAGAATATATAAACTACTCAAAAAACAAAGAAGTAAGAAAACAAATGACTCGCTCAAAAGATGGAGTAAAGAGCTGAATAGAGACTTCACCAGTGAGGAAATAGAGATGGCTGAGAAACATCTTAAAAAGTGTTCAACTCATTAATAATTGATGAAATGCAAATTAAAACCACTCTAAGATATCATCTCACTCTGGTAAGACTGGCTAAGATCAAGAAAACAAAAGACACCAAATGCTGGAGAGGTCATGGGGAAAAGGGAACACTCATCCACTGCTGGTGGGAATGTAAACTTGTACAGCAACTGTGGAAAGCAGTGTGGAGAACCCTTAAAAGACTCAAAATGAGCCTACCACCTGACCCAGCCATGCCGCTCCCGGGTATATACCCACAAGAATCATCCTACTGCAAAGTTACATGCATATCTATGTTTTTTTGTGTGTGTGTCTTTTCAAGACAGGGTCTCCCTGTAGCCCCAGCTGTCCTGGAACTTGCTCTGTAGACCAGGCTGGCCTTGAACTCACAAAGATCCGCCTGCCTCTGCCTCCCAAGTGCTAGGATTAAAGGCGTGCGCCACCAGGCCCAGCTGCATATCTATGTTTATTGCAGCTCTCTTCACAATAGGGAAGAGCTGGAACCAACCCAAATGCCCCTCAACAGAGGAGTGGATAACAAAAATGTGGTACATCTACACAATGGAGTTCTATGCATCAGTAAAGAAAGATGACATCATGAACCTTGCAGGTAAATGGATGGAATTCAAAGACATTATTTTAAGTGAAGTAACACAGTCCCTCCAGCCCCCCCAAAATGTGGAATGGTTTCCCTCATTTGTGGATGCTAGTACCAAATCCCCCAATTGAAAGGCATTCTGAGAAACGTTATTGTTATATTTCTTTCTATCTGAAAGCAACTGTGATGTTATAATGTGAAACTCTTAATGAGCCCTAGAATTAACTTATCATATATTTTCAGACATGGTAATTAATATATATATATATATATATATATGGGTGGAAGGTATATATCCATATTTTAGAGTAATATAGGGGAAAAATTTGAACTCCTAAAAATATATAGGGGTTAGCCAGGTGTGGTGGAGCATGCCTCTAATCCCAGCACTCGGGAGGCAGAGGCAGGTGGATCTCTGTGAGTTCAAGGCCAGCCTGGTATACAAAGCAAGCTCCAGGCCAGCTGTGAATAAAGGGAGATCCTGTCTCAAAAATACAAAAAAAATCATGGTTAACATATAGTTTATTCTTGGAGGGCCTAATTCTGGTACATATATGACATTTATATAGGCATATTTTAGAGCAATACAATTGGGAAGGAACCACAACAACATAAGAACTGGGTCAAAGAACAGACTGATATAGTTAAATTCTGCCCCAAACAATAAACCTTTGAAGAGAAAAACTTTAAAAAGACTGAGAAAAAGATGCAGGACATGTGTGGTAGAATGCATGAACTGGGGTGGGGTGGGGGGAAGGGAAAGGGGAATGTGTCTAAGTTGAACTGAAAGTATTATATTTTTTAAAAAAATAAATTAAAAAGAATGGAAAGTGAAAAAAAAAAAGCACATTTTGCTGATTCTGTAACAGCACCTTGGAGATCAGATTGAAAAAAAAAAATTCAAATTCCTTACTGTGAAGAAGGTAGTCCTTGCCATATCCTCCAAGGTGCCCAGTCTTTCTCTCCTCTCCTATCATTCTAACCAAAGGAAAGAAAGTTGTTTTCATCTCTTTTGTTTACTTCTGAATCACAGAGCTTCAGAGGTATCTAGTCCATGATAAAGTGTACTGAAGATTATTTGAATGCAGTCCTCATCACTTGTATTCTCTTATCCCTTGTGTGACTGATTACAGTTCTCAAGTCTAGCTTCAACCATAGTTTCCATTTCATTTCCCTCTCCCACTAAATGGCTTGACCTGATTCTCCTCCCATCATTAAGTGAAATCCACATTCCCTTTTCTGGAGTTTGGACAGAACGGGACTACGTGACTTCCAAGGTGAAATAATTAAAACAATAAAACTTCTTCGTGTTTTTTCTGAAATGCTCTCAAAGCACCTAGTCACTTTATTACAAAGAAACTGAAATAGTGGGTTGAAAACACTTGTGTGGCAGAGCTGGCACAATAGCCCATAGCCCCATGGTTCCCCAAATATGTGACAATGGACACCTCAACATTGAGTTAACCACCCAGCTAATTCATCATGTAGCAGAGAAGTCCACTCAATGTTGCCCAAATTACAGAACAGTAAATGGAAATTTTTCCACCAATATTTGAAAAGATCTGCTATGTGGCATTGGTAAATTCATCAACTTAGGTGTATTCTACTTTCAACTTCTCACACTTAGGTCTTTCACCTTTGTTCACCCAGAAGTTTCTTCATTACAGCTTGAACAGTGTCTTGATGGCAAGGTCAGTTGAGAATCTGGTCCTCAAGGGTTTGTTTGTTTTGGGGGGGGGGGAGGCTGGCTCCTTTTGGCTTTTAATTTACTAGTTCCATCCACTCGAGGACAAAGTCAGGTCTTGCTAGACCAGGCTTCCCTTTTTGAAGCATGAGCAGACTTTCTTCTTTATAGACTGGATACTGGCTGAAGTCCCATTAGTGGATATCCAAGACCTCCTTGCACAGGAAGACTGGTGACTCGCATTTGCAAGACATTTCAAGAGATGTCCCCATGCATAGTCCCCTGGCACTTAGTTGACCTCTGAGGGCAAGGAACAAAGTTATCCCTTAAGACTGAAGCACAAATTTTTATTAATAATTTCATATTATGTTTTAAGAGAATAACATTTTGGATACACTAAATTAAGTAAGATATGTTTAAAATTTTGGACCCAATAAGATGTTTTAGTGAGTAAAGACATTTGCTGCCATGCCTGGCATCCTGAGTTTGATTCCAGTGGACTCACATAGTGGAAGAAGAGCATGACTTCTACAGGTTGTCCTCTTAACTCTACATGACTGCCACGCACACATATGTGCACACAGATGATAAAAGAATGTAAAGTTTATGTAATGTAAATTACATTACATAAAATACACATGAACTAATTATATTTAAAACAAAGTTATTAACTATTCATTTTAAATATCTTACTATGTTTTACTATGATTTATGCTGTTCAGTCTATTTAAAGCCATGAATCTGTGTTATCTGACCCACATTCAGTGGCTTTTTTTGAAAGCTTGGAAAGAGTGCTCACTACAAGGAAGCCAGAGCATGCTATCAATTCAGGGCTTTTCGTTCCTGGGAACCAGTTGTTAAACATTTACCAGTACTCCCTGGATATGAATGAACTTCGAAGACAAGAAAAATATAAAACTGTATTGCATTGGGAAGGGGCAGGAGTGGGGATGGAGAAAACAAAGCAGAAATCAGAAAATCACACATAACTACAACACATTTTATATTTTTAGGAGAGCACTAACTCATTAATAATTTCATATTGAAACAACTGGTCTGGCATGATATGCCCACCAGTGCAATAGTGGCACAAATATTACAGGAGTAACCAACCATTCTTTAAATTGGATTTAAGGTCCACTTCCTAGAATGGAGCCCATACCTGACATTTATATCAGATTTAGGAACCTGGGGCTGAACAGATCACAGGACATAGGTGAGAACATAATAGTAGTTTTCTACTAAATAGTTATTATATTAAACTGACTCCCAATGACATTGTTTACCCATAGATTAAAGCATCTCTCAACTCTCACCAGAGAAATGTCCTTATATAGCAGATGGTGGTTAACACAGAAACCCACAACTGGCCAACATGCAGAGAACAAGTGGCTCCAGACCACTTATTCCTGAATAAGATGCCTGCATCAAACTTCTGTCCCCCAAGGCTCAGGGATCATCGCAGAAGAGAAGGCATACTCCAAGAGCTAGTGGTGGCAGGTGACCACAAGGAATCAGAGTTTCCCAGATAACTGGTCATTTGTTTATATGAACTCAGAGCACTGATGACTGACAGTGTACATAAGTCCCATGCAAGCTTAAACCAGAAATAAAATCCCAGCACAGACATGAAGAAGTGGGTAAGAAGTTCCAATCCCACCTGAGGAAACTGGGGCAAGAGATGGCTCCTGGGAGGGGCAGAGACAGTTTCTTTCAACCATAATTAGTTCGTGTGTATTTTATGTAATGTAATTAAAATTTACGTTTATTTCCCATGTGTGTGCACCTATGTGTGCATGGCACTCATATGGAGTTGAGAGGAGTTAAGGGTAGATTAACCAGGCTCTAGTGGTAGACTCACACTGAAGGACATTTGGAGATATAAATTGGGCTCTACAGGCCTTATTTTACATGTGTGTGTGTGTGTGTGTGTGTGTGTGTGTGTGTGTGTGTGTGTAGAGAGAGAGAGAGAAAGAGAGAGAGAGAGAGAGAGAGAGAGAGAGAGAGAGAGAGAAAGAGAACATTAAATTAGTCCAGGAACAATAAGGGGAGGTGAGAATAGGGGAGGGATCTGAGTACCATCAAATTGCAAAAAGAAATGAATAAAAATAATTTCATATAGATTGTACATTAAAAGGATAACATTTTGGATATACTAAGTTAAATAAGGTAGTTTAAAATTTTGGAGCAAGCAAGATGATTTAATGAATAAAGACACTTCTTGCCAAGCCTGACAACCTGAGTTTTGAGTTCCAGTGGACCCAGATGGTGGAGGGGGAGGACAGCAAGAGGGGAGGGGGGAAGGGGAAGAAATTAAGAAAGGGAACCCATGGAGGACGGACGGGAAAGGAAGTAAGACAACGAAAGCAAGATAATTATTTGTTCATTTATTATCCCGGGGAAAATACTGTTGCATAGGCAGATTGTTTGAAATAAGCAGCACAACTTTTTGTGGACATCTCTGGTGGATTGCTGGCCGCTGGCTTCACGTAACAGAAGCTGCTTCCTTCTGCTCAGGTCTCCCGTGATCAAATGTCCACCACACTGCACTGTGGTGACAGCCCCCGGGATCCTACCGCATGTGGAGCTCTTCTGCCTCACATAAAAATGGCTCTAGTCTTCTGAGCTGTTTTTAGATGCCTCCCCTCCCTCGCTGTCATACTGTCAGCTGTCACTTCGAGACAGTCTCCAGATTCTTCCACCTAGCAGACTTACTTATGCTTCCAAACTACAGTGAACCGAGAAGCAAGAAGAATGAACTTGTTAAATTAGTTCTTAAAATAAGAGCAAACGAGCTCTGCCTGACCGCCAGGACTCTAGAACAGAGAACAAACAAAACTCCAGGATCTCAGCAGGTTCCCGAAGCTACTCCTCCTCGTGTTCAGGTTTCCAACTGCCCCAGATGGTTGGTGCTACAGAATTAGTGGCTTTGGGTAAGTGAGATTTCACTAACTAGATAAAATAGTGTATGAAAATAAACTAAAAAGTAAAAAACATAGAGAACGTGGAGATGTGTTAATTAAGAGTTAAAGTCCTGTCATGTAAGACATGGCACCAGACACCCTATTTCCTTATCAGGCTATTTCCTTTTCTGGAGGGGAACCCCGATCCATGGCTGCCTCTCCCTGTGCCTACAAAGGCTTTGGGACAGCAGAAAGTGGTAAAGGTACAGGCAGAGGTAGACAAGAAGAGCTGATGGAGGCACTCTCACCTTCCAACAGCCAGTACCTGGGGTCTGGCCCCAGCACCCTGCATACACCCTGCACCTCCTTACTCACGTCCCAAAACCTCTCTGTGCCCTCCTCCACTTTCTGTGCCCTCCCCCCAGTCATCCTAGGCCCTGGGCAAGGGGAGGTCTCACTGATTCTCAATGAACAGTTACCAGGAGCAACAGCAGCGCTCAGCATGGGACCCACCTGTAAGGCAAGCTAAGGTGATGACTCCGACTGGCGTGTTCTGGGTCCACACTAGCCGACTGAAAACACATTCCTCTATTTCTGTGCACTGAGTCATTGGTCTGGCACTAAACTTTGAAAATTAGGAGAACATTTTGTTGAATTCACTGTACAAAATACTATGCTTAAAAGAATCTTTTATAGAGTTTGTTTTATAGTGGCCTGATAGCAACATAAAAGCTCTAATTCTTAGGTTTGCTGCATGTTCCCCCAGACTGTCACACACACAAAAATTTTAAATAACTATAATAAAACAAAACTCTCCAGAAATAAAATTTCCAAAAGTATCTTTCTCTGTGCTAAGCACATAACTTATAAAGAAAGATTCAACAGATATTCTAAAAGTAAAAATAGAAATTCTGGAAAGAATCCACTCTCAGTTCCACTTTATGCCTGGCACAGAGTAGGGCAGTGGGAAGGTCAGCTGCCCTTCCTGAGGACCCTGCTCAGCGAGGCTAGGCCCAGGTCCTATTTGGGCCGGTTAGAAAAATATAACTACTGGGCTGGAGAGATGGCCTAGCATTGAAGAGTGCCAACTGCTCTTGCAGAGGACCTGGGTTCGATTCCCAGCACCCACATGGCGGCTAAGAACCATCTTTAACTTCAGTTCCAGGGGAATCCGATGCCCTCTTCTGACCTCCGTGGCATTGTACGACACGGATGCACGAACCTACATGCAGACATGCAGACAGTACATTCATACACATACAAAATAAATAAAATTAAAAAAGAAAAATATAACTACTTTAGTAAATTCTTCCTTAAAATAAAATTTTACTACCTTTTCTTTGAGCCTAATCCTCCAGGAAAGAAGATGCAGGTTGGGCAATGCCTTAGTGTAATGACCAGTATGGGATTGCCAGTCCCACTATTCTGAACGCTTTAGACACTGTCTGCATCTCATCCTTTACCCTCCTTCACAGTTCACTGTGCAGTGTCAGTGATATAGTAGTTCCTCATTTGTTCAATTTTAGAGTAAACCATTAACTCAACTTTGGGAAAGTTCACTTATTAACTAATAGCCTATCATCCATCCAGCTCAAAGCTTAACATGGGCATATTTCAAAACTTTGACATGTGCCACTAAATGCTTTTAGAGGAGTCCAGGCTAGATTAGGTGACAGCTTGTTTAGCTAAATACTGACCGGTTTTCAATAGCTAACCATCTAGGTGCTGAACTTCTGGTATTAGATTACTAGGTACTGAACCTCCTGAAGCTGATGAAGAAATGGAATCTTTAGCTCAACAAAAAGCATTTGTCTGCCAGAGATACTTCATGTTGTTCTTAGAGTTGAGTATTTGTAGGGTGTTTTCACTGTAGCAAGCACAGTCATGTTCTAGCACCAAATCAATAGCTCATTTCTTTTGACTTGGCAAAGAGCTGCCACACCCCAATGCATGCATGAGAAAATCCAGTTAACTAATTAGGATTGTTTAGTGTTAGTTCACAAGAGCTTGGCAGGAGAGACATTTGAAAAAAACATTTTATTATAGCTGGGTGTGGTAGTGCACTCTTTTAGTCCCGGTACTCAGGAGGCAGAGGCACATAGGTCTCTGTGAGTTCAAGGTCAGCCTGGTCTACATAGTGAGTATCAGGCCAGCTGGGGTTACAGGAGGATCCTGTCTCAAAAAGACCAAAAGTAAAAATAAAATATTTTATTTATTATTTCTCTTTTATGTGTATGAGTATATTGCCTGCATCTATGTAAGCATAGCCATGTGGTGCAAGCCATGGTGGTCAAAAGAAGGTAACTAGATTCCACTGGAAATGGGGTTACAGCTGGTTGTTCACTGCCATGTTGGTGCTTGGAATTGAACCCAGTCCTCTGCAAGAGTGAACATTGTTCTTAACCACTGAGCCATCTCTCCAGGCCCCAGGAAAGCCATTTTTTGCCAGTCTGAAAATTCAGCACCTTATCTCCTTGACTATAAGCAGAACTGGTTCCACTAATATTAGCAGGCATGCAGGGACTGCCAGCTTCAGTACTCACAAATAAAAGTTAAGAGAGAGATATTAGCAGATCTTTGACCACAGACGGGAATTGAGCAAAATTGTCTCCTAAAATAAGTAAAGCAATTTGAATGCTTTTCACATTTTGTTTAGGAAAAGTATTACTTTACCTCTGTCACATCAAAGATAATATCTAGTATATTTAAATATGAAGGATAAAATGCACATGTATCCTAAGGCTTATTTAAAGTGAGTTTCCATGGAGCTGCGAGCATAGTTCAGTGGTGGAGTGCATATTTGGCAGGTAAATAGCCTGGATTTGATCACCAACACTGAAATAATAATAATAATAATAATAATAATAATAATAGGCACCTTCTAGCTTTTAACTACAAATGAAACTGGGCGTGGAATCAATTCCACCTAACTGGACAGACAGGAAGCATAGGGTTCTATTGCTAACTACTGATGTAAACCTGGTGATCAAAGAACTTAGCAGCATATTCACTGTGATGTACATTTAAGAGCTAATGGATTTGGCCTTTTTTTTTTCTAAAGAAATGGCTGAAATGGTTCATCAAAGAAGTAACAGAATTCTGTCAACTGTTCAATGACAACGAACCATTTTAGAAAATGTATAAGGGAGGTTGTAAAAAAAGTTTGCCTGAAGGAGGAATCAAGCGTGCTAAAATCTACAGCCATGTTGGGGGTGGGAGAGCAAGGCCGGAGTCCACAGGTCCCAGGCTCCAAGCCTTCCCTCCTCTTCCTCTTCCTACTAGCAGATTAGGCCTGGTTATGTTACTAAGCCTTTCTGAACTTTGGTTTCTCACCTTAAAAATAGGTAACTGGTTGCATCCCAGAGTTTTTGTGGGGGTTGAGTGATAGTGTCTGGTGGTGCTTTAGGATTCCGACATTACATCAAATAAGCAAATATTGTACATGATTCTCATTGTCTATCTACACTCAGACTTCCCTCCAGTTAAAATAAATATTGCCATTACTTTGCTATGAGATGACAAGACAAAGGACAAATAAAAACAGAGTGGGCCACCTCTAACAGCCAATATTGTAAGCTATATGCCTAAAATGTTTAAGCCAAATATGCCAGCTCTTCTTAAAGGTTAACTCAATTAAAGGCAAAAAAAAAAAAAAAAAAAAGAGTAATCAGAGTGACTTGAAGTATGCGTACTGTCAGAGTTCAAATTTAACTCAAAAGCTGGTAGTTGAGGGAGGTTTAAGGGAGGGAAGGAGGAGGAATTTTTAAAAATGGTTTCCAAAGGATCTGTGGAGAAGGCTTGAAGATTTGAGCTCAATTCCCAAAAATGCATGTAAAAAAAAACTAGATAAGATAGTGCATGTTTGTAATCCCAGCGCCTGGAGATGGAAACAGGTGGATCCCTGGGGCTTGCTGGCCAGCTAGCTTCCCTAACAGGTGAGCTTCAGGTCATGGAGAGACCCTGTCTCAGAAAACAAGGTAGATGGCACCTGAGGAACCACATGAGGTTTATCTTAGCACGTGGGCACACACACACACACACACACACACACACACACACACACACACAATCTGATCTGTACATTCCCCATCCCTTCTTGAGACCCATCACTCAGGACATCATGCAGGACAGCTTCGCTCCCACTCTGCCCACTCTGTCCGTTAAATCGCCCTTTGGTGAACCAGTTTCATTCTTGTCTCTCATTGGCCTAGAAAGGGAACCACACCTCCAGCTCCCGTGCTCTTGCTTTCACCCTTTCTTTAATAAAATTCATTTTCTCCAGCGCTCAGCCAGTTCTATCAGACCTTCTCTAAAGGTCAAAGCTGCAAAGCCAAGGCCTCGCCCTTTCTTTTTTTTTTTTAACATGAGGAAAGAAAACCTGAAAATGAAACCTGGTGGTGAAAATAACTTCTCAGGGGCACCAAGCTGATAAACAGCCGCTAGGCAAGAACGGAGTTCAGACGGCCTGAGCCCTTCCCGCTGCACTGTAGGACAAAGAGCCAGCATGATTGGATGTCAAAGATGCCAAGAAGGTTCCCAAGGAAGGGCTGCCTCGAAAGGCTACTCAGCCAGCTGGGGATGGAGTTGAGTGGCTTCCTGGAGAAGACGCCACCTGTGCCAACCTGAAACCGGGTGTAAAGTGAGAATCAGACATGTAAAGTGAAGGAGGCTGGGGACAGATTACCATGGCCAGGGGTCCTGCTGACCTGCATTGAGAATTGAGAAAACTCCAGAGAAATGAACGGGACAGACCCCCAGTTACCTGTTGCCTTCTAAAGCCTTCACTCTGTCCTAAAAGGCCAAGAGAAAGAGGGAGACAAGATTCTGCAAACACCCAGGCTTGTAAAGATAGATTTCCTGAAGCACCATGACAAGGGTGAGGCTGGAGGTGAAGGCAACGAAAGTCGTACCAGGGGCATCATAGCATGTGGCCTCTGACACGGCCTGTGGCTCAAACTCTCTGGACATCAGTCTCTTCATTTTCTCCATGGAATTCTTGCAAGGATCAATGAAAGCTCTTAAAGAATGGGCAATATAGTAAGCTTCGCACATGCAGACGTCAGGAGCAAGGGTAGCATCTTGGCTAGGCGATGTGGGAATCAGTGTGACCTTGAACAAAGACAAATGGCATCTCTGATCTCCATTTCTCCCTCTATAGAATGAAGAAATGAAGGCAATAACCCGCGCACCTACTTCACGGTGTTATTGAGACAACTGGAGAATGAAATGTGAGTCCCTGGGGGCTGAATTCATTGCGGAAGCAACAGCAACAGCCGCAGCAGTCGTGAAGGGTCCTGACAGTCCTACTGCTACTGCTGACTTAAAGGAAACCAGTGGCCTCTGCTGTAACGTAAGTGATAAACGACAAAGGGCTGGAGCCCGGCAGCAGCTGGGACAAGTCAAGAAACCAGATGCCAGAGTTCTAAGGAGCAAGCAGCAACAAGATTTCAGAGCTACTGGGTGTGCCGGGCAAGGGAGAGATAAGGATGCCATCTAATACCTTCCTGGAACAACTGTTAACAGCAGCCCTTGCCACACACAGAGGGAGCTGAGAGGAGCAGGTTTGCAGAGGAACAGAAGAAACTCCCTCTTCAAGAGCTGACGGTGAGTCCCCCCTGAGGCATGCAGTGGAGATTCCCATTTCAAAATGCCTTGTGGGGATCTGGAACTCAGAAAACAACTCAGAGCTAAACCAGACAGATTTCGAAGTTGTCAGCAGATGGACTTCAGCTGAAGGCACAGGGAGAAGCCATGCCACCCAGAAAAAGTGTGCATGAGTGAAAGTAGACACAGAAGTAAGCAGAGGCCGGAGCTAGACCACAGGAGGGTCAGCACTGAAGAAGCAGGTGGAAAACAGACAGGAAGGGAGCTGGGCGTGGCCAAGCAGGGAGGACAGAAGGATGGAGGCCAGGGAAGAGTCCTGACTGAGCTGCCCAGGGCAGAGGGCCTCAGAAGGAACTGGTGAGCTGCCCAAGGTCAAATCAATGACAGACCTGCACAAAGCCACTGGACTGAAAGACGAGAATGTCCATAGGCCATCTACGGGTGAGAGCTGACATCAGCTTATGGTAAAGGAGGTATGTGTGGAATAAGGAAAAGAGAAATACTATGTAGTATTAGGGGCCCATGGAAGAAAATGGAAAGCATTTGTTCTGGTAGTAAATGGTGGAGGTAGCCACTTTAAACAGAGGAAAAAGCTTTCTAACATACATGTACACTGAATGGAAAGTGTAAGTAGAAAGAGAGCTTAACAGCACAGCCACAGAGCATAGCCAGCGGAAAGAAATGCCTGGGGGAGGCTTCTGGGACATCGGCTAAGAGGTCACCAGTTGAGAAGTGGAGAGATAACAGGAAAGAGCCCTTAAAAGATAGGAAAGTTTGAAATAGCCAAGTATAGGAAATGAGATAAGAGAATAAAGTTTAAAGATAAAACCATAAAGATATAGCACAGAGAAAAATCAAAACAATTTACCTCTCATTTCTCCCACTCCAGGGCTAAGCCAGGCTGTGTGCAAACTGGGAAGAAACAGAAGACACAAGAAGGAAACACACATCACAGATGAGCCTGGCAGGCAGATGTAGTAGGCCAGGGGTTCCTGAGAGCACACGGAAAGACAGGAGCATGGAGGCTCATGATGGGCTGGATTTCCAAAAGCGTTCTTTCCATCTAAACTTACAAAGACAGTGGCTACCGCTACATTAGTGTACCTGATTGGAGGCGGTAAGTCCACAAAATAGGTATTTTTTCAACAATGCTGAAATAAAGCAGTAAAAATGCTAAAGAAGGTATGAGTTAGAGTAACAGGATGATAGATCAGGTTTTTTTTTTAATTTGATACATCTATAATAAACATTATTAACCAATTCTGATACTAAAACATCAGTGTCTTTCAGAATATTATTTGAAGGTTGATCATTTTCATTCATTCAAACATCCTTAGAAGTTAAGGAATTGTGCCATACTAGGGACTCACATTGAAAATTAACATGGTTTTTGTCAGTAGATCTCCCAAAACATTTAGGATCAGGAATATTTGCTCATGATCAACTTCAGACACACATAACCCTCTCTATCCTCAGTGCTTCCCCAAAGCTTGGTGTCTAATTGATAGGAATCAATTAGCAAACCTTGTTTGCTGCACACTGCTCCTCTTTCTCCATGTCATAGAGAGTAGCCAAGAGGTTCTGACCAGTTACAGAGCCAACATCAGCAATAGCCCACACCAAGGGTGTGCCAGGTACTACGTTCACCATCCGGGCTTCACACAAAGATGATGCCCCTCAACACAGAGAAATAGTGAGGCTCAGGAGGTTAAAGGAATTGCCTAATTCCATACACTTGCTGAATGAGGGACCACAGTGCAAATGCAAATGCTTGTTAACCCACCTAGCACACATGTCCCTAACCACTGCCCTGTACCACATTTCCCTATATTGTTCCATAGGGAGGTGTAATAATTACTTTATTCATTACCTTGACAAAATACTTGACAAAGAGCAACTTAAGAATGAGTTTATGCTGTTTCACAGTTTGAGGAGAGAAAGGCCATTCTGGTGGAAAAAGCACGGCGGCAGGAATATGAGGCCTGGGCGCACTGCCTGTTGTCAGGAAACAGAGGAAGATGCGTGCTGCATATTCCACTTGCTTTCTGGTTGTATTCAGTCCAGGATCCGAGCCAATGGGATAGTGCTGCTCAGATTCAGACTGGAGTCTTCCCACCTCCAAGTTAAATCTCTCTGGAAATACCCTCTGTGGTACTCCCAGGGCTTTGACTCCTAGGTGACTGATTCTAAACTTCATCAGACTGACAATCAAGATTAACTAAGGGATGAGTTTAAATGCACTTTTCTGGATTTATTCAACAGTTTGGAATTATTTTATTCATAAATTTTTATACTATTTAATCTATTCATTCATACTTTGTAGGTTGCGTTTATAGAGATTTTTAAAAATCAGCAGGAATAGCCTGTTCCTAAATAGCTGAACAAATGGAGATGCCCCAGGAGCCCCACAAGCTGGGCTCTAAGCAGCAGGTTTCCCTTCCAGCTGAGATCCTAACAAAGCAGCAGAGCAGACTGATTGATGCTGGTGAGCAGGAAAGTGTGAGCAAAAGAAGGCCTTGGACTTGAAATGCCAGGTCTCATCCAGGTATAGCACTTGCAGGCCAAACCAGGCCACAAGACATGATCTATGCAGGACCTATGCAGGTATGGAAAGATCACAGTGTGATTTTTGTAGTGAATATGTTTTATATAATTATAATAATTTTTAATCAGAAAAATAGAATGGAGCCAGAAAGATGGGTTGCTTGTGGTGCACGGCTACCTGAGTTCAATTTTTGGGCCCCATGGTGGAAGGAAAGAAGCAACTCCCACAAGCTGACCTCTGACCTCTACAGACACACCATGGCGTATGTGAACCTGGATTCACTCACCCACACTACAAACACATACAAATGTAAACACAAATAATAAATTAAAATTTAAATAAAAATAGTATGGTCTTGGCATATGAATAATCATAGGTCAGTCAATCAATTCAAAAATTAAATGGTCAGGGACTGAGAGTTGACTTAGTAACAACACTTTCTCAGCAAGCATAAGGCCCTAAGTTCAAATCCCCAGCACCCATATAAAAACCCATGCATGGCTGTGAGTGCCTGTAACACCAGCATGTGAAGCAAAGGTGGGTAGATCCTCATCCATGTAACCCAAAGAGAGAGTGAGCTTCCAGCTAATTGAGAGGCCCCATCTCAAGGCAGTAAAGCAGAAAGACAGAAGGCATCCAATATCCTGTTCTAACCTCTACCTGTGCATCTCACGCATGTGCACTCATGTGCACAGTCACATGCTTACAACACACACACACACACACACACACACACACACACACACACCCCTCAGGTCCATGTATATCAGGATAAAATTAAGAAGTTACAACAGCAGCACTGAGAGGCAAGTTAGAGGACACACAGAGGTGCCAGCTCTATTCCCTCACCTGACTACGTGGTCCCAGTGCATCAGAGAGCCCTGAGGTGAACTGACCACTCTCCTACTCAGACTTGTTGCTGGGCTTACATGAACCTAGCCTAAACATAGACAGTATCAATCTAGATCAGCTAATTTTATTACATATATTTAGATTCTTCCATTATTGACTTGGCAGTTCTTAAATTGCAGACCATAACCCATAAACTTATAATGAATCAATTTAGAGGGCCACAAGTAGCATTTTTTGGAAATAAATAGAGCATTGTATTTAATCATCAATTAAGTCACATTTAGATGGTGTGTTTCTCTTTAACGTGTATAGTCACACTCATTGATACTCTGGGTATCTCTATCTCTCCATGCATGTGTCTGTATATATCAGGCAACAAACTGAAGGACATTTCTTTCCGTGTCACTATCAGAAACTCAAAAAAAAAAAAAAAACCACCTTTATTCAATGGGGATGATGAGCAATTGGAGAATAATTAAAACCAGTAGTAAGTCAGAAGGTCATTTTTAAAAGGCCAAAGGAAGACCCTAAATAAAGAGGATAGCCCAGCAATTACCCAGGCAAGTAAGACTGTTCATAACTAGGCTGCCCTTGGCATTTTAATAAGTTGAACTTAGCAACAGATTTGAATTTCCAAAGTAACTGTCTATAAAACTGGAAGTGCAGATGTTATCTTGAGGCTGGGCAGGATTGAAAAGAATGACATGATTTATCCCGTAAACCATCTTACAATACTTGTCAAAGTAGACATTATATGCCAGATTTCAAATGCTCTTGAAAATAGTTTGGAAGAGATGCAGAAATGCCTTAAAACAGAAATTCTTACATAGGGATGTGGATTTAACCTAACAGTTCTATTACAACCAAATTTCTAGCTCAAGATTTAACTTCACAAGCTTTCTCACAAGATGAAAAGGAGCTATAAACACATAACCAATCATCGTATAATGTAATGGCCACATTTATCTGTGAATTCAAAAGGCTATATGACATGTCGTTTAATGACATTGTTCTTGGACTGGGTAAGAGGGGTTACAGCCTGGAGTCCACTCCTGCCATGCCCACCTTCCTAAAGACTTTCTGGGACCAAACGGACCCACATATCTGGAACCAGTATCCCTCTAACTGGTTTTAGCCTATGTTCCATGTGATTCGAATTTCTTCATCAATTATCAAAAAATGTCCAGGGCATGAACAGGCTCCTTCCAGACTGGGTATGACCCAGAAGCATGGTCATAGGTGACACAATGAAACAAAAACCATGTGTAGAAAGCCTGGCCATGGACTGAGGATATGGCTCCATGGGTAAAGGCCCTTGTTGACAAGTCTGATAATCTGATTTTGATCCCCAGAATTCCTCACATAATGGAAAACAAGCCTGGAAATACATGTGTACAAATGCATTTACCAGATTGGGATTGTGCCAAGATTGGACACCTAAAAAGAAGACAGATGTGCCAAGGGCAGATTTACCTGATTCTATTCCCATTCAGAACACTGAGAAACCTGAGAACTCAAAATTCAAACAGCCTTCTGGATCGTTACAAAGATAGTTGTCAAGGTGGATGTATAGAACAAATTTATATGCACGTCTGTTGGCTTATTTCATGGAGTTTTCACTATTGAGACATAAGCTATGTGGCTCCTTTGTTCCCTACAGAGTTACAGACAGCTCCGGGAGTTAGATGGTGGCCTTAGAGCCACACTATCTGGGTTCATGTCCTGCACCACCAAGCTATTCCCCACTATGTGAGCTTGGGAGAGCCTCTTAGCCTGCTGAGGGTTTGCTTCCTCATTGGTAAATAAGGACAATATGATCATCTTCATCACAATGGTGTTGAGAACATGAAATGAAGTAGTACATATGTACCTGACACAGAATAAATGCTCCCCAAATGCCCATTACAGAATAAGTGCCCCCCAAATGCCCATTACATAATAAGGGCTTCCCAAGTGCCCACTGCATTATTCTCCAAACAAGCTACTTGTCCCCTGAAATTTTCTATATATTTTTACCAGGTCTATGTGTTTCTTCTTTCCTATTCCTATCTAATGTTCAATTATCATGTTTTATGCCACTTCAAAAGACAATTATTTTCCATTATGAACGGCGCGACTCGTCTAACTGCTGATCTGTCCGGTACAAGCTCTTCTGAAATTAAATACGTCTTCCTTCAACCCCAACTCAGCAGATAACTCAGGCCTTTGGCTGGTATGAAGTTTGAAGTCTGGCGAATTGGTTTTCCATGTCAAAAAGCATTTGAAAAACTATAACCAATTTCAAAGGTTAAAATGACATTTCCTAACCTTCATATTCATGAGGGTCTAAGCTATAAACCAGGTGAGGTCCTTCTCAATTCACAGCCCCAAAACTTGAAGCAGTGAGAAAGGAGAGGTAACCAGAAGAGATGAACTAAAATGAAACGTAGAGCCCTACCAGTGCAGAAAGAGCTGAGAAGAGGCAATCCTTGGGTAGTTATTATTCCATGTGTTTCTTTATTCACCAATTACCATCAGTATAGTAACTGCAAACTGCCAACACTACTCTCTATGCCCTCTGTTCCTTCAGCCTACAATGACTGATTGAGCTGAGGGGAAATACTTGTAGTACCCTGCAATGTATGCAGATCATCTTGTATAATTTTACCACAAAGCCTCATTCAAACATTCTAGTTGCTTATTGTGGGTTGAAGGCCTAAAATCCCAGAAGGAAAAAAGATGCAAGGAAAATACTCAAAGTCATATTTACTCTTTGAAGTATGTACCTAACCTACATAATCAGTACAGTGGACATTCAAACCTCCAACCCACCCCCTGACCATTACTCTAAAGAATATTTTGAATATATGATTTGCCAAACTACTAAGTAGAACTCTTTCTAGTCTCCCAAGCTACCTCTAATGAAACATTGTCAATGTCAACAATTGTTTTCCTCTCACTCAAATCTTCCCCAAACCCAAGATGGTATAAAAAGGCCAGTAGGAAATAAATGGAAAAGAATTGGATTCTACAGAGGCAAGACTGAACACATCCAATCGTCCGGCAGGAATTCCACTTGAATCATATTGTTTCTTTAAGGAGCTTCACCAACTCCCTATTAAAAAATTCTCATGAACATGTCTTATTTTTGCCAAATTTTACTTATGTAATTAAAAGGGCTTTTGTGAGGAACTATATATTTTTACAAGCTCATTATTTATACAGCCAAGCTTCATTGTATCTTCATCATTCATCAGTAGTCAGCCATGAGAATTCTGTTTCCCTGGACAATAAGAATGCTAAAAGAAAATGTGTTCACAATGGGTTGTAACGTGTGAAATACAGAATGCCCCACATCAGTGGTATAGCCAGTTAATTCATCTGGCTTTCGTTTTTGCTGAAAAGCCTAACAGTGGCATGGACACAAATCTAGCTTTAACTTAGAAGCCATATCCTTAAAATTAATCTCCTTCAGCTTTCCTTCCAAACTCCACCCCCAAAACAGAAGTCAGTCATTTCATTCAGAATCGCTGTTGGGAAAGACTCCTGGGAAATCATTTGGCTTCTTTTTCTGGCATGTTTGTTGCAGCTTATTGTAAATTATTTCTTCCTACATCAAATGTGTGCATGTCAGACTTATACATAACCTTAGCTCCCGAGCTGTAGAAAACCACACAGTTCAGGGGAGCTTGGGCACCCCCAAATGGCAGATCCCAGCCATCCTGCACACCACCTGCCTGAGCACCTTTAGGTGGCCCGAAAGCTTTCATTCTGTGCCCACCCATACCAGGTCCCTGCAAAGCTCCTTCAGCAATGCCCAAGGTCCGTGCAGTTTGGGGAAAGAATCCTGGGCTTGTTGGGGAAGGGGGACCGTTTGCCACATGGTTTTCATGTAGAATTTAAGGCGCCAAGGGGGTTCTCTGAGATGCCCAGACCCTCTCCTGCACATATGCACAGAAATTACGGCTGCCCTGATCCTGGCACCAAGTGCTCTCCTTGCCCAGCCACTGCTTGGGCGGGCGCAGCCAGGGTGAGCCACTCGGAGTCGCACTTGGTGTACAGCTCTGACTGGAGCCCATGAGCTCCCAGGGCTGGGGAAAGCACTGACTTCCTGGGACCCAACTCTCCTCCCTTGCCATCGAAGGAGCACCAGGCAGCGGTGTCCCTAGCGCTGCGCCTGGGCGCCAGAGGGCACCCAGGGGAGAGGGATCGCGGGGCAACACGCTCTTGGGGCTCGGTCCCCAGGAACCAGGGCAGCTCGTACCGGGAGCTGGAGCCACGGGGGCGAACGAGGTCCTGACCCTCCCGGCCGGTCCCCTGGTACCTCGCAGCCGTACAGCTGACCCAGCTGCTCCACGATCCACTCTTCCAACACCAACCGCTTCCGAAGCTCCTTACGGTCGTATTTCACCGTCACTTTTCCCTGCTGATGTCGCCGCTGCTGCTGCTGCTGCTGCTGCTGCACCTGCCCCGCAGCCGCCACCGTGGTCACCGGCGCCGAGTCCTCCCGGGAGGAGCCCGGGCTGCCGCCGGTACCACCGCGGGGACTCTGGAAGAAGACCCGCGTGCCACCGCCTCCGGCCCCGCCGGCCGCCTCACCGCCGCCGGTCACCACCGACATGTCCCCGTGCGCCGGAGCCCAAGTGTGGCCGGGAGGAGGGGCGGCGAGCGCCCCGCGCCGCTACCACCGCCGCCCGGGCACCCGCATGCGAAGACGCGGCCGCACCTGCTCAGCGCACACCAGCCGCTGCCGCTCCGCTGCTCCCGGAGGAAGGGAGGGAGGGAGGAGCGGAGGGAGGAGGGAGGGCGGGGAGGGCGGGCACTGCGCCTTAAAGCCACCGCCCAGGACCCTCTCGCTCAATCCGGGGAGAGGGACCTGACCTGGGAGTAGCCGAGGTGCTGATCAGAGGGGTAGACTGCGAGACTGCTGTGGCTCTGGCGCCCGGCGACAGTCTTCTCTCTTGCAGACCCGAATTGCGCTTCTCCCACAGCCTCGGGCGCAACCAAGCTGTGGACTCCCAGGGTCTCGGTCCCACGCTGCTCCACCGCAAATGGATGGTGGAAAATGACCGCGCCGCAGGTCCCTCTCCCGCGTGGGTCTCCTGGGATAGCTGGGAATGTTTCCTCCCCCTCTCCTCCAGCCCCACCCCGCGGCTCCAAACACACATTCCTATTCACACCACGACCACCACGGATGCCACTTCCTCTGTCGGATTGTGAAGAAAATTGATGAGGCAATGTTTGTGCAATCAGGCAATCACCGGGCCTAAGAAATTATTTCCAGGCCGGTTTTTCCTCTCCTTACGAAGCGTCCGTTTCACCCTAGGCGGGACACTGAGGCAGCTTTATATTTACAGAGCAAAAGGCTTGAAAGGCGCTGAGGGCGAGGAGCCAGGACCATCCAGACCGTGAGCATTTCTCTCAGAGTCAGGTGGGTATGCTGGGCTTCAAAATCTCCTGTTGCACTCCCAGCCCTGCCGGCTCTCATCCGGATCGCATTTCTAAACAACCTCTTTTTACCCAGGAAAGCAGCTGCACTGACTAGCTTACTTAAAAAGCATCATGCAACCAAGTAGGACTACGAATGAATGAGCTTATTATAAGGTTTAGGGCAAAGAGGTGGGAGGGGGGTTATAAACAGAAAACTGCATGTGAGTGCGTGTGAAATTACAGGGAGACACTAACCTATTTCTGCTGTACAAAACACACTTCTGTTCAGGCAACTGAAAGAAACCACAAAGACATTCACAAAGAGGCAAGTAGCTGTTAAGAATGTGCAAACAAGCTGAGAAGGTCCCTTGGAGCTCTGGGAGGAACATTTTTCCACAGTGCAGCAGACTCTTGGTGAGATTCTGGACTGTAAAGACAGAGGAAAGGAACAGAGGCCCAGCAGGCCAGCCTGTGCCATCACCTGCTGTCACATCAGTTCTACCCAGGTTTGAAAATGCTTCTGTTTCCTCAGCAAGAGTGCATGTGGGCAGATTTTCCCAGAGTTCCCTGCCTGCAGCTTTTTGGGAGAACAGGCCTTGAGAGTGTAGAGGAGACGACTGAATTCAGCAGGGTGGCTGGTGTTGGCCCTGCCGTTGGAAAAGAATCAAAACCAAAAGTTTCAGTTTCTGCCCCCCAAAGGCCAGCTGTGTCTTAGAAGCAAGTTTTCCTCAAATCTATCAGACAAAAGAGACAAATTACCATGAGCCCCCAAAATGATGATGGCCAGTCTCTACATTAATTCACCCATGGCTGCCCTGAAGAGTCGCTATGTCAGACCATCTTAAAATTGGAAGCCGTCGCCAAAAAGCAAATGTCTCCACAAAATCAAACGTCTCGAAGAAAAAGTGGAGGGGGAGCAGCCTTTAACAGTGTCCCCACACAGAAAGAGCTTGTCTCCCTCCAGACATCTGGTTCCTTGCCAAGTTGTTGAAGACCAGCTTTAAACCAACTACACTAACCAGAATTTAAATCAAAACATAAACAACTGGAATTTTAATGAATAAGGAGAAACTATATAAAATCTCTATCCTGGTCTGGACTGCGACACTGTAATACTAATGATTTTGGAAACTTGTACCCATGATCTGGTGGTATGGCAGAGTGGGAAATTCCAGCTCCTTCCTCTGAGGCAATGGACAATGAAGTCAGTCATTCGAGAACAGCTTCAAAGAAGTTATGAAAATTCAAGAAGTTCTTTCTGAGTAATTCTTATGTCAAATCTTTCTCATTGCATAGGATGCCTTTTCCTTGGTGTTTAAAACTCAGTTTTTGCTGGCAACTTCAACTGAGAAAAAGATGCAAAATGGGATTTAATATGTATGGCAGAATCATGAACTCTGGTGAGGGGGGTATGGATGGGGGAAGAGGTCTAAATTTGATTAAGAAATGTTTTATGAAATGTACAAAAGCTCAATAAAAAGTAAGGAGAAAAAAATGACAAAAGGCATAGGTTCCAGACATCTAACCATGTAGATCAGCATCAGTGAGTTAAGCAGGCTCTTTGCATTGTTGTGCTGGCCTTCATTCAGACCTCCTAAGGACTCTGACTTGCAAGTAGGAGTTGCCAAATTTTGACAGACACTGCAAATATTGATCCTTCAGGTTTCCAAAGTTGAAGACAAAATATTTGGTAATAATTATTTCCAAGCTGGGGACATTTTACTAAAATGACTATTTTATATTAGCAGGACTAGGGTGGAGCTCAGCAGTAGGGAGCACTTGCCTTAGATGAACAAGGCTCTGGGTTCTAATCCCAGCACTGTAAGAAACCAAAATAATAGCAAACAGTTGTTCACGTTTACAATGTGTGTGCGTGTGTTTGCGAGTGTGTACACATGTGCACGCACGTCGATGTGTATGGAGAGAGAGATAGGCGAGAGGGCACTTTGTATTTTAGTGAATCAAATAAATGAGCAGGTTGCTGCTGCTGCTGTGTGTGTGTGTGTGTGTGTGTGTGTGTGTGTGTGTGTGTGTGTGTGTGTGTATGGAACTGTCTAGAGATTTTCTAGAGAAATTACTGTAGGCAATTGCTCCTGTGAAATCAGCCTAAGGAAGAGGCATTGTCAGTCTTCTCTCTGCATAAGTTTGTTTTCTTATTTTGAGTGGTTCCCCCTCCCTTGTTACTTAATTTGGATAAAGATGTTTTTGGTTTGGGGAAGTATGTAGGTCTATCAGAGTATGATCTTTATGTCTGAAGTTAAATAAGATTATTGAACCAGGGGGTCCAGAGTTTCTTCACTATCACCCCCTAGGGAAACAAGTACTACATAAATGTTTAAACTTAGATGCAAATTTTCTTACTCCTTAAAGACTAGATGTCATTATAATTACCAACACCTGGTAATCTCCTTTGGGACTGTTATAATTATAGCCTGAGGCCACAATCTTAAATGCAGTAGTGCTATCTAGAGTAATGATGGAAGTAGTGAAATACTTGCATCCTTGGGCTGGCTACATGGCTAAGTGGGTAAAGGCACTTGCTGCCAAGCCTGATGATCTGAGATCGATCCCAGGAATCCACATGGTAAAAAGACAGAAGTGACTCCAGAAATTTGTCCTCTGGCCTCCATACTCATACTGTAGTGTGCATGCCCTCAAATAAATAAATGCAATAAAATAGGCTTACATTCTACTTATCTCTGAGATGTATTACAACAGTCAAATAAAAAGTGGTTTTAAGTCTGTTTTTTACCTTCGATATGGAAGAAATTGAATCTATCTTTGGGGATTCCATCTATTGTGCACAATATTTTCAGTTGTCAGAATCCAGTTCCTTGTTTCTTTCTCCTTTAGAGAAGAATTAGATAGAACAATGTTCTTCACAGAGTATCAATGTAGTTAGTTTTTCTTATGAGTCCTGTCTCATCCATTTGGAGTTCTTTCTAACTCTGGGCCTATGATTCTGTAATTTAGAAACTCCAAATTGAATTCAGCTATCACTTGTATAAATATCAGCAGTCGTCATCTAAAATTTTTTTGTCACAAAAATTCTTCCCTGAATGCACAAAATGAAAGGTAAGGGGAAAAAGTCATAGCTGGTTGTATCTATTACCCGTTAAAAAGATTAAATATCCTTGCCCGTTCCAGGAACTCTAATTCATGGGACAATTTGTTGCTTCGTGTAAAACAAGTTTCCATCTTGAAGAGCAAGCTATCCTCCCTCTAGACAAGAGCTCCTGCCTTCCCCACTTAGATACTGAAAGAGTCATCCCTCCCCTAAGTCTCTGTGTCTCCCCTTCTCAGGGCTCCTGCCACCCCCTGACTCGAGGTGCCCTGACCAAAGTCAGCAGCCAGCTCCCCATTGCTCAAGCTGTGCTCACATTTCAGCTCTTAAGTAATTTGGTCTCTGCCACACTTGACAGTCCTGAACCTCTCCTGCTTTGCTCTCAACTCCCAGTTCCAACACCTTCTTGGTTCCCCTCTGCATACCTGTCTGCTCCATGGCAGTGGCTTTCATGAGCTCTGTGTCCTACATCTCTGCTTTAAAGGTAAGAGGTTGCCATCTCTACTCACGACCCATTCCTTGTTCATTATTTATGGCAACTTACACAACAAATAGAGATTCTCTAAAGATAATGAGTTTATCCAGAATAGCAGTGAATGAAAATACATGTGGTGCACTCAGCAATTGACACAAGGGGAGTTTTAAAGGCATGATGAGAAATATTACATAAGTTTTGCAGCAATAATCCTTGGGTTCATGAGCTGACAGCAAGGCTGGTGTCGATCCCAGGTTGGATGGGGAGATGCAGGGTAGATGTGCTTGCAGAAATGTTTTTGGTTAAGGTTGAAGTAGCTTTTGTTTGAGTCTGTCATTTTGTCTCAACTGCAGCTTCCTACAGCTTTGAGAACCACTCACCTACCACACGCACCACCCCCACCCCCCAGCAAGATTGGGGTTGGTCTCAAGTCTGAGCTTGTCTGAGCTTCAAATGTAGAGCATACCACATTCAACATCCAGGCACTGTGCAAACATTGAAAGTACATGAGTATATACATCAATTCATTAGAAAAAAAAAAAGTGTAATGGATACTTTGAGCCATGGATGGTCAGCAGTGTTAAAGAGTGTTCCAACCCAGTGTTTTTCAAATACTTCTTAACCACAAGCACACTAAGCAACATAGTTTGTGCCATTACCCAAATATCTACACAAATAATTCTCTGCATTACAAAGTGATCTTTAACACTTCCTAGTCTATTCTGCTTCATTAAGTTTAAAAATGATACAAGCTGGGCGTGGTGGTGCATGCCTTTAATCCCAGCACTCGGGAGGCAGAGGCAGGCAGATCTCTGTGAGTTCAAGGCCAGCCTGGTCTACATAGTGAGTTGCAGGACAGCTGGAACTATAGGGAGGCCCTGTCTCAAAAATACAAAAAATAAAAAAAAAAAAAAGATACTTACAAGCTCCTAACTTGGTTTCCCAGGCACACCATTAGAGATCCTGGTCCAGCACTGCTGTTGGGCAGCAGGCGCCCCTGAGGCCCCGCCTCAGCTCTCCTTCCTCTTGATGGCACACTCCAGGCTGGTTACGGATTCCTTTCTGCCTGTATTAAACATTCTATCAAACAATGTTGATCCCAAATGACTGACACAGGGCATATGCATGATCCTTCAAGAACTGAATAGTGGCCAGGGTGTAAAGTAGGTGCCTAGCCAGGCCTTGGGTTCAAACCCTAGCAACACACACACACACACACACACACACACACACACACACACACAGGAAGAATATTCTAGACATTAAGATATGCCTTGGCTGGACCTCCAGCCTCAGGAAGTGGCAGACTACCAGGAGAGTACTGATCAGAAGGCAGTGACTGACCTGCAGAGGACTGGTCCCGTCAACATTCTGCCAGGAGGAGGCAGGAGTTCATAAGCCCCACCCTTCCCTGATGATTTATAGGTGGTTAATCATTACTTGGGAGAGGGAGAGAGAAAGAGAGAGAGAGAGAGAGAGAGAGAGAGAGAGAGAGAGAGAGAGATCCTTCAGTGGTATAGCCACTGGGCATCCTCCTGTAGCTCCTGTAAATACCCCCCACCCATGCTCCTGTAAGCAACTCTCATTGAGGAACCAAAACTAAAGAAGAATTTAAAAAGGAAAGACCCCATTCACCCCATTCTGTGAAAACAGAAAGGAGGTCCTTTGAAAGGAAAATGGCATTAGCAGAAGGGCTGGGGAAATAAGAGAGGGTAACCAGAGGTGAATATGTTCTAACGTGTTTTATATATGTATGAAAGTGTTAAAATCCATTATGTCTAATTAATATATGCTAATAAAAACTTTTTTAAAAAGTAGGGAAAGCAATCCTTAGTAGTAGAACTCCAGCTTGAGAACAAGTACATCGTGGTGGTCCCCAGCATGAATCCAGGTCCCACATGTCTGGATCAGATCAGGTCATTGGGCAGCCCAGACAGGCTGTTTAGCTTCTCTGTGCACTGGCATTAGTGCTTAGTTCACAGGTTGTTATCAGCATGGAGTGGGTGGTTACTGGGGAAGGCACCTAAGACAGAGCCTGCTGTTTCCTGTGAAGGAATCATCACTGTGATGGAATCTCCATTCCTGTGATGTCCCAGAGAAGCTAGAAACATGACGAGCAGTGAGAAAACATCTCCATGGGGACCCTGCTCTAAGTGTCTATCCATTATCACATTAACAAATCCCGGTAAGTAGAGGTAAACATGTATCGCCAATGGCTGCCTCAGTTGGTGTCTCTGCCCGCATGTCTTACAGCCATCTCAAACTTGTCACTACGGCCATGGTCTGAAAATGTCCCCCCAACTCTACATGTTAAAACCTAGTTGCCAACATTATAGTATTAAGAGGCAAGGTCTTTAGAAGGTGATAAGTCATGAGGCTGATGTCCTTAAGAACAGATTAGTGCCCTTACACCAGAGGTAGGAGGAGCCGTTCACCTGCCCTGTTCCCTTACATTCCTTCTGCCATGTGAGAATTGAGCGAGAAGCCCTCACCAAACACCGAATGCTACGACCTTGATCTTGGATGTCTGTATGCAGAACTGTGAGAAAAATATCTCTGAGCTTTATAGAACATCCAGACTCAACTATTCCATTACAGCAGCAAAAAGGGACCAGGATGCCAAGCTCCCAGGGTGAACATCCCCTTTTCCAGAAATGTTTAGTACCGTGCATTTTCTCACCTAATCCAGAAACCCGAGCTTCAGCCTTCCCCCTCTTATCCACCGTGTGCAGTCAACAAGTAAATTATTTCACACGTTATCTCCACCTCAGATCTGTCCCTCTCTCCTGGATTGCCCCTTCACTCTCCCGACCCAGTAGGAAGATATCCGAGGCCCTTCAGTCCTGATTGCTCTCCTTCTATTATTGCAATTGCTTTCTCAGAGGGGTCACTAAATGCAAATGTGATCATGTCATGCTGCCTGAAATTATGTTTAAAATGCCTCCCACAGCTTCTGTTCCCTTCCGGCCATGGCCTAAAACAACCTAGCCTTGCAACGGGCTTTCCCCGTGCTGGCCCTTGTCTACTCTAGTATCTAGAGTAGGGATACTACTGAATCACCTCCCTGCCCATCCTCATGTATAATCCCTCACTCTGCCCCACACCTTACTGAACTTTTGCTTTCCAAAAAGAAACACTTTCAGTCTACTTTTCTCTGTGCCCACCGCCTTCCCCTTCCCCTGGCTCCCCGGAGTCGGATTGACCCCTCATTTCTCTGAGATCTCATCCTTGGCAAAGTTCTTCCTGACTTTCCTTGTCTAAGCGAGATGTTGCTTTGGTATTTGCTCATGGCCACCATCCTGTCTATTTCACATCACCCCAAAAGCCTTCATGTCATCTGGTCCCCACTCTGATGTCACCTCCCGGATAAGCCTTATCTCCAGATAGAGCCTTTGCCTCCTTTCTTTTTCTTCCTCTTTATCTACTTGGAAATTATATACGCATTCGCTCATTGAGAATTATTCCATCAGAACATAAATTCACAGGGACAGGGACTTTGGTGCATACCTTGATGCTTTAACTTTCTATCTCCATGAAAAATGGCTCTCTGCATCTCATTTATGACAGAGTTTGATGGCCATCTGTCCCCCCTACTAAATCGCAAGCTCTTGGAGGTAATGACACAGTTAATTGTGTATACCCTCAGAACCAAGAACAGTGCTTATATGTGCCCCAAACTACTGACTGAGCAAGCCTGTCCTTACACACTATTTCTCCTGATTTTCTAACACAAATATAGAAAAGTTCAGGTCTGGGCTGGAGAGATGGCCTAGCAGTTAAGAGCACCAACCGCTCTTATAGAGGACCCGGGTTCGATCCTCAGCACCCACATGGCGGCTGAGAACTGTCTGAAACTCCAATTCCAGGAGAACTCCAGTTCCAGGGGAATCCGACACCCTCTTCTGACCTCCACGGCA
This sequence comes from Rhizomys pruinosus, assembly GCA_009823505.1. Classification (NCBI taxonomy): domain Eukaryota; kingdom Metazoa; phylum Chordata; class Mammalia; order Rodentia; family Spalacidae; genus Rhizomys; species Rhizomys pruinosus. The sequence goes on along the minus strand of VZQC01001128.1, from coordinate 1,461,082 downwards.
TTGCACAACACAGACCTACATGCAGACAGAGGGAGAAGTGTTGCTTCTTGTGACCTGAAACCATTACCACCCTATGGACTTGTGCTGGAGAGAAATAAAAGAGACCCAAACTTCTCTTTCCTCTCTCTCTTCTCTCTCTCCCCCTCTCCCTATCTTCTCTCTGTACCGAGAATAGAGCCCAGAACTTTGTGCATGCTTGCCAAGTGCTTTGCCAGTGAGCTAATTCCCTAGGCTTAGACCTGAACTTTTATTTTATTTTTTTAAACTTTTTTAAAATTTCTGTATGTGTATGAATGTACTGTCTGCATGTAGCCTCGTTTTATAATTCTGAATGGCTTCTGAGCTTTAATAACTATAATAATAGCAATGGTAATTGAGCATTGCCCTCCAGCTTAGGAGAATGAAACACTGGCTTTAATTTCATCATCTAAAATTGCTCATAAAAATATAGGTGAGCCTAGCGACCCAGAAAGATATGAATCTTCTGACAGAGGCCACATGGACTTCACATGCATGCTGTATGTACCTTAAGGACAGTATGGTCCTTATTTTAGAAATAATCTCTCTCTATGGGTCTCTTATGACTGTTAAAATCATTGTGTGCTTCAGAGTGCAATGACAGAATCTACTCCAGTGGACAGGGAACTGGGCACCTGTGAAAGGCCTGACGCCTTCAGTGTCAGTTAGCTGAGAACTGTGATGCCTTTCTAGAAGCCAGAATTCCAAAGGTACTCCAAAAATGGGAGCAACCTCCTTACTGTGGTCTTGTGGTAAGATTCAGGAGCTTTCTAGACCTCATAATGCTTGTGAACATTCACCTCCAGGAGATGGGCCACTGTCCTGTATAGGCAGGTCTTGGCTAGTCTTATCTATGATCAGATGACCTAGATCTATAATCTACCCATCAATGCCACCTATTACGTTTAAGGTATTTTATTGTAAGTGTTTTCTCATAAAAATTTCCAACAACCCTGGCAGATAATTGTCATCATTTATTTTTTTCTCACTGCTGGGACATAACACCTAAGTTTATTTGGCTCTCATTGTGAGGATTGGGAAGTCCAAGAACATCTGGTGATCACCTTCCTGTTGCATCATAACATGGCAGAAAGCATCCTACGGTTAGACAGACCAGAGAGAACCACTCCTCTAATAAGCCATTGGCCTATTAATCCATGAGTTGATTAGGCCAGTCATGAGCACAGAGCCCTTGTGATTCAATCACCTCCTATAGGTCCCATTTCTCAACACTGCTGCACTGGGGACCAAGTTTTCAACACCTCAACTTTTGTAAGACACAATCAAATGTTACACCTTGGACGCATATTTAAATGCTATACTTGCAAGGTGGATTATGTTCGTTGAAATGATAAAGAGGGCTGGGGTGTGGCTCTGTGGTAGAGCTCTTGTTTAGTATGAACAAGAAGAAGGAAGGAAGGAAGGAAGGAAGGAAGGAAGGAAGGAAGGAAGGAAGGAAGGAAGGAAGGAAGGGGAAAAGAAAGAGACAGAGAAAGAGAGAGAGAGAGAGAAGAAAGGACTATGGCCATGTCTCCCTGAATGTTAGTACTTGGATGGGAGAGAGGAAGGAAGGAAGGAAGCAAGGAAGGAAGGAAGGAAGGAAGGAAGGAAGGAAGGAAGGAAGGAAGGAAGGAAGGAAAGAGAATAAATTTACTTGGGGTTGAGGAGGTACCTTAATGGTAGAGCACTTGCCTAACATGTTCTAGGACCTAGGTTCAATCCCCAGTAACCCACAACAACCCATCCCCCCCAGAAAAAAATCCTTGGCAAACACAGTAACCCAATGCCTATAATGCCATCACTCAAGAGCCTTAAGGCAGAAGGAGTGCTGTGAGTTTGAAGCCAGCTTGGGTTACATGGCTAGAACCAAGCCAGCCAGGGCCCCATATTAAGAGAGAAAGAAAGGAAGGGAGGGAGAGTGGGATCTCCTGCCTCCTGACCTGGCGAATTGTAAAATCTTACTGAAATGTTTCAGTCCCCTCTCAGTTCTAAGGCAGTGTCTTTAGGGTGAACCTATAGGTTAGATTGATCATGCAACACCTGCCATTCTTCCATTCTAACTTGGTTTGGTGGAGCTAGTGACCCTCCTGAAAGAAGCATTGGAGGGGGGGCAATCAGCTTCAGAGAAACTTGTATGAAAACTTCACAGAGATTGCTATCTGAGTTCCAAATGTGGAGTCGCCAGCTTTTCTTCTTTTTTTAAAAAAAAAATTTTTATTACTTTTATTTTATATGTATGAGTAAATTCCCTGCACATAGGTAGGTGGACCTGTGCTGTGCAATGCCCACTGAGATCAGAAGATGGCATCAGAACCCCTGAAACTGGAGCTACAGACAGTTGTTAGCCATCATGTGGGTGCTGGGAATTGAAGCCAGGTCCTCTGCAAGAGCAGTCAGCTCTCAGCCACTGAGCCATCTCTCCAGCACCCAAGTTTTCTCCTTCTTCTTCTTCTTCTTCTTCTTCTTCTTCTTCTTCTTCTTCTTCTTCTTCTTCTTTTTTTTTTTTTTTTTTTTTTTTTGTCTTTTCCCGGGTCAGGGTCTCCCTGTAGCCCCAGCTGTCCTGGAACTCACTCTGTAGACCAGGCTGGCCTTGAACTCACGAAGATTCACCTTCCTCTGCCTCCCAAGTTCTAGGATTGTAGTTTCATATAGCATTTGCTGACTGACAGCCCCAGGCTCTCTGACCCATGAAATGCAAATCTGATGCTGGCCTCAACCCAGACCCACTAAATTGAGTCTCTGGGGTTCGGTCTTGACATTGGTGCTATTTTATAAGTCTCAGTTTATTTTATTGTACAGCTATGATTGAGAGCCAGTGTTCCAGACCACTGAGGACAATCTTCTGTGTGACATAAATATTACTCTCTTTTCTCAGCTTCCCTCATTCCTTCCCTTCCTACACCTTCTCTTCTCCATGTCTTTGCTCCACAGAAACCTGAATCATCATCACCATCATAATCATCTCCCTCCACAAGACTTTTAGCTAATTATTTCCATGTCTACAAGAATATACTATACACAGCCTATGTGGATGTGAGAGTTAGAAGACAACTTCCAGAAGCTGCTCTTGCCCTCCACCTTCTTTTGGCAGGGTGTCTCATTTCTGCCGCTACACCACTTATTCTAGGTAAGCTTCTGAGAAATTCTCATCTCCACCACCTTCTCACCAAAGAAGTGTGAGGTTTATGGATGCGTGCCATCATGCCTGGCATTTTATATTGGCTCAGGGAGTCAAACTAGGATCACCAGGCTTGAGCAGCTAGAACCTTTACCCACTGAGCCATTTATTCCAAAAGTGAATCTTCTTTTTTATTTTTTTCTCAGCTTAATTTTATTTTTTATTTATTTTTATGACATTTTTATTTAATTTTTTGTATGTTTCATACATAATTTTTCAGTCACTTTTTAATTTTTAAAAATATAATACTTTTATTGATGTTTTGTATATTTCATAATCATTTTTCAGTTCAATTTAGACATAATCTTTCCCCTTCCCCCAGCCCTGCCCCCCACCCCACCCCAGTTCATGCATTCAGCCATAAATGTCCTGCAACTTTCTCTCAGTCTCTTTAAAGTTTTTCTCTACAGAGGTTTATTGTTTGGGGCAGAATTTAACTGTATCAATCCATTCTTTGACCCAGTCCTTATGCTGTTGTTGTACCTTCCCATTTGTATTGCTCCAAAATATGAATATAAAATAAGTGGTAAGTTAATTCTAGGGCCCATTAAGAGGTTCACATTATAACATCAGAGTTGCTTTCAAATAGAAAGAAATATAACAATAACATTGCTCAGCTTGCCTTTCAACTGGGGAATTTGGTGCTAGCATCCACAAATGAGGGATACCATTTGTCATTTTGTGGGGCGGGGGAGCGGCTGTGTGACTTCACTTAGCATAATGCAAAGTTCATGGTGGCATCTTTCTTTACTGGTGCATAGAACTCCATTGTGTAGATGTACTGCATTTTTGTTATCCATTTCTCTGTTGAGGGGCATTTGGGTTGGTTCCAGCTCTTTGTTATTGTGAAGAGAGCTGCCAATAAATATTGATGTGCATGAATCTTTGCAGTAGGATGAGTCATATGGGTATATACCCACGAGTGGTATAGCTAGGTCAGGTGGTAGTCTCATTTTGAGTCTTTTAAGGGTTCACCACGCTGCTTTACACAGTGGTTGTATGAGTTTACAGTCCCACCAGCAATGGATGAGTGTTCCCCTTTCTCCACAACCTCTCCAGCATTTGGTGTCTTTTTTTTTTTTAGCATGGTGTCTTTTGTTTTCTTGGTCTTAGCCAGTCTTATCAGAGTGAGATGATATCTTAGAGTGGTTTTAATTTGCATTTCATTAATTATTAACGATGTTGAACACTTTTTAAGATGTTTCTCAGCCATCTTTACTTCCTCACTGGTGAAGTCTCTGTTCAGCTCTTTATTCCATCTTTTGAGTGAGTCATTTGCTTTCTTCTTTGTTTTTGGAGTAGTTTATATATTCTGGATGTTAACGTTCTGTCAGATTTATGATTGGTGAAGGTTTCCTCCCACTCTGTGGGTTTTCTCTTCACTTCCTTGATTGTTTCTTTTGCTGCTTTTGTGTCCGATGAGGTGCCACTTGTCAGATGTTGACCTTATTTCCTGTGTGGCTGCTGTTTGATTTAGAAAGTCTTTTCCTACTCCTATGTCTTGTAGATTGCTACCAACTTTTTCTTTTATTACCTTCAGAGTTTTGGGTTCTACATTGAGGTCTTTGATCCACTTAGAGTTGATTTTTGTAAGTGTGAGAGGTAGGGAGTTAATTTTGTTCTTCTACAAGTGGTGATGCAGTTTTGCCAGTACCATTTGCTGAAGATGGTATTTTTCCTCCAGTGAGCTTTTTTGGCCCCTTTATGAGGTGGCTGAAATTGTATGAGCTCAAGTTTGGATCTTCAATTTCATTCCATTGGTCAATGAGTCTGTTTTTGTGTCAGTACCAGGCTGTCTTTATGACTATAGCCCTGTAATATAGCTTGAAGTCTGGTAAGGTGATCCCCCCTGTACTGCATTTTTTGCTCAGGGTTGCTTTAGCTATTCAGGGTCTTTTGTTTTTCCATATGAATTTAAGGATTTTTTTTTCCAAGTCTGTAAAGAAACTCATGGGGATTTTAATTGGGATTGCACTGAATCTGTATATTAACTTGGGTAGAATGGACATTTTTACTATATTAATTTTTCCAATCCATGAGCATGGATTCTTTCCATCTTTTGATGTTGTCTTCGATCTCCTTCAGGGGTTTAAAATTTTTGTTGTAGAGATCTTTGGTGTCTTTGGTTAGGTTTGTTCCCAGGTGTTTTATTGTTTTTTTCCCACTCACAATAGCTTCAGTCACTCTTAATAGCCTTTATACCCTCTTCTCCCTTGGCACCCTCCCACAGCCTCCCCCACTCCCCACCCCTGCTCCTGGAGTTCACACTTTCTGTCGTTTGTTGCCAGCTCATCCCCTGAGCTCTAGTCAGCCTATTTTTAGTCTCTTTTCTTAAGAAGGCCAGGTCTGCCTCACCTGACCACCATCTGCTGCCAATATTTCCTCAGCCAAGGCTGGGCTCTGCTACCCATTTCTGCAGTTCTGTGCTGGGTTTCTATCCAGCTGAGCTTGCATGGGTCTTGTGCATGCTGATACCAATGCTGTAGATTCATATGAACAGGGTTCCAGGAGCTTGTAGGATTCATTTCCATTTGGTCTTGCATCACCTCCCTGGCTCTTACCATCTTTCTATCCCCTCTTCCACAATGCCCCCTCAAAAGTGAGTCTTTATGGAAAGGCAAAAACACCTAGATTATCAGACAGTAATGTGTTCAGATATATAGTCTTATAATGATATAAATAATAGATCTATTATACTACCCCATATGCTAATTCATTCATTTAAAAAACAAACCTAAGAGCATGATCTATCAGAACCTTGTAGAGAGAATTATGCTTATCTTTGAAGCCATAATACATTGAAAAAGTAAACAGTGGAGCTTCTGTTTTCATGACTGAGATAGCAGAAAAATATATTGCAATATGTCACATAATACTGCTTTATAAAACAGACCAAATTATAACATTGTGTGTCACGGTACAGCAATAATAGAACAGCCTAGAAAATGAAGCAAGCTTGTAGTGTGCAGAGTGTACTCAAGACAGACAGCAAGGCACAAGCTGTGGAAAGAGTGAAACATCTGTATCAGCCCTGCTGAGGCTCAGGGAACACTGTGAAGACAAGACAGAAAGAATGTAATAGCCAGAAGATGGAGTGAAGAGACGCAAAATGCTGTCTTCTGGACATTGTGAGGCCATTGCACTCATGAACTCACTGCAACTGTGGTTATCTGCACAAGACCTGAACAAGATCAAGGCAACCAGGTCAGTGTTCTAGCAGGCAGCACTAATTTGATGCAGTGGGTTACAAAAAAAAAAAGAGATGACATGAAGCTGGGGAGGGAACATGTTGAGGAACATCTGGAGGGAGTGGAAAGGGGTTGGGGTGAATATGATCAAGATACAATGTATCCAGGAATAAAATTGTTAAAGAATAAATAAAATAGTTTAAGAAATAGGGTCACTATAGATGTCATCAGTTACAATGGGGTTAGGTATATGGGATTGGATTAAGGCTGAATTCAATATGACTAATGTGCTTTAAGAAGAGAGACACACGTTCCGCTTGTCTCCCATCGTCATGTCCAAGTCAGAGTCTCCTAAGGAGCCTGAGTAGTTGTGGAAGCTCTTCCTTGGAGGGCTGAGCTTCGAAACAACTGATGAGAGTCTGAGGAGCCATTTTGAGCAATTGGGAACCCTCACCGACTGCACAGTCATGAGAGATCCAAACACCAAGTGCTCCAGAGGCTTCGGGTTTGTGACTTATGCCACAGTGGAGGCGGTGGATGCAGCTATGAACACAAGGCCACACGGTGGAGGAGGTGGACAGGGCTATGAACACAAGGCCACACATGGTGGAGGAGGTGGACACGGCTATGGATGCAAGGCCACACACGGTGGAGGAGGTGGATGCGGCTATGGATGCAAGCCCACACACAGTGGAGGAGGTGGACACGGCTATGGACGCAAGGCCACGCATGGTGGAGGAGGTGGACAGGGCTATGGATACAAAGCCACACATGGTGGAGGAGGTGGACACGGCTATGGATGCAAGGCCACACACAGTGGAGGAGGTGGACATGGCTATGGATGCAAGGCCACACACAGTGGAGGAGGTGGATGCAGCTATGGGTGCAAGGCCACACACAGTGGAGGAGGTGGATGTAGCTATGGATGCAAGGCCACACACGGTGGAGGAGGTGGACATGGCTATGGATACAAGGCCACACACGGTGGAGGAGGTGGACACGGCTATGGCTGCAAGGCCACATGATGGAGGAGGTGGACAGGGCTATGGATGCAAGGCCACACACGGTGGAGGAGGTGGACTGGGCTACGGATGCAAGGCCACACACGGTAGAGGAGGTGGACACGGCTATGGATGCAAGGCCACACACAGTGGATGGGAGAGTTGTGGAACCAAGGAGAGCTGTGTCACAGGAAGGTTCTCAAAGGCCAGGTGTCCACTTAACAGTGAAAATGATCTTTGTTGGTATTAAAGAAGACACTGAAGAACATCACCTTTGTGATTATTGTAAACAGTATGGGATAATCGAAGTGATTGAAATCATGACTGGCCAGGGCAGTGGAAAAAAGAGGGGCTTTGCTTTTGTCACCTTTGATGACCATGATTCTGTGGATAAGATCGTTATTCAGAAATACCCTACAGTGAATGGGCACAACTGTGAAGTGAGAAAAGCCCTGCTGAAAGAAGAAATGGCTAGTGCTTCATCTAGCCAGAGGTCGAAGTGGTTCTGGAAACTTCGGTGGTGGTCGTGGAGGTGGTTTTGGTGGCAATGATAATTTTGGTTGTGGGGGAAACTTCAGTGGTCTTGGTAGCTTTGGTGGCAGCTGGTGGTGGTGGATATGGTGGCAGTGGGGATGGCTATAACGGATTTGGCAATGATGGTGGTTATGGAGGAGGCGGTCCTGGTTACTCTGCAGGAAGCAGAGGCTATGGAAGTGGTGGACAGGGTTATGGAAACCAGGGCAGTGGCTATGGAGGGAGTGGCAGCTATGACAGCTCTAACAACAGAGGAGGCGGAGGCAGCTTTGGCGGTGGTAGTGGAAGCAACTTTGGAGGTGGTGGAAGCCACAATGACTTGGGCGATTACAACAATCTTTAAATGTTGGACCTATGGAGGGAGGAAACTTTGGGGGCAGAAGCTCTGTCCCTGATGGCGGTGGAGGCCAATATTTCACCAAACCATGACAGCAAGGTGGCTATGGCGGTTCCAGCAGCAGCAGCAGCAGCTATGGCAGCGGCAGAAGGTTTTAATTACTGTCAGGAAACAAAGCTTAGCAGGAGAGGAGAGCCGGAGAAGGGACAGGGAAGCCACAGGTTCCAACAGATCTGTGAACTCAGCCCAGCACAGTGGTAGCAGAGCCCAGCTGCTACAAAGAAGAAACAAGACGTTTCAGACAATACTCATGTGTATGGGCAAAAAACTCCAGGACTGTATTTGTGACTAATTGTATAACAGGTTATTTTAGTTTCTGTTCTGTGGAAAGTGTAAAGCATTCCAACAAAGGGGTTTAATGTAGACTTTTCACCCATGCTGTTGATTGCTAAATGTAATAGTCTGATCATGACGCTGAATAAATGTGTCTTTTTTTTTAATGTGCTGTGTAAAGTTAGTCTACTCTGAAGCCATCTCGTATACTTCCCCAACAGCGTGAAGTTAGAATTCCTTCAGGGTGATGTCAGGTTCCATTTGAAATTTATTTATGGTTGCTTGGGTGGAGAAGCCATTGTCTTAAAAAACCTTGGTATAGCTGAACTGACAGTTACTATTGTGACCTTAATGAGTTTTACCATTAAAAAGCTCACTCTAGCAACTTCAGAATTATTTGTTTATAAAAATGGTTGCTGGCATACTCTATGCAGTATCTAAATTGAATCATGGTACTAGATAAAATATTAGATGGGAATGAAGCTGGTGTATCATCCATTATCATGTGTAATCAATAAACAATTTGATTCTCTTGAAAAAAAAAAAAGAGAGACACAGAGATAGACTCACACATAATCTGTGTGAGGGGACATGGGAACATCATGTAATGACAAAAATAGAGACTGAAGGGACATGTCTGTAAGCCAGAGACCACTATAGAGGCAAGGAAACACCACGAGCTGAAAGAGATGAAGAAGGACTCCCCACCTTGAGTCTTCAGCAATACCATGGCCCTGCCAGCCTCGATTTTGAACCTCTAGGCCCAGGGATTACAGCTCAATGATAGAGAGCCGGCCTAGCATGTTCGAGGCCCTGGGATAAATCCTCTGTACCACAATATAAATAAATGTATAAAATAACATTATTTTTTTAATTTTTTCAATTCTGGTCTCTAGAGCTATTAAGAGAATGACTTTGTGTTGTTTTAAGCCTCCCTCTTTGTGATGCCTTATCACCCAGCTCTAGGCACTATCTAGAATCTTCTACACACCTTCAAAGATTATTGTGAAGATGGCTGATAATGACATCCTAAAAAAATTAGAGTAAAAAATAATTTTAATTTCCAATGATAGTTCATATTGCTTCCAGGGTAATAGCTCTCTTATAGGGAAGAGTTCTGAAGCCCTTTCCAGGCCCAGTGAGGAATCATGAACCTCAGGCATTAATGTTCATCTTCCACGGTTCCTAACAAACAGCATCAGCCTTGCTTCCATCCTGCCACCACCACTGGAAATGTGACTTTGTCAGAGGATGTTAGAGAAGAATCCTGAAACAAAGAACTAGGTTAGAGAAGGTACTAGAAGTGGAACGTGATCAAAGAACATTACATACATGTATGAAAATGTCATAATGATACCCATTATTTTGTGTAATTATCATATGCTAATAAAAAGTTATGGGCTGGAAAAGTGGCCCAGCAGGTAAAGGCACTGCTGCCAAGCCTGAAGACCTGAGTTCAATCCCTGGCTCCCACACAGTGGAAGGAGAGAACCGACTCATTCAAGTTGTCCTCTGACCTCCATACATGTGCTGTGACATGCACATCTCCTCCAATAAATAAATATAATACAAATTTTAAGGTTATAAAAAAAGCAGAAGAAAGGGTGTCTAACGTTTTGATATTGTGACACGATATTATCAACTGCAAATGTGTTGGACTGCATTCTTAGCAATTCTAGGAAGCACATGGCCCTTGGCCCACAGGCTAGACACACTTGAACCAGCTTAGAAAAGTTTGGAAATTTAAAATACAAAGCCAACGTGATCTCAGAAAATCTATGGAGCTGGAAAGAAGGGATTTGTAACCAACAACATTTAGATTATTGATCTCAGAAGAAAAATATGGTGAATAGATTTGACTTATTATATTAGCTCGGTATTCCCAATGTTTAGCATGGCATTTGGGAAGCAGCAGATATAATGAATAAATTCATAATTAAAAAAAAATAAAGACATTTAAGCAGCAACTGCTATTTGGACAAAAAGAATCATCTCACTAAGCTATAATGGTTTCATATTCTTTTTTCTGTTCAGTTTATTAAAAGAAAGACATTAAGAATAGCTTCAGTATTCAAAAGTCAGTATTTAATATTAATACTGCTAGAATAATAACCATCATAACCCTTAGATAACCCCTGCCAAATGCCAGCCACTGTCTGTTCTAAAGGACTTATTTATATCTGCTTCTCAAGTCTAACATCCTTCCAGAGAACCAGTGAATGCTCTGGAAGATAACTTGCTGCCCTGGTTAGTTTTTATTGTTAATTTGACACCCCTCGAATCAGCCGAGAAGAGGGAACTTCAACTGAGAAACTTCTTCAATCAGACTGGGCTGAAGCCATGTCTTCTGTGAGAGAGTATCTTGATTGATGATTGATGGAGGGCGCTAGAGCAAATGTGTAGCAAGTGCTCACAGTGTGCAAGAACATTGCCTGGCTAGCATATCCAGACAAAGAAGTGCCATTGAGTATCTTCAGATGAGATTCCTCTTTGTCGTGTCTACTTACATTCCTCCAAACCCAAGTTCCAACCCTAAACAGCCTCCTTCATAAATCTGATCTTCAGGGCCAGTCATGGTGGCATACGCCTGTAATCTCAGCACTTGGGAGGCTGAGATAGGGGACCTTGGGTTCAAGGTTAACCTGGAACACACAGGAAATTCAAGACCAGTCTGGGCTGCGGAGTGATATCTGTCTCAAAAACAAAATAAAGGAAATGAATCTGGTTTTCAGTCTCAGCAAGCTCTCTTTACCCAGTCAGGCAGGCACAGGCAGCCTTTCAACGTAACAGTGTGAACAAGGTGTGAATTGGGCTGTAACAGAGACTGAACCCAGAGTCCATGTTTGTCTTCCTCATGGGAAACATACATATTTGCAATAAATTAATTGAGCTTGGTTAAAAATCTGAAGTGTTTGTTTTCTTTAGTAGCTATGTTTTAAGATATCACTATCCCTCTGGGCATGGTTAAAGTGGCCAGAATTGAAATGGAGTGTTAAACAGACAAGAGGACAGCCAGGAAGGGTCTGTTGGCAGAATCAAGACTGATGGTCTGCTTTCAGCAAACCTCCCTACGGTCCTAGTAAATTCATATGAGAAATTAGAATGGGATCTAGGGAGCTTAGCTAATAGACACCATTAGCAAGCTCAAAAGTACATACATTATGTGTATCACGTTTATATATGGACGCCTTGAATCGCAACAGCCCCCAACACCTGCCAAGCTGTACCTACTTATCTGGCCCCTGCTGGCAGTAAGCAATACCTCAGAAAAACTTGAATTAATATATTTTCTTCTGGGAAATAAGTAGCAGCCTCAGCAGACCACACCAGGATTTCATGGAGCACGCATCTCCATCTGGCCTGGGCGCCTCCTGTTCTGTTTCCACACCTGCTGCTGCATCAGTAACACAGTGTGTGCTCGTTAGAGCAAGCTAACTGCTATGGCAGATGCCCAAAATATCTAATGGTTCCATCACTGTGGACCTTCACTCTGTGCTCACCTATTAATTCTGGCTAGATGAACAGCCCTCCTCCATGCAACCATTTCAAGAGACTCCTGAGCACTCCACATCTTTAATACTTCAAGTTGAAAGTCATGCCACTTTTTAGATAATACTGGGTGTTGAAATCAAGGCTTCAGGAGTGGCAAGCCTGGAGGACAGCACAGGGCAGCTTTACATAGACTAGACGGGAGACGGCACACTCCCATTCTACCCACAGATTGTTGGTTAAGACTCAGTTACACAGACCACTCCTAATGGCAGAAGGATCTAGGACACACATTTAGCTATAAGGCCAAGGAGGAAAGACAAGCCCAGATTTTTTTTGGGGGGGAGGGGTGTCTGTGTGTGTGTGTGTCTGAAAATTTTTTAAGTTAATTTTTATTGAGTGCATTTCATACAGCATTTCTTAATCAAATTTAGACTCATTCCCCCATCCATGACCACCCCTCATGCCCCCCCGATTTTGATCTGCCCTTAGCCATTTCTGCCTTGTAACAATTTATGAGACGAAGCTTTGAGTCATTCCCCACTCTCCCAAATGAGGCAACAGTATGAACAATATAGATGGAAAGTTACCTTTTCATCAATATTTTTTTCATTATTTTTATATTACACATGTGAGTATATCGCCTGCATGTGTGTTGGTTCACCTGTGTTGTACAATGCCCACAGAGGTCAGAATAGGGTGTCCTAGACCTCTGGAACTGGAGTTAGCCACTATGTGGGTGCTGAGAATTGAACCCAGATCCTCTGCAAGAGCAGTCAGTGCTCTTAACCCCTGAGCTATCTCTCCAGCCCCTTGGTTAACATTTTAAATTTATGTTTTTAGAGCTCTTGGCACATATTTTAAAAACCTAATAGATAAAAATCTTAACCAATGCAGTAATCTTTCCTAGGTCTTGTAGTCAAGTAGACCTAGATTTGAGTCTGGGATCTATAACTGTGTATCTGGTTGATCGGGCCAGATATTAATATATTGTAAGCCCAGTCTACTTATATGAAACCTGATTTTAGTATAGCACTTCAAACAGGTGCTAAAAGATTAAATGAGTTCATGTGTTTGGACTCTGTATTATGAAGTAATGAATATGGGGCCTGTCACAATGTCTTGGGATTAGATATCAAAGTACATTTCACTGTGATGCCAAGTGACCATAGAGACCACATTCTAAAATAAAATGTGAAGGGCTGAAGAGACAGCTCCGTGGCTAAGTGCACTGGCTGTTCTTGCAGACGATCTGGGTTAGGTTTCCACCACCCACATGGTGGTGGCTAACAACCATCTTAACTCCAGTTCCAGAGGCTCTGACATCCTCTTCTAACCTCCAAGGGCATTGCAAGACATGGGTGCACTTAAACACGTGCAAGCAAATACTCATACACATAAAATAGAAACAATAAACAAAATATTGGAAATATAAAATATAAGATATTAAAGCAGGTATGGTGGCGCACACCTTTAATCCCAGCACCCAGGAGGCAGAGGCAGGCAGATCTCTGTGAGTTCAAGCCAGCCTGGTCTACATAGTGAGTTTCAGGCCAGCTGGGGTTACAGGGAGACCCTGTCTCAGAAAACAATAACAACAAAGATAGATAGATAGATAGATAGATAGATAGATAGATAGATAATAGATAGATAGAAGATAGATAGATAGAAGATAGATAGATAGATAGATAGATAGATAGATAGATAGATAGAGATAGAAGATAGATAGATAGATAGATAGATAGATAGATAGATAGAATTGCAAAAAAATGGGAGAGGGAGTCAGGTAACTCTAAAAACCATCTCTCACATTAAGAAGATGAGTTAACTACCCAGGCTGTATCATGGAGACCAGTACAGGAGGATCAAGATAGGACATGGTGCTTACTGGACCTCATTTGGTGACCATGGGAAGGGAAAACCCCAGTGTGGAGCAGAAGGGCAGAACTGATGGTTGTTTGGGCTTGCCAAGGAGGAGCCTTCAAACATGACATCTTTCAGCCTAATAATAAAAAAAGAAACCATAAGCCTAAAAGATATATGTGGCATGCATATATGCATATTTTGGAGTGATGCAGATTGGAAGGAAAAACAACGACAACAAAAAGTCTGGGTCAAAGAACTGACTGAAATGGTGAACTTCTGCTCAAAACAGTAAACTTCTTCATCAAAAATTTTAAAAGAGACTGAGAAAAATGAAAAACATGTTTGGCAGAATGCATGAGCTCTGGTGGGGGGGGCAGGGAGAGGGGCATGGATTTAGACTTGATTGGAAATTTTGTATGAAATGCACAAAGCTTCAATAAAAATTGGCTTTGAAAAAAAAAAGAAAACTTCAAAGACAAATTATTAAAAAAAAAGATGAGTTAAGAATTAGGAAGACCAAGCTCTGCAGCGGAGAGCTGCCTTTCCCATTCTCAATAGCAGCTTTTAGTACCTGACTGACCAGCCATGGAAAGGGAGCGGCTGTCCACAGCAGCACACAGGAAGATAGCAGGTTAGTATAAGCCTTAAATATAAGGCTTGAAACTCAACTCAAAGGAAACATAGGGGGAAGTTTCAGGACATTGATCTGGACAATAAAGTTTTCCATCACCCCCAAAAGTACAGACAACAAAAACAAAAACAGAAAAATGGATTCATTTAATAGCAAAGCTTCCATGCAACAAAGGAAACTATTAATGTAATGAAGAAGCAACCTATGGAAAGCGACAACATGCTTATAAACTGTGCATATGATAAGCAATTCATAATAAAATAAAATATAAAAGAACTCAACTTAGTAGCAGGAATCTCATTAAAACATTAGCAGAGGGGCTAGAGAGATGAGTCAGTCATTGAGAGTACTGACTGCTCTTGCAGAGGACCCAAGTTCAATTCCCAGAACCCATATGGTAGCTAATAATCGCCTGTAACTCCAGTTGCAGGGGAATCCGACACCCTCTTCTGACCTCCTTAGCACTGCATGAAACAGGTGCACTTACACACATGCAGGCAAAAGAAAAAAATTAATTACATTTAAAAAACTAGGGCAGAGTACTAACTAGACATTCTTCATTAGACACACAAATGGCCAACAGTTACATGAAAAGCTGCCCAACATCAGTAATAAACATGGAGATACAAGTCAAAACCTGAAAACTTACATCATACCTGTCTGAATAGTTATCAAATGACAAAAGGAACTAAGCATGGTGGCACACACTCCAGAGGGGAGCAGGATCACCACACGTTGGAGGCCGGCCTAAGCTACATGGTGAGATCTTGTGTCACAAAACAAAAAGGTAAAAGCAGGCTTTGGCAAGGATGTAGGAAAAAGAAAATCATATCACATTGTTGGAGGGAATGTAAATTAGTGCAGCCATTATAAAAATAGTAAGAAGATTCTTCAAAAAAATGTAAATTTCAAACTAATATATGAGCCAGCAAATCCATTTGGGATACATATCCAAAAACAATGAAATCTGTGTCATAGGGCAGGGGATATAATTCAGTGGTGAAGGACATGACTAATTTGTGTGATGCCCTGAGTTTAATCCCCAGTATCAAAAGTAAATACATAATAAGTACATACATGTCAAAGAAGTGTCTGTGTACCTATGATAATCACATCATTATTCATAATAGTCAACATAAAGAATCAATCTGTTTATCAATACATGAATAGACAATGAAAATGTATGTATACTCACAGATAGATATAAAGCAGTAGTACTCAGTCTTCATAAAGAAGGAAATAGGGGCTGGAGAGATGGTTCAGAAGCTAAGAGTACTAGCTACTCTTACAGAGGATCCGGGGTTTAGTTCCCAGCACCTACATGGCAGCTCACAACTCCAGGTATTTCTAAAAATACCTGACATAAACAACTTAAGGGAAGGAAAAGTTTGTATCAGCTCACAGTTCCAAGACTGTCAGTGCATCATCATGGGGAAGTGACGGTGGCAGAAGCATGAGGCAGCAGGTCGCATTGCACCCCTAGTCAGGAAGCAGAAACATGAATGCTGGTCCTCAGCTTGTGTTCTCCTTTTTATGCAACCCAGAATCTTCAGCTCATAGAATAACACAACCCATATTAAGGGTGGGTATTCCCATTTCAATTGACTCAGTCTAGAAAACCCCTCATAAACATACCCAGAGGCTCATCTTAATGTGATTATAGATGGTTCCAAGTTGACAACCAATATTAACTACCAACATTTTAAGTCTATTTATATTTATTTATTTATTTATTTATTTATTTATTTATTTATTTATTTTGGTCTTTTCGAGACAGGGTCTCCCTGTAGTCCCGGCTGTCCTGGAACTCTCTCTATAGTTCAAGCTGGCCTTGAACTCAAAAAGATCCGCCTGCCTCTGCCTCCCAAGTGCTAGGATTAAAGTTGTGCGCCACCAGGCCCAGCATGTAAGTCTACTTAAAGCATCCAGTTTCCAAGCCACCTACTTGGTGAGGCAGGGAGCTCTGATTTGCTAAGCTTTGTCAAGATTGGGTACATCACATGGGGAGGACATACAGTACAAAATGGCACCTGTTGGGAAACGCTCAGCAATTTCAAGATCAGTCTGCAAAGTAAAAAACAAAGTGTGAAGTCCTTCCAAGCCAAGCCTCCTCTGATGTCTAGACCATGTTCTTGAGGCTGGCCCTGACCCCACATTCTACTTCTCCAACACTTAGCTGTCCTTGACCTCTAAGGAGCTTCCTGAGCAATACAGCCTTTGAGTTGCTCAGAAGTGTTTGGCGTGGCTTCATTGTGAAACCATGTTTATTAAGGTGTGACTGAGTCACTTTCTTTTCATACCAGGCATGCAGCCTAGAATCTTGGCTCTGGCTTTCTCAAAACTTGTCCTGGAACTTGTCACCCATCAGCCTGGTGGCTCTTAATTTCCTCAGCAATATTTTCCCCCTTTTGCCTGGTTGGAGTAAAGATATTGTAAAGAGAAACACTTGTGCTCCTTCCTTTGACTATCAGACTACTGACACAATGGTGCCCAAGCAATCAGGACCTCCCAGCAGTCTCACGATAGGAGAAAGGCGAGGCTGGAGCCAGCCAGAGGAGAAAGGAGACGTCGTACAGTCCCAACGGCTTGTCAGACCACTTCGCAGGAGAAACTGGAACCATGATGCTTAGGGCGTCACCTTCAAGACTGCTCCATTATGCATGCCTCTTGTCTTGCAATTTAAACCTAAACCTCATATCAGGAATCTAAAATGGATCGGGGGAGTCACTGACTCTCGTGCTCCTCTTCCCAGCGTGGCCTTATCGAGCAAACCTAGAATCACCTGGAAAGAGAATTTTAACAGAATTATCAGAATTATCAAGTTGGCCTTGGGGATGTCTGTGGGTGACTGGATAGGTCATTGTTATAGGAAGGAGCAGCAGCCCATTGTGGGAAGCACCAGTTCCCTGGCAGGCAGTCCTAAGAGTGTAGGAGAGGAGAAAACTAATTGAAAGCAAGCTAACAAGGATGTGTTTATTCTCTTTCCCCTTGACTGCAAATGTGCTGTGGCCTGCCTTGAGCTCCTGCCTTGAATTCTGCTCTCTGATCAGAGTGTAACCTAGAATTGTAAGTCAAATAAACTTTTGCCCCTGCGTTGTGCTTTGTCAGGATGTTTGTCACAGCAACAGAAATGACACCAGATCAGAGACCACCTTAGTCCATTTTCTGTTGCTGTAACAAAATTGAGGCTGGGTGACAAAGAAAATACCCCAATTTAGTTCTCAGTTGGGGCACTAAATGTTCAAGAACAGGTGGTGCCCTTGGCTGCCAGCTGTTTCTGACTACATAAAGGTGGTAAGCATCACAGTCACACCAAGAGACAGGATGCAAGATGCACGTGGGGGCCAGGGTTCCTCTTTTTATAGTAATTGGCTCTCAAAGAACCAACTTACTCCATGACACCTATATTAATCCACTCAAAAGGTGGTGCCCCCCCATGACCTAATTAGGATGCCCTCAAGGTTCAACCACCTCTCAGCACTGCCATTTTGAAACCAGTACATGAACATCACAGGGACATACTACATTTAAGCCACAGCAAGGATCACTAAAGCCCTCTCCCTCACGGTGTTTCTTATGGCTATCTTTTGGTGCGTGAGCCTCATGAGAGAACTGACCATAGTATTGACCCTTGGGGGCTCTCCTGGGAAGAGTACTCCCTTTGAGACATTCCTGATGAGCAGAGAGATACTCATGGATTGACTGAGTCAGTTAAGCGACCCGCCTTTCTTGCTCTGTCTCTCCAGAACAAGCAGCCTCAAGCTGTTTTCTACCCGGCAGCCCCAACAGTTGGCTGTCCAACGGAGTTTGCAGGATCAGCTCCTGTGAACCCCAGAGAAGAGCAAACACTTGTAGAATTTGCTCAAAGCCTTCATTGTGGGTTTCTATTTGGTCAATTCCCATTCCCAGGAAGTGTCCTCAGCAGTTTCATAACACAATAGCTCTTGTTGGGTTGTGGGTGTGGCATGGGTGAGAGACAGCTTTGTAAAGCACCTGATTGACACCATGAATAAGAACAGGCAGTCAGAAATGTACTGTTACTGGAGCCAGTCCCAGTGGGTCATCCTGGGGGGCTGGGGAGAGGGCAGAGCTGGATAAACAAGCATCTAAACCTGCCCCCAGGCCCACCAAGAAGTCTGTGCCCAAGGAAGCTGGACACTGATCCCAATCCTCAGAGCTCCCAAAACACCTGAAAAAGACTACATCCTTCTTCTTGTCTTTAAATCAGAAAGCTCAGATAAATGACCAAGATTGCTTCTCAAGTTATTGTCAATGGTCACTGTGTCATATCTAACTTGCTCAAAACAAGTATGTATCACTTAACCTCTAAATGATTTAGGGTGATGGAAACAGGTGGTATGTGTATCATTAAAACTGGAATTGTTGAAAATATCCTTTAAAACTCTGTAAAGGTCAGTCATGACACTGCACATCTTTAATCCCAGAGCTAAGGAGACAGAAGCAGGTGGATCTCTGTGAGTTCAAAGTCAAGTGGTCTATAGAGCAATTTCTAGGCCAGTCAGGGCTTTTATCTTGTCTCAAAAAAAAAAAAAATCTCTGTTGGGGGCTGGAGAGAAGGTTCAGTAAGCAAAGTGCTTGGTGCACAAACATGAGGATTCGAATCCAGCCCCTGTGTCTGGGCATGGGACTGGAGAGATGGTTCAAAGGTTAGGAATATATACTGCTCTTGCAGAGGAACTGAGCTCAGCTCCCAGCCCCTACCAGGAGGCCCAAAATTGATTGCCTGTAACTTCAGCTCCCAGGGATCTAAAACCTCTGGTCTCTACAGGCACCTGCATTCACATGCAAATACTCCCTACACAGGTACCCATGCATGTATACATAATTTAAAATAATAAAAAAATTACTGTTTGAATTAAAAAGCTGGGCATGGTGGCATGCACTTGTAATCCCAGCACTGAGAAAATAGATACAGGCAGATCCCTGGGGATCGCTGCCAGCCAGCCTACATATTTGTTGAGTTTCAGGATAGTAAGTATAGCCAGCTCCTGAGGTAATTACTCTCTAGCCTTGACATACACACACAAGTATACACACACACACACACACACACACACACACACACACACTGTCCAAAGTGGAGCCAAAATAACCCAAATAACCAATTTTGTTTGGAACACTGGCTGCATTTATTGTGTAGATTTTAACTCTCATTTTCTCAAAATTTTATAGATTTGTAACAAAGATTTTCCATAGAGATAATGTGTTCTTAAGCTTTCACAGGCAAGATGTATACACTTGCTGTATTTTTTTAACTTTCAAAGTAAAATAACCAAATCTTTGATAATTTTTTTGCTTTCTTTTTTTTTTTTTGGTCTTTTCGAGACAGGGTCTCCCTGTAGCCCCAGCTGTCCTGGAACTCACTCTGTAGACCAGGCTGGCCTTGAACTCACAAAGATCCGCCTGCCTCTGCCTCCCAAGTGCTAGGATTAAAGGTGTGCGCCACCATGCCTGGCTCAATTTTTTTGCTTTCTATGCAGAATTCCCACAAATTAACTAAGGTTGTTCTAAATACACTACTTAAACTGTGAAGAGCAAGTTTACTTATTATGTATAATTGTGATGTGTATAAAGGTGCAGAGAACAAAGGCAGCAAAAGGGGAGAACAAGGTCAGGGTCTCGACAAGGAGAAGGAAGGGATTCTGGATACGACCGCTTTTCCCCAAAGCTGGGGTAGCAGGCCATAACTCGAGTAGCGGTTGTTGCCTGGTGTACTTGCCAAAGAGGTATTCAAGTGATGACAAGTTTCAATTGTCAACCTGACACTCTAGAATCACATGGGTAGAGACTCAATAAAAGATGGGCTAGATCAGGTCGGCCTATGGGCATGACTGGGGTGGGGAGTTGTCTTGCTTTGTCAATTGAGGTGGGAAGACTAGCCCATTGTGGGTGGTACCATCCTCAGGGTTCGGGCCTTGGATGGTGTAAGTGGGGGGGGGGCTGAACACTAAGCATGCATGTGTTTATTTCTCACTGTCTTGACTGAGGATGTGATATGACTGGTAGCTGTTTCAAGTACCTGCCTTGACTTTCCCACAAAGATGGACTGTAACCTGGAACTATAGGCTGAATAAAACCTTTCTCCCTTAAAAGTTGCTTTTGTCAGAGTGTTTTATCACATCAACAGAAATGAAACTAGGACACCCAGCTTTGTCAGCATCCACCAGGCAGCTTTGGTGATTCACTTGTGCATTTGAGTTATGGGCGCCAAGGAGAGTCCTCTCACAGGGCCATCTGGGTCCTGAATTAGTTTGTGGTATTGCAATAATGACTGTTCTGCATTCTTTCCCACAGTGTCACACGAGCAGGCATCACTACTTCTGCCCTTTCTGCCAGCTTACTGTGTTCAGACACTTCAAGGTCTTAAAACAAGACGCCCATGATCTTATAACTGCTTCTCAGTGAAGTGTCTCTCTTCCAAGGACTGATGAAGAAAAACCTCACGAACTGCTTCAAAGGCATGGTATCCCATGACTGCTCCAACAGAGCCCCTGTTAGGACAGGATGGTTGACGTAAGAGGATGAAGATCAGTGTGCCTCTAAGATTCTTGGTGGAAATCCCAGCCCTACTTCAGGGCTGCTGCTGTCTTGGAGGGTGGCTGGGAGAAGGTGGTGAAAGGCGGGCTCGGAAAGGAGCAGGCAAGAGGTCTTGGGGCAGTTCTGAGGGTCTAGGCACAATGGGAGCAAAAAGAAACTCTCTACTGAACATGTGACCAAATCATGGTGATTTTTATATCTACCACAGAAACCTTACTCTTCTGTGGCCTAAATACTTTCAGAACTGAAATGTGAAGCTATGGATTTACAAACAACCAATGAAACCAAAGTTTAGGTCTGGGAAGATGGACCAATCAGTAAAGAGCCTGCCATGTAAGCAGATCCCTAGAGCACAAGTAAAAAGCTAGGCCTGGCAGTGCACACCTGTAATTACAGCACTGGAGGGAAGTGGTGGAGACAGACAGACCCTGAAGCTCCATTGGCCAGTCAGCCAAGCCAAATCAATGAGTTTCAAACACAATGAGAGGCCATCTCAAAACAGAGAAGATGGAGAGTGATTAAAGACTCATTGTCAAACTCTGGTCTCACATGTATGCGCACAGTGTACACACACATAGTAACAAGCCACACACATGTACACGCACAGTAATAAGCACATTACCACACACACAAAACATATCACACACAGACACATGAGAGAGAGAGATAAAAAGAGAGAGAAAAAATTTATGTGCTATTCATATTAGTTAAATGGGTATATAAGCTGCTGCATAAAAAATTACTCTAAGATTTGCTAATTTAAATGAAGCAAATATAATCATTAACCATTTCACATAGATTCTGAAAGTCAGAAATTTGGGATTAGCTTAGCTGGTTTGACTTACCTCTGTAGGGTTGCTTCAGGTCCTCACACTCCAGAGGCTGCACTCCCCAAGAATAAGTGATCCAATAGAACATGCTAGAAGAAATAACGTCGTTTATAATCCAGCCTTAGAATAAGTCACACCACCCCTTCTGCAATGAACGTCCTATGGTTTACACAAGACTGGCTCACTTATTTAGAACAGGAAGACAATCAGACAGTAAGGATCTTGGAGGATGATGATCAGACCATATAAGAACACAACACATACTTTGATGAGAAGATTGTTCCACTTCTGAAGAAAAAAAAAGAACCCAACACTGTGTCTTCTTGGGAAATATAACCAACTGAAATCCTCAAGAAGTACGGTCTTGTTCAAAATTGAAATCATTCACCCTGAAGTTGACAGAAACACTTGAGCAGAAGTAACTGAACCCTATCTTCCTTCTGCTGTCTACCCATCCCTACCAACAGAGCTTCAGAGTATGCCCCAAGGTAAGACTTCCAAGGGAAATGAAAGGTGCACCATGGTCTCTCTCTCTCTCTCTCTCTCTCTCTCTCTCTCTCTCTCTCTCTCTCTCTTTCTCTCTCTCTCTCTCCTCACTAGAATGTGGTAGCATACATACACACTTCCACACCAAGATACAAGTCTGTTCTTCATGAATAAATCAAAGTTAAGATACCAGGGCTGAAGAGATGGCTCCGCAGTTAAGAGCACCGACTACTCTTGCAGAAGACCAGGGTTCAATTTCCAGCACCTACACAGTGGCTAACAACCACCTATAACTCCAGTTATAGGGAAATCCAAAGCATTCTTCTGACTGCCATGGGCACTGCATGACACAGGTGCACTTAAATACATGCAGGTGATACACTCATACACATAAAATAAAAATAATGAATAAAATTTTGGGGTCTTTTGAGATGGGGCCTCCCTTTAGTCCCAGCTGGACTGGATGGAGCTCACTATGTGGACCAGGCTGGCCTTGAATTCACAGAGATCCGCCTGCCTCTGCCTCCTGAGTGCTGGGATTAAAGGCATGCACCACCATGCCCAGCTAAATAAAATATTTTTAAAAGGGAAGAGATCATGTAAGATCTAACACAAAAACCAAAGGAGCAATTTGCCAGATGCAGATGCAGAAGGATGAGCAACCTCAGAGACATGAGCACAGACAGAGACATGCTGAAACACAGAGTTCTGATAACATCACCTTCCACAGTGTCACTAAGAATTTCTAAGCTATGGTGGCCAAAGAAGGCCAAGAAGGAGTGACCTTCCCACTTTCTGTCAACAAGCAGTACATTCGAAGTTACTATATTTTGAATTAACTGTAGTCAACATTTATAACACAAGGAGGGTACTTATAAGCAGTTGTCTCTGTGTATCTAAATTTCTTCTTCTAAAGACGCCACTCAGACTGGGTTAAGGTCCACCCTTAATGATTTCCTTTGAATTTAGTCACAAATCACACTTTGCCTCAATGCACCTGTTCACATTCTGAGGTATAGGGACTAGGTCCTCAACATACAAGTTTAGATGTAGGGACATAATTAAGTCCACAACAGATGTGTTGAAATGGATCTAACATAAAGAATTATCTGACATCTGTCTTCAAAATAGATCAAAATGTTTTATAAGATTTTTTTCTTATTTGTGTTTATGAGTGTTTGTGTGTATATGTGTGTGTGTGTGTGTGTGTGTGTGTGTCTGCATGCAATAGTGGAGGCCAGAGGCTGCACATCAGACCCCCTAGGGCTGGAGTTACAGGTGGTTGTTAAGTGCCCTATCCAGGTTCTGGGAACTGAACTTGGGCCCCCTGAGCAACAAGTACCCTAACCACTAAGCCATCTCATTAGTCTGGATCATCATTGTTGAACACTACAAAGTTTACAGTTTTGCCCTGAGTCAAATGACCTCACCACCAACCTAAGTAACAATTATCATAAATGTTATTTCTATTCAATGCTTAACAGAATCAGCAAGCTCCATTCTTCTAAACATGAAACAAAAATAAAAATGCCTCTTACACAAAGAAAGATGGGTCTGACAAGGAGAAGATGTGAATGTTAACAAGAATGAGATTCATCCACAACTATGAAATAAGTAATGGATTCAACCTGGCACTCATTACAGAAATTGAGGCAACAGTGCTGGTCCTAATTAAAGTAAAATTAATCCCAGTGTCATACAGTAAACACCAGCAGAAGGCAGAGTGTCCATAATTATTTTTGTATAGCTTTCATTAACTCACGATTAGAATCACTATCATCTTCCATGGCTCAGTCTAAAGGCTGCCAATATTTGGAAGAATAATTTAAAATACAATCATCCAAACTAAGCAAAAGTCAGACATGTAATTGGATTCTTTGCTCACGTGTTTATGTATCCAGGAGCATTGCCATAACTGGAATTACAAGCAAACTACCTCATGAGCTTTCAGCGAGATTCCATAAGAGAAAATATTTCCTCACCATATAGAAAAAGCAGACAAGGGGCTGGAGAGATGGCCTAGTGGTTAGGAGTGCCGACGCTCTTGCAGAGGACCCGGGTTCGATCCCCAGCACCCACATGGCGGCCGAGAGCTGTCTGAAACTCCAATTCCAGGAGAACTCCAGTTCCAGGGGAATCTGACACCCTCTTCTGACCTCCGCGGCATTGCACGACACAGGTGCACAAACTTGCATGCAGACAGTACATTCATACACATACAGAAATAAATAAAATTAATAAAAAAAATTTAAAAAAAAAAGAAAAAGCAGACAAATGAAGATGTAATGAGCTACACTGTAAGTTATAGTTCTAAGTGAACTCTGGCTCCCTCTCAAATTTTTCCCACAATGGACTCTCAAGATCTTGACCGAACTATCCCTAACCACCTCTCCTTTCTGCCCCACACCCTAAGCTTGAGTTCCTCTCATCTCACACTAATGGTCCATGTGTAGAAGTTGCAGTAGTCCATTTCTGAAGCAACGTTATCTATCTTACATGTCTCATGGTGCTTGTCTTAGCTAGTCCCTGAGAAATGCTTATCCTCATCTGTAACTGGGGACATTTTGTACACTACAAACTATATTCTGGCCATATTCAGAATATAGTTTGTAGTTGCAGAAATAACTACAGAAATAACAGGAAGTTATTTCATTTACCTGTGGTCAATTGTGGTCCAAAAATACATAAAAAATTATAGAAATAAACATTGCCTAAGCTTTGAACTGCATGCTGTTCTGACCAATGCGATGACGGCTTTAAAGCTGTCCCATTCCCTCTATTCCATGATGAGAATGATCTCTTTGCCCAGTGTATCCACACTGTATTATTCCCCTCCTGGCACTCACTGAGTGGTAGTCTCAGTTATCAGGTTGACTACTGCACTAGCACAGTGCTTGTGTTCAGCCATCCTTAATTGTACTCAATAATGGCCCTGAGGTTCAAGAACAGTAGTGAAAAAGAGCCCTAAGGTAAAGCAAAAGACAGACTAACTCTGGTACAGTTGGCAGTATCTCAAGACATGTAGGAAAAACAGACTAGAGAGAAGATTCCATACCCTCCCTGGTTTCAGCCACCCACCATGGGTCTTAAAACCCTCCCAGAAGATAAGCAGTAACCACTAAGATTTCACTGGTCACTCAGTAACATTTTACCTCCTTTCCTCTCCTTGAAGAATTTAATCAAAATCATCTTTTCCCTCTTTAAGTGTGACAGAAAATTAAGGACAGGCTAAGAGCCAGGGAGACTCTGTTCAACATGTCCGTCTTCCTGGTGGGCATCTTCCTGTGGTATTTTGGAAGTATTCTGTGTCATAGATCAGCATCATCCCCAGCTTCCCCCCAACAACCACTAAACACACAAATACAGTCACAGCTTCAGCACGTCATAAGCCCTTGCTTGTTATGAATTGAGAACTTTATGAAGTATTCAAGAACCCACCTTCTAGAAGGCTGAGATAAGCAAAGCATATAGAGGGATGGGATCCCATCTCACCTCCTGGGTGAATTTAGAGAACGTTAAGAGCCAGTTCAGGAATCCATTCTGCCAACCTCAGGTCCCGCTGGCATAATATCTTTATCTCCTTGGTTGAAAAAATCACCAGACAATATGACTTTTTACATCATCTCCCTCATCTCTGGAGAGTCCGTAAAGCCTTGGCAGAGTCTGGGCAGAAAGCAGGATTAAAGGCAAGAAGAGATTGGGAAGACGGGTTTCTGAGTTAAGCCACTCCAGTGACCAGAAAGGTCAAACTTGCAAGTAATATGGTGATGGGCTTGACTGGCTGTGGGGAGTGATGTGAAGAGGAGAGGAAGAGGGAGGGTAAGTGATGACCACCCCCCCCCCAGCTGAGTGGGCTCCTGGTTTGCAGATGTGAGACTAGAAGAGGATGAGGAAGATCTGGGTATTGATTTCCAACTTGGGTTATAATGGAAGCTCTTCTCAGAATATGCATTCAACACAAGTCTGGGGAAGCAAAGGAGGAATTTAGAGCCAGGCAACAGGCAGACAGTGGTTGAAGCCGGAGAGCACATGCCTTGCATCCCAGAAGTGAGTTCTGTTAGTAATTCATCACAGAACTGAATCCTTCTTCTTTCCCCTAACTCTGAGCACTTATATTAGAGGACCTTCCTCTATCACCACTAGAAGAAGGTGAATCCTGTCCCAAGGAATAAGAGTGGCAGCCATGCTTCCACGTCTGGATTAGACATCTCTTAGAGACCACTGTGGATCTAGTCAGGCTGTTATCTCTTATTTCAGCCTCCAGGGGCCCTAGTTCTGGGAAGACTCTAGTGACACTCTACTACCTAAACCAGTCCCTGTCACATAATAGAACACAGGAGGTGCCTTGGGAACCCACTTGGTGCTCATGCATGACCAACTTAGAAAATGGGAAAATTAACACCTCACAAAACATAGCTGTGATCTTTGGTTACAGACATTGATAGACAGTTCTCTTCTCCCTGATAGATAATCCTTCCATCTCATGGACCTCAGCTGACCCCACACTTAACAGCTGCTGCAGGCACTCGGCAACAAAGCCTTCCCCCTTTCTTTGAGGTCATTCTCCCCAATAAGATCTTTATGTGATGCTTTTTGCTTAGCTCTGCTTTCTGCAGAATCTAGGCCAGGACACAATGGAAATAAGCAAGTTAAGAAACAAAACCCATCGAACTGCTTTTAATTATTTGAGTGTATAGGAAAAGAAAGGAAGATGACGTCCCACTGGGACTATGTATACCAACTCGATATAAAAGTTAGTTGGAAGAGCCCAGGCAAAATGATTTCCAGAAGAGTCTACAAAGGTATATTTTGTGGTTATTTTAGCATTCACATTCTAAAATTCATTATTTCAAAATACACATATTGTGCAAACCATTCAATACATGTTACATACTTGTCTTCCTTGCAGAATTTTAAAGTATATATGGCTACTTTCAGAAACATACTCTCCTAATACCTGCTTCATTGTTCACTAATGCAGTAAATACACTCTTCTTGTTCTTAGACTCTATCCTGTTTGTTAGTTCTGTTATTTTTTTTTCCTTTCTTTGACCAGCTGTACTAAGAGCCAACAGCTTCCACAATGTCCCCAGAAATGGGATTCAGGTAAGCCACATATTTGGGGGTCCTGTTCAAAAGCCTATTAGACTCCAGCCTCTGGTGCTTTGGGAAAGAAGTAGGTAATAAGGATGTCCAGAAACCAGGAAGATCAGCCACCAGCCAGCCATGGGTTGGACCGGCAGAAGCACAGAGAGGACCTTGTGCAGAGGGATACATGTCAAAAGCTCTCACTGGACAGAATGGAACTTTTATCCACTCAACGCTGTAGCAGACCCACTATGTATTAGGAATGCATCCCTGAGCAAGAAGGTGCCTCCCTACCTTCATGGATCTCCCCAACTAGTGAGGTCATCAGAAGCTGCATATCACAGTCAGGAGCTCCACGAAGACACAAGCCCGTGGATGACCTCCAGATACCAGCTTCCCACTCTTTGCCCCCTGCCCTCCACATGTTAGCCACACTTCAGGAAGTACTGGCTAAGGCTACTCATCCCACATATGTAGGGGAGTGACAGATATCCCCCTACTGTCCTGAGTGCCTTGTCTGTGAAGCACCTTGAGCTGTGCAGGCTAGACCTATGTGATCTCCTCTCTTGAAGGCATCATGTTGGTACAGCCCTGATACCTCACCTCTGACAGCTCAGAGAGCTGGAGTTAGCCCACCAGTGCTCCCTTAAGTCAATAGTCTTCAGAGCTTTTTATCCTGACACAAAGGAAGAATATTCTTTACATTCAAAACACTTTTTATAGAAATCATTATGAATACATTTCAAAGTTGTTTCTAGAAACATAATACAAAGGAAAAACCTTTAATAGATCAATTCAAAAGATTTATTTATGGTAAGCATGCTTCAAAGAAAAAATATGGTTATTATTTTTTACTTTATTGGCATATATTCATTGCGCAAAATAGTAAGTTTCATCATGACATTTTCATGCACATATATGATATACTATTCTTTGATCTTTATCACCCCAAAGTTTCTTTCCCCACACTTCTTGCTGGTCCCTTTCCTCTCCTACTCTCATGCATTTTCTTAATCTAGGTTCCACATATGAGAGAAAATATGAAATATTTGTCATTCGGATTCTCACTTATTTCACTTAACATGATGGTATCCTGTTATACTCATTTTCCTGAAAATGATGCAATTTTCTTCTTCAAGCTGAATTAAAACTCCATTGTTCATATACAGCACATTGTTTCTCCCTTCATCTTTGGACACCTAGGCTAGCTCCACATATTCGTTATTGCAAATACTGCTGTTATAAACAAGGATTTGCTTATATCTCTGTGGTGTGCTGACTTGGGTTCCCTTTCTGATTATGTACAAAGGAGTAGTGTGGCTGGAACATGCAGTAGCTCCATTTTTTAATTTGGGAGGAATCTCCATACTGATTTCCATAGTGGCTTCACAAATTTGCCTTCCGAACATGGTTATTATTTAGCTATGATAAATGTTTGGTTAAAGGTCACTGAAGTCTTAATTCAGCTGACAGTCAACTGAGTAGGTCAGTTACCCGTTTCTTTAAGTAAGCCTTTTAAAAACATTTTATTATTTTTATTTTATGTGTATGAATGTACTGTCTGCATGCAGGTCTGCGCACCCATGTCGTGCAATGCCGCGGAGGTCAGAAGAGGGTGTCGGATTCCCCTGGAACTGGAGTTCTCCTGGAATTGGAGTTACAGACAGTTCTCAGCCGCCATGTGGGTGCTGGGGATCGAACCCGGGTCCTCTGCAAGAGTGGTCAGTGCTCTTAACCACTAGACCATCCCTCCAGCCCCTAAGTACACCTTTTAAAAAAACATTTTATTTATTATTTTTATTTTATGTGTATGAGTATATTGCTTGCATGCCTGTAAGTGCACCCATGCCATGCAATGCCCATGGAGGTCAGAAGAGAGTATCAGATCCCCTGTAACTGGAGCTATGAACAGTTGTTAGCCATCATGTGGGTGCTGGGAATCAAACCCAGGTCTTCTGCAAGAGTAGCCTGTACTCTTAACCACTGAGCCATCTCTCTAGCCCCTCCTTAAGTAACTCTTTATTTATTTATTTATTTATTTTTACTTTGTGTGTATGAGTGTATTGCTTGCAAGTGTATAAGTGCATCTGTGTTCTACAATGTCCTCAGAAAACAAAAGAGGGCGTAAGATCCCCCGACATTGGAGCTTTAGAAGGTTGTGAGCTGCCATGTGGGTCTTCTGTTTGAATTTGTGTCCTCTGCAAGAGTACTGATTAAGCCAGTACTCTTAACAGCTGAGCTATATCTCCAGCCCTCCTTAAGTAAATCTTAGTCAGAAAAATTGTTTTCCCAGGAATAGTAATATTTTTTCCTGAAGGAGGTTGTGAATTACAACACACTAAGATAAAATTTGGGGCAATTTTCCTTTATGGTTATGACTGGAATGGAATGTGTATAACATTTAAATAGAAATCATAAGAAATAATACTTGTAAGTCCAAAGAGTTTGATTTTTCTCATTTTCTTTTTTATTATTTTTTATGTGTATGCATGTAGGTTGGTGCACCCGTGTCATGCAATGCTGTGGAGGTCAGAAGAGGGCGTTGGATTCCCCTGGAACTGGAGTTAAAGATAGTTCTTAGCTGCCATGTGGGTGCTGGAAATCAAACCCGGGTCTTCTGCAAGAGCGGTTGGCAATCTTAACTGCTAGGCCATCTCTCCAGCCCCATTGTTTTCTATTTCTGAAACTTAGCACATATAGATAATGCCTCATTTGTAGCCCATTCTGTTTGTGTGCCAAAGAAAAACTAATTCTAGAGCACTCACCTTAAATGTTGTAATCTACTGTTCACAATAGTGCTGCCTGAACTTGAAATTCTTTAATTTTTGAGGCTTTACCTCACATATTTGATGGTCCATAACGCTTGTCCATCAAATGTTTTCTATGAAATACATCTGAAAGTTTATAATAGAAGTCAACATTTAAAGACCAGAAAGTCATGACGGTTGTACTTTTATTGAATTTTTTATATGTTCATACATACTTTTTCAATCAGTCTTAATCGCCTTTATACCCAATTCTCCCTTGGAGAGCACCCCCTCTGGAGTTCACACATTCCGTCCTAAACAAGACCAGGTCTTCCTCACCCAACCACCATCAGCTGCCAATAGTTCCTCAGCCGAGGTTGGGCTCTGCTGCCCATTTCTGCAGTTCTGTGCTGGGTCTTTGTCCAGCTGAGCTTGCATGGGTCTTGTGCATGCTGATATCAGTGTTGTAGGTTCATATGAACAGGGTCCCAGGAGCTTGTAGGATTTATTTTTGTTTGCTCTTCCACCACCTCTCTGGCTCTTAAAATCTTTCCACCCCATTTCCCACAATATTCCCTGAACCCTGGGTGGGTAAAGCTGAATATTGGTGACCGGCCCATGGATCCGTACTCTGTAGACTCCTAATCTCCACAGTTCGGCCATTCATGACCTTTTGAGTTCCTGGTCTCCTGTCACATGGAGAAGCTTCTATAACAAGAGTTAAGAGGTAGTTAATGCCTTCCTGGGTCCTTGTTCTACAATGCTTGGGGCTTATGAGTAGAGGTTGCATTGTAGATGTGTTGCCTAGGCATGAGCAATTCACAGACCATGTCTGTGTGTGTCCAGTTGTGGAACTCTATACTAGTCTCATCTGGTCCAAAAGAAGCTTCTTTTCTGAGTGGTGTCTGGGATATTTGTCTGTTAATATAAGGATCCCTCATTTGTACTCAATTAGATGTTGCCTTGGGGATTTCTCTAAGATCTCTGACCTCTCCATTTGTGTGCATCTGGCTATGTTTACAATATCACATATGAGTTTCCTCCCACTGAGTGGGTTTTAGGTCCAATTAGTTAGCCATTGATTTCCCCCAAGATAAAAGAGTCACTATTGCACCGATGTTATATGTCGTGCTGGTCATTGATGTAGATATTTGGTCTTAAAGCTGGTGTTGGATCATTGATTTTTCTCCCTTAGTGGCTTGCATAGTGCTCTCCAAAGTTATAAGAGCTAGCTTTCAGGGGTGGTGGCTTCCAGGTTAGTTCCAGCTCCACACTCAAGACCAGTCTCTGAAGTAAGTCCTGTCTTCAGAAATAGAACTTTACCTTAAGGTTTGGGGAGGCAATCAAGAGACAGGCTTACTTATAATAGCTGAAAATCAGAAGAAAAAGAACCAAAATGTCCTTTAGCAGAAGAGTGGTTGGGACAGACAGAATTGTGGGATAGTCTTACAAAGGAGTACTACTCAGTGTTTTTAAAAAGATCATACTTAGGGCTGGAGAGATGGCCTAGCGGTTAAGAGCACTGACTGCTCTTGCAGAGGACCTGGGTTCGATCCCCAGCACCCACATGGTGGCTGAGAACCATCTGTAACTCCAATTCCAGGAGAACTCCAGTTCCAGGGGAATCCGACACTGTCTTCTGACCTCTGTGGCATTGCATGACACAGGTGCACAAACCTACATGCAGACAGTACAATCAAATAAATAAATAAAATTAAAAAAAATCATACTTTAAAAAAAGATCCACTTGAGATACACTAGCCAGGATGACTCTTATAGTCATGAGAACAAAAGAAGCTAAACATGAACAAGAGCACTGTGTTATTCTATTTATATGGAATCAAAGATGAGACAAAAACCAATCCACGGGGAGTGAATTGAATTCATAGTAGTGATTGTCTCTGGAGAGAGGTCTCTGGATAGAGGAGAGGCCAGATAGGGCCTTCTGTATGCTGAAACATAGATGTTTGGTGTGCAGCTTTATTAAGACAAAATTAGCATATAGGATGTTTTGAAGTATGTGTGCATTGTGATATAACCATATCAAACTGATAATGTGTCTGTAACTTCACATGCTTAACATTTTTGTGTGTGGTGACAGCTTTTAAGCCCTTCTCCCTTAACAAATTTCAGTAATACGTTGTTATTGACAGCACTTGCTATGCTCTGCAGTAGATTTCCAGATCTTTGTCCTCTTTTCAGATATTTGCCCAGCATTTGCCCATCCCTGTTCCCCACATTCAGCCTCTAAAAACCACCATTTGACCCTTCGTGCTTTCAGATTTCACATATAAATTAGACCACACCACGTTTTACTTTTATGTGCATAGCTTATTTCACTTTGCATAATATTTTCCATACTTAGCCATGTTGATGTTTAAATGAGCTTTCCTTTTTTAAGAATAGTATTTGTCAAATGATGAAATCACCCAAAATAGCTGGAATTACCGGCAGATTGTTAGTGGTGAGCTCACGGTAAAAAAAATAGTATTTCTCTCTCTCTCTCTCTCTCTCTCTCTCTCTCTCTCTCTCTCTCTCTCTCTCTCTCTCTTTCTCTGACACACACACCATTTTATGTATCCATTCATTTGTCAGAGGGTATGCAGGTTGATCCCTATGTCGGCTGTCATAAATAATGCTACAATAAACATCAGAGTGCAGATACTGCTTCCAAATTACTCCATTTCCTTTAGAAATATCCCCAGTAACAGACTTGCTAGATCATGTAGAATTCTATTTTTAATCCTTTGGGGAACCTCCAAACTGTTTTTTCCATAGGGGGGTGCTAATTTGAATTCCCTTTCCTCCACATCCTTGTCAACACATGTTACCTTCTGTCTCTTTGATAACAGCCATTCTAACAGGTGTAGGGTGATATTCCACTGTAGTTTTGATTTGCATTTCTCCAAAGATTAGTGATGGTGAGCAGTTTTGCATGAATGGACCTGTTGGCTATTTGTTTATCTTCCTTTGAAAACTCTCCTTACACTCTGCTCATTATTTAACAGATTTATGACTGTTTAATTGAATGTCTTACGTATCTTGGATATTAAGTTTATGCTTGGCAAAAATTTTCTCCCATTCCATGACGCAACTCTTTGTTTTGTTGATTATCTCCTTTGTTCTTAGTTTGAGTCAATCCCACTTGTCTATTTTTATTTTAATTTCTTTTACTTTTGTGTTCAGATGCACACAAAAATCTTTTCCAAGACCAGTGTTGCAAGGGTCTTCCTTGTGTTTCCCTTTCATTGTCTCAAAGTTTCAGGCCTTACATTTAATGCTGATCCATTTTGAATGGTTTTTTTGTATATGGTATGAGATAAAGCTCCAGTTTCATCAGATATCTAATTTTCCCAACACCATTATCCTAGGTTTCCACCACTGTGACAAAATGCCGAAGAAAAATTTTTACAAGTTTATCTTGGCCCATGGTTTCATTCCTTTGGGTGTGAGGTGAGGCAGAACATAGTGGTGGACAGAGGACTCCTCCTACTTCATTAGCAACCAGAAAGCAGAGCGAGACGGAGAGGAAGGATCTGGAGACAAGATATACTCTCAAAGCTGCACATCTCCAACAAACTATTCCCTCTAATGAGGCCCCAGCCCCTAATAGTCCATTCAACTATGAGCCCATCTTAGGCTAACCCACTGGTAAAGTCTGTGCCCTCATGATCCAGTTATCCCTCACTAGAACCACCAAGCTTTCAAAACATGAGCCTTTGGAGCCAGAGAGGGAACACCTCATATTGAAACCATAATAATTATGTATTGTAAGAATGCCCTTTCCCTGTTGTGAGTCCTTGGACTGCTGCTCACCATAAGCATGTGGGCTTGTTTCTAGGCCCTCTATTTTTTTTTTATTGACCTTTTTATTTTATTTATATGTCTGCTTGTTCGGTGTTTTGATTATTATAGCTTTGCGGTAGATTTTGAGATCAGCTAGTGTGATACCATCTGTCTTCCTCATTTAACTCAAGACTAATTTGACCCTATTGAGGGTCTTTTGAAGTTTCATGCAGATTTTAGACATTTTTTTCTATTTCTGTGAAAAAATGTTGGAATTTTGGCTATAAATTATGTTATGTACTATAAATGTTTAATATTTTATTGAAGTTTTGTGCATTTTATACATTTCTCAGTCCAATTTAGACGCGTTCTCCTTTCCGTGCCTCCCCCACCCCACCTGAGCTCATGCATTCTGCCATACATGTCTTGCATTTTTTTTCTCAGTCTTTTAAAAGTTTTTCTATACAGAGGTTTATTGTTTGGGGCAGAAGTTTACTGTTTCAATCAGTTTTTTGACCCAGTACTTTTGTTGTTGTTGTTTCCTCCAATCTATATTGCTCCAAAATATGCATACATATACATATATATGTCACACATATACCAAAATTATGATGTCTGAAAATAAACTGTTAATTCAAAAACATGTTTAGGAATTCACATTTTTCCCTTTAATTTTATATCACTCTAAAATATGCATACATACCCTCCACCCATATACCAAAATTACAAATTCTGAAAATAACTGATAAGTTAATTCTAGAGCCTGTTAAGGGATTTACATTATAACAGCACAGTTGCTTTCAGATAAAAGAAATACAACATTAATGTTGCTAGGTTTGCTTTATAACTAAGGATTTGGTGCTAGCATCCACTTATGAGGGATACCATTCGTCATTTTTTCTGGGACCGTGTTACTTCACTTAGCATAATGGCTTCTAGTTCAATCCATTTGCCTGAAAAGTTCATAATGTAGTCTTTCTTTACTGCTGCATAGAACTCCATTGTGTAGATGTACCACATTTTCTTTATCCACTCATCAGTTGAGGGACACTTGGTTGGCTTCCAGCTCTTCACTGTTGTGAAGAGAGCTGCAATAACAATATTAATCCTTCTAATCTGTGAACATAGACTGTACCTTCATTTACTTGTCTCTTTTTTTTTAATTTCCTTGAATCTTTTAAAGTTTTACATGACCAACTCTTTCCCTTCCTTGTA
The DNA here is from genome assembly GCA_009823505.1 of Rhizomys pruinosus. Lineage (NCBI taxonomy): Eukaryota > Metazoa > Chordata > Mammalia > Rodentia > Spalacidae > Rhizomys > Rhizomys pruinosus. Next base: position 1,425,797 of record VZQC01001128.1, on the reverse strand, counting down.
TATTTAGTTCTAAGAATTTTTAGTAGAATTTTAATGGGATTGTTTCTCTGTATATTTAGTAAACCAATGAGGTCAATTATGATTACTTACATGAGTGTGGGGTTATTTACAGGAGCATTTAACTCACCTGTGGCTACACCACTTACAAAAACACCTTTCTTTCCTCAAGCACCATTAACTGCGTATAAGTCCTCTGGGAGGGGCGGGGCCTTGTGAGTCCCTCCAATCTCGATGATGGAATATTTATGTAATATCTTGGGCAGGTCTTATGCAGGTAATCATAGCTGTTAAGAGTTCAGGAGTGCAGTGGCTATATGCCATGACTGGAGCCTTCCTGCAACTCTTACATTCTTTCTGCCTCATCTACCATAATCTTCCCTCAGCCTTGGAGCCTTAGAGGGGATGTTCCAGCTGTTATAGATCCCTTTTAGAAGTAAGCAATCAACACTCACTTATTCTCAGTACTTTTGAACAGTAGTTTTGAGTCTCTGCAATACCTATTGTATTCTCAGTTTCTTTCTCTGGACAGGTTGTTGGTGGTATGTAATATAAAAACAATAATGATTTTTTTGTGTTGACTTTTATATCCTGTAATTTTACTGAATTTGTGCATGAGTTCTGACATTTTTTATGGAACCTTCAAATTCTAGATAGATAAATAGATAGACGATAAATGATAGATGAGAGATATAGATAAATGATAGCCTCTCTCTCTTTCTCTCTCTTTCTCTCTCTCTGTGTAACATGTCATAAGTAGGTAGAGACAGCTTGATTTATTCCTTAGAAGCATCTGCTTTAATTTGTGCACCAGTTACATGGAGATAACCATACATTAAAAACTGTACTTTTTATACTAACATCAAGAAAATAAATAAAAGAATATTCTCTATTGGTATCTGCTTTATGAACAGCTCTAGCTTCATTCTCAACACCTCTTATGGTACAAAGGCTTAGACATCATCACTCTAATTTTATACATAAACAAACTTGGGCTCAAACAATACAAGAGGCATATTCAGAGTTTACAGCTGATTAGTGAACATGCCAGGACTAGCACTCATATCTCCTAAGCCCAAATCTAATAACTTTCCATTGCAATCATCACCACCCCTTCCTCTAGGAATGATTTCTTAGGGAAGGGTCTCATGGGGTCTCCCTTTGACCCTTCTTCCTTATAGGTGTTTCTTCTGGTAACTATCAACACTGCTATATATTATGTTCACACCACATGGGAGCAATGAGTTTCTTCTCCATTGTCACAGTTGATTTACTCCTCTCAACAAACTAGGGAGAAGAATATCTATCCCCCTCCACCATGTGCAATAACTGAAGCTTGGGGAAAACTAGATAAGTTGTCCAAGGTTATATGGCAAGTATAGAGGGCTGATTCGAACCCTGACTTTGAGGTCTGTGTGTCTCTGTGGTAATGAGTCTGTCTCCATTACCAAGTCTTTTTTTTTTATTTTATTTATTTCTATATGTGTATGAATGTACTGTCTGCATGTAGGTTTGTGCACCCGTGTCGTGCAACGCCACGGAGGTCAGAAGAGGGCGTCGGATTCCCCTGGAACTGGAGTTCTCCTGGAATTGGAGTTTCAGACGGTTCTCGGCCGCCATGTGGGTGCTGGGGATCGAACCCAGGTCCTCTGCAAGAGCAGTCGGCGCTCTCAACCGCTAGGCCATCTCTCCAGCCCCCCATTACTAAGTCTTAACAGAAAGCAATCTTCCATAAGCGCCCGCAGCTGTGTCCCACCAGACTTGCTTGTTGAGTCCCATCCTTCGGCCTATGGTCATAGTTGTTACCCGTCACATCTGCCATCTTCAGGTCCCAGGAAAGGAAATCCCTTGGGATTTACCACACAGATGCTGCTGGCATCGGGAATAAGAGGGCATTCAGAAAGTAGAGGACTCTTGTCAACATTTAAATAAAATTAGCCTTATTTAATTGTACAAAATTAGAGGAAAACTTTTGCCATGTTGCCACACAGGCAATACTAAAGTGCTAAATGCAAACTTCACCTTTATAACATAACAGTATGTGTTAGGAATTGAATCTACACTTTAGGATCAAGTGTTTGGAAATAGGAATTTCAACCAGCAGCTCAAATATCATGGCGGAACCAATTCCAAGCTAAGGTCTTTCCGGCTCCCCATGACCTGCTGCTGAAAAAGAGAAATCTCCTATCAGCCAGGAGCTGGCCTGGCACCCAAAGTGCAAACTCGCTGCTCTACTGCTGAGTGGAACTGGCTCACCACCAGGCAAAGCCGCCCTGTGACCACCGTGAGCCAAGATGGAAACAGGCTGCGTTTCATAACCACTCCTGAACAGAGACAGACAGAGGAGCTTCACTGGAAAGACCAACATCCCCGTCCAGGGAGCAGGGCTGCTGCTCCTTCACAAACCCAGCTCTTCCCTACCAAGATGTCCAGTCACAGATTCTCCCCACTTTCTGACAGGATCCAGTGCAGAACAGACATTACCCTCCTTTGGCCTTCCCAAAAAGCCCGAAACACAACCAAAATCCTGCAAGTCCTTTCTCATACTACCTGACATGACCAAAGTCCTGGGTGGGACATGTACTCCTTCTCTACGGAGAGTAAAACAACCAGTCTGCTCAACTGTTAGTGTTTTTTTTGGAAGCCTTTCCTAAAGAGAAACATCCTCAGTTATCTGCCATCTGTTACTATGAGAACTATATTGAATTTGGAAAATGAGATGAAACATGAGTATAAATTCTATTTCCTCCTTTAAAGACTGATAAGTCATTGTAATATAACATGAAACAGTGTCAAAAGCCATCCTTGAAAAAAAGCAAGCGCTTTTACCTACAATTAAAAAGAGTTTTAAACTATTTTTTCTTTTAAGATTTTTTAATATTTATTGTGTGTGTGTGTGTGTGTACCTGAGTGTATATATGTATACCATATGTATGCAGGTGCCAGTAGAGACCAGGGGGCATTGGATCCTTTAGAACTGGACTTACAGGTGGTTGTGTGACATGGGTGCTGGGAACCAAATTTGGGTCCTCTGCAAGAGTAGTATGTGCTCATAACCTCTGAGCCACCTCACCAGCCCCTAATTACAAGTTTCAATGAGCACCTTTAATAAGCAGGCCTTGTTTTTAGCTTCTATACCACTAAAATCTTACCATAAGATAAAGGTGAAGAGAGCCAGTGAAGAATGCTCATATCTGGAGCCAGACCCCAAGGAGGAGCAAGCAGAATGCCTGACCCAACACATGGAAGGAAAGGAAACTAGGGTCCCCACTATTCTAGGCAGATGTGCAGCATGGAAGCAGACAGGCAGAATCTGCCTGCTGGAGGCTTATATTCTCAGACAGAAAACAGCAAATAAATAGGATAAGAATAAGCAAGAAAGGGCTGGAGAGATGGCCTAGTGGTTAAGAGCGCCGACAGTTCTTACAGAGAACCCGGGTTCAATCCCCAGCACCCACATGGCAGCCGAGAACCGTCTGAAACTCTAATTCCAGGAGAACTCCAGTTCCAGGGGAATCCGACACTCTCTTCTGACCTCCGCGGCATTGCATGACACGGGTGCACAGACTTGCATGCAGACAGTACATTCATACCATACAGAAATAAATAAAAAAAATTTTTTTTAAAGAATAAGCAAGAAGAACGAGGCTGAAGTGGGACAGGGAGGGCTTGTAGAAGAGCATTCTAAAGAGCTACACATTATCAAAGGAAAATGGGCCGTAGGTTTATGTCTGTGGATCATTTATGCTGGCCACAGGCCACTATACTTTGAGAACTTTCTATGAATTGTTTGAGATAACATTAACAGCATTTATGAAAGTTTACAATCTGGCCGAAAGTTGGAGCCGGCTGCTGGTGGGGAACTCAGCTGGCGCCATCATCCAAGCACCAGGGCTGTGCCATGCTGGTGGGGAACTCAGCTGGTGCCATCATCCAGGCACCCAGGCTATGCCATGCTGGTGGGGAACTCAGCCTGTGCCATCATCCAGGTACCCGGGCTGTGCCATGCTGGTGGAGAACTCAGCCTGTGCCATCATCCAGGTACCCGGGCTGCGCCATGCTGATGGGGAACTCGGCTGGTGCCATCATCCAGGTACCCAGGCTGTGCCATGCTGGTGAGGAACTCGGCTGGAGCCATCATCCAGGCACCCGGGTTGTGCCATGCTCTGAGTACAGCCTTCTCAAATAAGTATATGATAATGACATTCTAAACTGCCAGTGAGTAAACCAATACTCACTTTCTAGATATTCCAGGATTGTTACAGAACTGTTAGCTACAGAATTGTTCACCTTATAAAAACACTTAAGATTGGGGCTGCTCAGTGGTTAAGAGCACTGGCTGTTCTTGCAGAAGACCCAGGTTCAAATCCCAGTACCGACATGGTAGCTAATAACCATCCATAACTCCAGTTCCAGGGGGATCTGATACCCTCTTCTGTCCTCCACAGGAACTGCACCAGATTGATGTACTTACACACATTCAGGCATAACATTCATACACACAAAATAAAAATAAATACTTATGATTATAAATTATTTGATTTCAGCTACTTAGGTTTATACTTTTTTCATGCATTAATTCAAAATCACTTTACTTAGTTCTCCAGGATTCTGCAGAATACAAGGTCAGTGTGATTATGGAAGCAATGTTTCCACCCCAGGAACAGTGGCTACTTGTGCCTGCTGGAAGTGTACGAACTGCCAGAAAATCCCCTATAAGTGTAATTTTTTTCATGAAAGGGGATGTTCACCTTCTGAATAATGAGGAAGCAAAGCACAACTGGGCTATCAGAATTCCAAGTGAATCAGCACCATTGGGCAGTTGACTTAGCCTCAGAGAGAATAGCCTGGCAATGTCCTTGACCTTTACAAATTCGCATTCACTCATTGCCCTTAGCTGCGCTGCTGCCTGAAACCAGCTGATGATGCTTCATGTGCTCATTAGCCTTCTGTTACTATAACGAATACTTGAGATAAATTCACTTTAAAGAGGAAAGTGTGAGGCCAGGGAGACCACTCAGTCTTCTGGCAAAGCACTTACCCTGCTGGAATAAGGACCTGAGTTTGATCCCCAGAACCCAGCCATGGCAGTGCACATTTGTAAGCTCAGTTCTTGGTGGGCAGAGAAAGAGGATCCCTATAGTTAGCCTAGCCTCATTGATGAGTTCTATGTTCAGTGAGAGACCCTGACTCAAAAGACAGGGTGGATACTGACAGAGGAAGACATGTGAGGTATCCACAAGCCTCTACATGTATGTGCACAAATACACCAGCATATGAATGAACACACACACACACACACACACACACACACACACACACACACACCACAAAAAAGAGGAAAGCATTATTTTGGTTCACAGCTTCAGAATTCTCAGTCCATGACCCATTGGCTCCATTGCTTTTGGGCCTGTGTGAGGCAGCACCATGCTGGGGGACACACAGGAAGCAATAGAGGCAGAACAGAACAGACCACGGTCTCATAATCCCCTTTGAGGGCATGCTCTTGATGACCTAAAACCTCCCACTGGACCCCACTCTTAGTTTCTACCTCCTAAGAGTACCATGCAAAGGTGCAAGCCTTTAACACATGGGGCTTCTGGGAGAGAGTCCAGAAGCTCACTGTAGCACCTGACTTCATCAATGACTACACAAATAACAGCTCATCTTTTTTAATACGCAGGAGGAAATGAGGTTTTGCAATCACCCTTGCCCCAGAGTGTTACCCAGAGCTGGCACATCTCTCCTTCTAGCCATCTGTCCACAAGCCAAAGGCTTCCAACGACTCCCCCATGACCTGAAAGAAATTCAAGAGCCTCTGAGTCTGCTCTCTGAACTGTGTTGCAATACAGTTTTCTTTCCTTCCCGTCAGGCCTCTGTCTAGGCTTTTGGCCTATGTTGAGCTTTCTTTGCAGTCTCCTGTGCCCTTACTCTCACTCTCCCCTGCTGGGCAGGGCAGCCTCCCATCAGGTCAGCAGAATCAAACCCTCCTGCTGGTTCCTAGGCTTTCTTGTCCCCCAGTTCTTCTTACCCTTTCCTTTGGAGAGGAATCCCTGAGATAGATGAGCATTCCCAGAGACCCTCAGCCCCAGCCCTGGGCTTCCCATGTTCACTTTTCATCTTCCACCTTCATGCCATAAGCAAACTCCCCTAAGAGAGCCTGGTTTCCCTAAATTTAACTCGCACCTGTGTCACCGACAGCAGTGTAGTCCCTCGATATGGTCGGCACTCACCAGTCAGTTACTGCACACGGGGCATAGGATAGTGGGGGTGATGCTGTGTTCTCTCCTTGCCTCATCCTCTTTGCTTATTTCTTATTCTTACTTTATACAATGAAAGCATCTCTGGTCACAAAGTTTCACCTTTAAGGACTGTGTTAGTTTCTTTTCCTGTTGCTGTGATAAAATACTCTTGACAGCAGCATCTGAAGGGAGGATGGGTTTATTCTGGCTCATATTTCAAGTTATAGTCCATCATGGTAGAGAAGTCACATCAACTGGAACTTGAGACTGCCAGGCACATTGCATTCATAATCAGAAAGTTAAGATCAATGAGTGTACACTGCTGCTCAGCTTCCTTCTCCAGGGCCCCGGCCAGGGAACGGAGCCATCCATCGACATTGGGCAGGTCTTCCCACCTCAGTCAAGGCATGCCCATCTCCCAAGTGATCCCAGATTCTGTCAAGTTGACAATTAACAGTAACCATTGCAAGGACTATCTGTTCCAAGAAATCTGCTTCCTTCATTCGTTCGTTTGTTTGTTTGAGATAAAGGCTCCTGTATTCCAGGCCATCTTTGAACTCACTACATAGCTGCAGATTACCTTGAACTTCTGATCCTCCTGCCTCTACCACCTGAGATTATAGGTGTTGACCACAGTGCCTAGTTTATGTAGTACAGTAGAGGTCAAACTTAGGGCCTGTGCATGCTACCCTACCAGCTCAGTTACACTCACAGACACCACTCCCAAACCCTCTCTTCCTTTTTGATTCTTCTTGTTGTTATTGGCCTGGCAGAAACAAAGATATTCTAAACAGATGCTTATGCCTTTCAGGATTGAAACAACGGACCCCTCCCCCCACAAAAAGAGAATTTTCCCAGAAATTCCATGCTGGGACAAGGAAAAGGAACAAGCCATGGTGGGGGGACTTGTCACCTGGAAAGACATTTCACACAGTGCTAAGAACTTGTTAGATCACATTGCAGGATGAGATGGAAGCCCAGTCAATGATAGATCCATGGTGGGCAGAACCACATCTTGTCTAGGACTGCTTAGGATGTGGATAGCTTTGGCCCTCTGTTTAAACTTCAATCTCACATCAGGACCCCAAGGATAAACTTGAGGGAATTACTGGAACTCTATGTTTTTCTTCCAAATGGAACCATATTAAATAAATCTCCTTTTTCTACTTTTATACTATTAATTTAGCTGTTTTAATTGGCTTCTTGGGGGTGGGTGGCTGAACTCGATTTCTTTATAAATTTTATTTTTTATGTGCATGAATGTACTGTCTGCATGTAGGTCTGTGCACCTGGGTCATGCAATGCTGCGGAGGTCAGAAGAGGGTGTCGGGTTCCCCTGGAACTGGAGTTAAAGACAGTTCTCAGCCGCCATGTGGGTGCTGGGGATCGAACCCGGGTCCTCTGCAAGAGCAGTTGGTGCTCTTAACCACTAGGCCATCTCTCCAGCACCCCTGAACTTGATTTCTTGGGGTACAGACTGTGACCCTAAGTTTGAGAACATTTTCCCTATTTGTTTCTCTCCACACATAATAACAGTCTTTGACGAGTACAGGGCAAACATCAGGGCCCAGAAGGAGACAGGATTTTACCAGAATAAAGCCACAATGCTGTGAATCATTGTGGTCCTTTGAAAGCATGTTAAAGACTATATATCATGATTCATACCAACTGTGACAGGGGCTGCACATCAGGACCCTTTCTAGGACTCCATGGAATCAAGATAATCCCCAAGCTTTTCTGTCTTTGTCAGTTCAGGCCACCCACCGGAACTCAACCCTCGATGGGCATCCTTTCCTGGGGGCAGCCCCTCACTTGCCTTGGGACTCCTCTCTTCTCCACCTCTCTGGAGTCAAAACTATCATGCTACTTCCTCTTCCTCCTCTTTTTTTTTTTCTGCCTGAGAAAGGAGTTTATAGTACTTGTTTGTTTGCCATCATGGGAGTGGTTGTTGTGGCTAGATTCTAGGGCTTTGGCCATGCTAGGTAAGCACTCCCACGGAGCTATGTTCCCCAGCCCTAGAGCCTTTCCTTTTTAAGTGTTTTCACACAAAAAGCAAGCACATGTTTACGGAGACTCTGGAAGTTCTTATGTTCATGGTCTCTAGAGGACTTTATTGGCCTGGTTTCAAATGGACCCTGACCTTGGTGATTTCCTCTCTGCTCAGCCTCACCTCTTCCATGATGGCAAATCAGTCCCTTCCTCTGGAAAAATTCTTGGAACACGTAAGAAATCAAGCATTTATCCAGGAGAAAATTGGAAAGTTCATTTATCTTCTCATGTTTGAGGTCCCAGAAATAGCAACAAAAGATTCAAGATTTCCTGGGCCTCAGACAGAAGTACAGACTGGGATTAAATAGGCCTTTTACATCACCATCATTTTATGGCTGGCACCCAGGCCCTATGGCTTTTTTTAGCTGTGTCATGTTATCTCAAGAAAACTCCTTCCTGAGTTTACCCAGTCATTATAGTTTACAAAGAAGTTGTCACAGGCGTCAGTCAGGACATCTGTTGCCTTTTGATCTATAGCTAAACTGGGCTAATTGGGCTAGGAATTGGTCAAACAGTTATTATGGTTTACAAAACCAGATATCACAGACAGAAGTTTAGATATCTGACACATTTGATGTGCATTTCTCTTGGGCTAATTGGACCAGGTGCCTCATTGAAAAATTTGGTAAATTTTCCATTTTCCTAGTTTCACATCTGTATCTGAGTGGAAAGTATCACAGAGCTTCAAGAAGATGGGAAAGACAAACGAGTAACAAAACACCATTTCAAGATAGTTGCGTGGTAAGTAAAAGAAGAAACTTCGAATGGCCTACATTCATAAGGACGTTATATAAGTGTGGGAATGCCTCCGAGATTTGTGGTGGGGCCCACTTAATCCTGGGACAACCCATGTGGAAAATACGTGCCTGAAAGCACACCACATGTACACAGGTTGAGGTTCAAATGCAGAGAGAGATTTTATTCCAAGATGTCTGCTTAAATAGACATCATGATTCAATTCTCAGGGCCAAATCCTAAATCTTTTTGTCACTACACCCCACCCCATGGGTGTGGCCAAGGAAGTACCATTGGCTTAGAATGCTACCCATCTTAGTTAAGTTTTCCCACATCTCACCCTTTTAATTTTATTTTTTAAATTTTTCTGAGAGGCAGGGGAGCCCATGGGTGAGGCTAACAACCCAAAGGAACCTGAGTTTTGAATAGCCAGCTGCTCAAGCTTGTTTTGAGTGCTAGGCAGTGGGGGGCAGATCAGACCTGAAACTTTATTTTCACACTAAAGCCAATTAATATCCAAAAATCCCAACCATGAAATGAGCTGATTGTCAAGCACAAGCAATGAATGTAAGTAACATTCATACAAAACCAATTAGCAAGCATCTATGTCCAAATTTTGAAACAACCCAAGGTTCCCATAATCCAATTGGAGAAGATTGTATGCACAAGCATGTTGATCAAATAGGAGTCCAGTCTATATTGCTGTAGTCTCATGATTCACCCCTATCTCTCCGCAGCCCTTACATTCTACCATGCCTCCTCTTCCACAATTTTTTCCCTAGGCTTTGGGAAAGGGTCACAAGTGGGTGAGAAGCAAAACAGTCTATTTTCTCTGGAGATGTCATTTTGGACTCTAGTCTGTTCAGGTTGTTTCCCTTCATGGATTGACAGCTTATCCAAGGATAACTTTTTAATCCTACTAACAAAGCACAAGCAATTAGATGTACAGGCACTTAAACAGTACTAATTATTATGACAAGCTAAGCTGTGAGCATAGACACAGATGCTTGGATGGTATACTAATCCACAAACTGTGGTTTCTCTATAAAGGGTGACAAGTTCTTACTGTGGCTTATAACATCTCCTAACCACTAGAGGACGTAAGCTTGTGACATCAGCCATGAATTATTCCTTCAAGGAGAGAGCTAATAGCCAATTAGATTTGGGATATATATATATATATATATATATATATATATAGAGAGAGAGAGAGAGAGAGAGAGAAAGAGAGAGACTGCTGCCACTGTTGCACAGTATCTTCAGGCAGTTGAGGTGTAGCTGATACTGACAGAGGAGTCTTGCTTGAATTAAGGAGATCGATATTTGCTTTATTGCTTTAGTAGCCTTTGGTAACACTCTCTGGCATTTCAGAGGCGAACTGTACATTAGCAAGTGATGTCTTAAGACATTTTCCATGTTTATACCAGGTCTTCGACAACAGGGACTTACCACCTTTCTCCTTGCAGATATCCCACTTATAGGCTAAAGCCTTTATAATTTTGGGAGCTTGGATCCCCTAGCCAACATATCCTTGGCATAACAATCCATTGCTGATATCAGACCTCTCCTGTATTAATATATTTTACTTACACAGCTTATAAAGACTTTACTATTATATTTGGCTCTAAATAGAGAATTATCCTTTCACAGTTCCTATGTCTATCAGTCAATTAAAGAAGGTAGTTATACATGTTTTATAAGAAATTACCACTGTAACAGTTGGCTCTAATCTACAGTTAGGGAATGACTTCATTACCATCACATTTTTCTTTTTCCTATAAAAGGGAGAGGTAGGAAGGTTTCTCAGCATCTGGAAGGTAAACTTCATTAGGGCACATTATAAACAGTTATCCCAAATAGAATTCAGAGAGATGCTCAGTGTCTGTGACTCAGGCAGTCTGAGGTTCTGCTTTCTTTAATGTTCAGATGGGTCAGCCTCTCTGCTGGCATTTCCCAGTCCATCCTGCACAGCCAATAGTTGTACATTTTCAGGCATTTAGATTGGTGTTTTTACCTGTGGGAACATATAAATCTCCTCCCATTGTTAGTTTCAAGACCTCAAAACTGAAAATTTATCAAAAGGTTTGGAATAAAGAAGGAATATTATACCACCTCTTTTTGTTTTTTAAATTTTTATGCTTTGACCTATAGATGCCTAAGTTGTACTACAAATACTTATAAACAGGAACCAAGGTGTAAGTTTTCATCAAATTCACCCAAATTGTTTTTCACTGACTATATGCTACTTATTTGGGGAGTGAACTTAAACTTAATTTCTTTAAATTATCCTACAAGTGAGAGAAAATGTTACAAGGTGATACTGTGTAACACAGAAAAATATAGAGACCATTTGTGTACCTTAACCCCAAAGTTATTGTTGGAAATTCAATACAGATTACTAATAAAATAATTAACATTTTATATTTCCAATTAGTTCAAATGTATTACCATTTTTACCAAAACCTTCAACCAAATTTAACTAATCTAAACATTTTACTAAGTCTTAAAATATCCTATAGTATGTAGACAAAGCTTGGATAAAGTTGAATACCTGCCAAATAAATTTTACCCAATATACACTTTGTTCTTTAAAACTATATGACTAGACTATGACTTCAGAGAAATCAACTCCATTAACTTATATGGTTTAATTTGTATTTCTGTGTAACTCTCTTCTGAAATACCTCTATATAAATATATGTTATTTTTAAGTATACCATTTTAAACCTTACAAAGTGGATTTTAATAACTATCTTCCTCCAAGCTCTTGGCCTTCTCCAGGGCCTGGCATGAAAACCTGCTCTAAAGATTTTACAATATCTAGCTCTTAATAAAATTTTCTTTTACAGTTCTTATGCCCATCAGTTAATTAAAGACCGGCTAGATATGCCCCATGAGATGTTGTTACCATCATAACCATCTTGATTTTGTTTGTTTGTTTGTTTGTTTGTTTTTGTGGGAGCTTCTAGGAAGCTTCCTTTGTCACGAACAGGTGCAGCAGTCCTGCTAAGGGGAGAGGGACACACAGTGCCCACTTTGTGGACATTGTGGGGAACTGGCCCCATTGCGTAGAGGACAGTTGGTCACTCCTGTGACCCGACCGGAGAGGTAACTTCCTACTCGGGTCTTTAGCCTGGGACAACGAGACACGTTTCCCACTCTTGGCCGTGACTTTCCACCTGCCCAAGTCCAGGACAGGAATTTCACACCAGCTTCCCAAGTTGGTGGTCCGCAAAGGGAGTCTTTTTCCAAACCAACTGGTCACCCAAATGAAATGCAGGCCTCAACACCAGCTACCCACTGGTCATCTGAACGAAATGCAGGCTTGTCTTAGCCTGTATGCCGTAAAAAAAAATTTTTTTTAATGGCGGCCGCGAATTCCGTAATGATGTTAATCGGAATTCAATTTTTTTTAGTTTTTAAATTTTTATACCTTTTATTTTTTATTCCCAAATACCCAAAAAATTATTAACACTTTAATACAATGAAAACCTGGTTGCATCTTTGTTTTAGATGTCGAAAGGGCGTAACCAGTAGGTGGCAGTGTAGATCCATTATTTTAAATTTTTTAAAAGATAACCCATAACCTTTGTTGAAATTGAATTATGTTTTGGCTGTTTAATATAAATTTGTGTCTTGAGAAGGAAGGGCCACGTTCCAACTCAGAGGCAATGTTTTTACTGGTATCATGACTGTTAACCTTAAAATATACTTAGAACACAAGTACACACATCCATACACACATGCGCATGCACATACATACATACATACATACACACATACATACATAAGAAAGACCTGTAAGAAAAGAAAGCCATATTGTTTGATGTCCAATGAAAAACATGAAATTTTTATCATTTGTTATAGGGTTATTTTTACATAATTAGAATAAATGTCCTAGTAACTCATAAAACAGCTAAGATCCATATGCCACCTCTTAGGCCCATTTCCAACCATTTGCCTTTAATGAACTATCTCTAAAGTTTACTCCTATTATTTCCCTATCCTGTCTCTTCTGGTTAACTACTCCTAAGCTGTCCCTCTGCTATTTACAAATCTAAAGATTGAGGATTCCCAAAAGTAGACAGGTCAAAGTTGTTTGTAGTTTTGGACTGATCCATCTTGTCTTATTATTAAGGACTTTGGAAGAAGAATAATTATCCATAATCACAACAATAATCACAACAATTATAACCATTATTGTGAATTATTAATAATTATTATTAACCATTATTAGTTACAACAATCAGTAATTATGAATAATAATTGTCAATAACAATCAACAAAAATGAACAATTTATTGTTAGACTGAATTTTACCAATTATTATTAATAATCATATTTAATAACAATAACTACAACCATTAATAACAATTATTAATAATAATTAACAACAATCTATCATTAAACTGAATATGCATACTATAAACCCAATTAAAAATTGTTAACACTAAGAGGTATAAAACAAACATTTTCTATGAATTGAATGTATTTTTTGTTTGTAGTCAGCTAATTAGATTTAAACCTGTAGGATTATAATGAATTAAAAGCGGGAACTTGCATTCACTCACACATACACACAGCTTGAAGATGGGCTTAAAGAAAGATAAAACAGTTTTATTCAAAAATTTCTCATTTAAATTGAACCAAAATATCAATTTACATTGTTAAAGAGACTTTGTTTTTAAATTTTATTTATTTTTGTATGTGTATGAGTGTAGTGTCTGCATGTAGGTCTGTGCACCCGTGTCGTGCAATGCCGCGGAGGTCAGAAGAGGGTCTCGGATTCCCCTGGAACTGGAGTTCTCCTGGAATTGGAGTTACAGACGGTTCTTAGCCGCCATGTGGGTGCTGGGGATCAAACCCGGGTCCTCTGCAAGAGCAGTCGGAGCTCTTAACCGCTAGGCTATCTCCCCAGCCCCGTTAAAGAGACTTTTAACCAATGGTCCTTAAAAAAAGACAATTTATCAGAGCAAGTTTGTTTTGTTAGAACTCCAAGGCCTGTAAATTCTGCTAGAAATCCATCTGTTTCCAAAATGCTGAAATCAAAAGGATGTCACCTAAAATCAAAATTTAAAGGGCATGATTTAGATGCCATGTGCTCAGTCCGGCAGCTGGTATGCATGCACAGCAGGCAGACTGATGGTGCCAAAGCTCAAACCACGTGTGATCAAGAATTCTGTGAGATTTTTAAAGTGAAACACATTTAAAAATAGAAAGATAAAATTAAATCAACCATTTAATTTTAATTGTGCACATATATTTACTCAAAGGATATCTAGGGTACCCAGGGGTTAGTAAAACTATTACACTTTAAGTTAAGCATGCTGAAATGGATTTGAATTACTGTTAGCTAAATCCCAACCTTGGATCTACAAATAGCTGGCAGGTTTTAGGCAAGAAGAGTTAGATTTAAAGAAAACCCACAAGAAGACAAAAGAACAACACACTTTTGTCCAAAAACAGATTTTGTATACAAAATTTAATAGAAAAATGGCCAAGGCTTGAAATTATGTGAAGAGGCTGCTCTTGGAGGAGGGTGGTTCTGTGAAAGGCCTTAATTTGCAACAGAAAGAAGTGGGCTCAGGTCGAGGAGAGCTACCAGGAGAAAATTTACATATGAACAAGTTAAGATTGGAACTGAACTTGAGGCACTGGTTCCTTACAGCAGGAGTCTTTTTGGGGGGGGTGGATTTTAAAACCAGAAAGTTTTTCAGACCTACAGAATTATGAAAAATGGTTTTAATGCCAAGCAAACTGCTAAGCCTTAATATTAAATTCAGCCTTGAGGTCACTGGCTTTTGTAGCCTGCAGGAGTGACCATGCCAGGAGGCACATGCCTGGAAGGCATTGGGTGCTCCATCTGAACCAAATCAGAGCCAGGCTGCTCTCCTCCACAGTACAAAGCCCACATGCCCTCAGACCACTGTCCCATCCACCGAAACCAGCAGGAAGACGGCTCCACCACAACAGATAGATATCAGGAGAGAGAGAACAAAGAGAAGAAAAAGGCAAGATTTAGGCGTATGCATACCTAAGTTTTCAAGGTTTCCTTCTGCCCCACGTTCAGACACCAATTGTGGGGACACTGCTGAGATTTATGGCAGGGCCCACTTAATCCTGAGATGACTCATGTGGAAAATATGAGTAGGAAAGCACACCACATGTACACAGGTTGAGGTTCAAATGCAGAGAGAGATTTTATTCCAAGATGTCTGCTTAAATATCCATCATGACTCAATTCTCAGGGCAGAATCCTAAATCTTTTCGTCACTACACCCCGCCCCATGGGCGTGGCCAAGGAAGTACCATTGGATTAGAATGCTACCCATCTTAACTAAGTTTTCCCACATATAAGAACACAGTTAAAAGAATATAACTTTTCCTATGACCCCCACTGTGTGACTCTTATTAAAGTAAGTGATCCTTGATCCTTTTCTACCTAAGGAGAAATAATTAAACATGAACTCAAGATTGTTAGGTATGAGATTTGGATTCAAGTCTAGAAATGGTCATCCAACTATTTCATAGTGGTTACAGACAGCAGTCACGTGTTGTCTAGGAAGCTTTTTAAACCAGCAGAATTTCATCTGTCTGGAATAATTATACAAGTCTGATCAAAATCAGGGAAATAAATGGTCCAGAATCCACCCACTCTACATGATGATGGTGTTCTTCTGTTTTCATTCCTTCTAGCCCAAAGAAATGTCTTCTTCATGACTAATTTTTCATAACCTGTGTCAAACAGTCAGGAACATCCTGAGAGAAACACTTTTAAGTAAACCATAACTCATAGAACAGCAGATTGGCCTGCAGAGGGTCCTGCAGGAGGCCGCCCACCCCAGAGCTGTCTGTTACTGAGGAAACCACTTTCCCTGGAAAGCTACCAAAATAGCAGAAACTTTATTGCCACAGAAAATGTGGATAAAAAGCTCATCTGCCTGCCAGGTTGAAAAAGAGAAGAGCTTTGTCCCTAGAAAGCTAGTCTGCTCCTGCATGAGCAAGCATTTGCATGTTATGTTAAAGATAATTAAGTGCAACAGATAGGAAAAACATTTTTTAGGAAGTGAAATGGTGCCGGACATAGTTTCCCATGTCTATAACCCTAGCATTGAGAGGCTGAGGCAGGAAGACAAACTTCATTGTGAGGACAATCTGAGCTACATATCAAGACTCTATCTTGAAACAAACAAAAGAGGTGAGATGGTTTCTACAGTGCAGTCAAGAGCAAACGGGCTTTGGGGTCCAAAGCTTTGGCTTCCCCAGTAGCTCCTGCACTATAAACTCCCTTATCCCGGTTTTCTGTAAGTTTAGTGATGCTAGTCATGATTAAGAACAAAACTAGGGGCTGGAGAGATGGCCTAGCGGTTAAGAGCGCCGACCGCTCTTACAGAGGACCCGGGTTCGATCCCCAGTACCCACATGGCGGCTGAGAACCGTCTGAAACTCCAATTCCAGGAGAACTCCAGTTCCAGGGGAATCCGAGACCCTCTTCTGAACTCCGCGGCGTTGCACGACACGGGTGCACAGACTTGCATGCAGACAGTACATTCATACACATATTAAGAACAAAACTAGGGGCTGGAGAGATGGCCTAGCGGTTAAGAGCGCCGACCGCTCTTACAGAGGACCCGGGTTCGATCCCCAGCACCCACATGGCGGCTGAGAACCGTCTGAAACTCCAATTCCAGGAGAACTCCAGTTCCAGGGGAATCCGAGACCCTCTTCTGAACTCCGCGGCGTTGCACGACACGGGTGCACAGACTTGCATGCAGACAGTACATTCATACACATACAGAAATATATAAAATTAATAAAAAAAAAAAAAAGAACAAAACTAGACCCTCTGCCCAGCCTTTCCTGAAAGAAGAAGAATTCCAGCCAGTGCCCGGCAGTTTTCAACAGTGAGGAGGGTAAAAGGCAGCTCGCAGCAGCAGACTTGCTCCGACAGATGTCTTGTCATGTACATGATGTTCTTGGGAAGTTCCACCTCTTGGACATGCAAAGAGCAGGCTCTGTTCCTGGGCTAAATTCAGAAGTGATCGTGAACCAGGAAACATGAAAGAGGACATGCTTCTAGCTTACTGTAGTGCCAGAAGTGCTACAGGCAACTGAAGGGGAAAAGGTATCAGCAGTCTTACCCCACACTGGCTCCTGCCGCTGTGCCATTGGACTGCCAGTCGGATATGCGCACTGGATCCTGCCCCTGCGCCATTGGACTGCCAGTAGGATGTGCGCACTGGCTCCTGCCCCTGCGCCATTGGACTGCCCGTCGGATGTGCGCACTGGATCCTGCCCCTGCGCCATTGGACTGCCAGTCGGATGTGCGCACTGGCTCCTGCCCCTGCGCCATTGGACTGCCAGTCGATGTGCGCACTGGCTCCTGCCCCTGCGCCATTGGACTGCCAGTCGGATGTGCGCACTGGATCCTGCCCCTGCGCCATTGGACTGCCAGTCGGATGTGCGCACTGGATCCTGCCCCTGCGCCATTGGACTGCCAGTCGGATGTGCGCACTGGATCCTGCCCCTGCGCCATTGGACTGCCAGTCGGATGTGTGCACTGTCTCCTGCCGCTGCGTCATTGGACTGCCAGTCGGATGTGCGCACTGGCTCCTGCCCCTGCGCCATTGGACTGCCAGTCTGATGTGCGCACTGTCTCCTGCTGCTGCGCCATTGGACTGCCAGTCGGATGTGCACACTGGCTCCTGCCCCTGCGCCATTGGACTGCCAGTCGGATGTGTGCACTGGCTCCTGCCCCTGCGCCATTGGACTGCCAGTCGGATGTGCACACTGGTGCGATAGCAGCATGGCAGTTATGTGATATCCAACTGCTTTCTGAATGAAAGAGAGGCTTGCTGCATAGGAGAGATTTCATGTCTGGTGCTGTAAACCTGGTCACAAGCCTGACTGAGGCCCTGGGAGATTGGGGGACCTACTGTTATTGTTTTGCTAAATTGTCATGCTATCAAACTGCGTTTAAATATTTATATGTATACTCACAGCATTGTCCTGCTCTCGACTTGGGTCAAAGAAGCTTCTTTTCACTATGGGTAGTGGTTAATGCTGGTCTCCTAACTGGTCAAAGTGCCAAGTATAAGTAACTCTGAGTTCTCAGCTCTGGATGGGTCATCGATATAAACCTCCCACCATGCAACTCAGGGAACTTCACAGAAGAGCTGGGGGATGGGGAGGAGAGCTGGGAAACACTGTCTTCTGTGCATTACTTGGCGGCTGCACACATCAATGTGTGTGTGGTCCCCTGCACAAGACATGCCCAAGATCAAGCCAGTCAGCATTCTAGCATGGTTCATGGAGGACCCCCAATGCTACGCTCTATCAGAGGAGCTATTGCCAGTTGATGGCCACTGAGATGGGGAAATTCACTCTCCTTTGGGGATGTGGCCACTGGTATGTTGCTTATGCCCCAGTGGCTGGCCACACACAGGTGTGGATAATGAGGGGGGGCACAAATTGGACTCAGGGAATTAATAACAAAAATAAATAGAGGGCATGAAGCTGGGAGGAAGATTAGGTAGGTGCACAAGTAGGAGTTGGAGGAAGGTGGAATTGGATGGATATGATCAATATACTTTGTATAAATGGATGGAATTTTCAAAGAATAAAAAAATCTTTTTATTTTATTTTTGGTCTTTTTGAGTCAGGGTCTCCCTGTAGCTCTAGTTGGTCTGGAACTCACTGTGTGGACTAGGCCAGCCTCCATCTCACAGAGATTCACCTGCTTCTGCTTCCTGAGTGCTGGGAGAAAGAGAAAGCATCTTGTTGGGCCATATGTAACCCTCGAATGTCTCGGGCCATGTGTGCCGTCGCTGGACTTCTCGGGACTAAGTATATGGCTAGGTAGTGCTGGAAGTTGTGGACAGTAGCCCATCACCTTCAAGGAGCTTGTGTTACTTTTCTCCTTACTGTGACCAAATACCTGGCAAGAAGCAATTTAAGAGAGGAAGGGTTCATTTTGGCTTACAGTCCTAGGAGATGGAGCCTGTTGTGCAGGGCAAGGCATGGCGACAGAAATGAGGTGGCTGTTCACATTGTGAACATAGGAAGCAGAAAATGGCAGAAGTAGAGCTGAGCTCTGAATCTCCAAGGCCTGCCCTCCCACTTCTCTAGTCAGACTCCATCTCCTAAAGTTCCACAATATTTCCAAATAGTCCCACCAGCTGGGACCAAGTGCTCAAGCACGTGAGCCTGTGGAGACCTTTCCTATCTAAACCACAGCAGGACTCCCTGGGGCTTTCTCTCAGTGTGTTGATTCTCAAGTTTTGAAAGTAAGAGCACATCCCTAATCAAATACCTCATGGAAATAACTGTATTCAATCAGACTTTAAAGTTGCAACTACCAAAAAGATTTTCCCACAACTTCCTAGATGCTCAGTTGGAGCAACTGTGACTCTTGACAGCATAAACAATAAACTAACATTTGTCTTATTAAAAGGACCTAACCAAACATGAAGTGGGGACAGAGACAGTATAGAGTTGTTTACTTCATTCTTGTTCCCCTAAGCAAATGGAGTCAAGGAGATCCTGTCTCCTGAAATGACCTCAACCGGGCCTTGGGGGATACGGTTCCACTTTATACATCATTTTCAACATTCACTATAAAGTGTGTGGGTAGATTGAAGTAAGACTTGAAATTGAGTGGCTTCCAAAGAAAATTACTATAAATTAGAAACTTGAATATAGCTATTCATCGTCTGGACTTAGGGTATGAATGAATCATTAATTACAGCCAGAAAAAAAAATGATGCTGTCTCAGACAGGAGGGCAAAAGGAAATCCTTTCTGACTAGGCAGTATGGCAGGAACTCAGAGCCCCGATGCCAACCCAGCATCAAGTACATGGAAGGTAAGCCACGAATGAGGGAGAATGAATAGATAGCTTGGAGGCAGAAGGTCTAGGTCTCCTTCTGCACCTTCACTTCTAAACGACACACCCTAATTTCCAAATTCCAAATTTCTATCCCTACTTCTAGTCTGTTTGTAAAGCAGATAACAAATTACTTATATCAAAACCAATGAAAAGCCCAGGCCCAGATGGTTTCACAGCAGAATTCTATAAAACATTTAAAGAGGTCTTACAACCATTACTACTCAAACTGTTCAGAAGAATACAGAGGAAAATCTCCCAAATTCCTTCTATGAAGCCAGCATCATTCTAATATCAAAACCAGGCAAAGACACAAACAAGAAAGAAAAGTATAGACACATCTCATTAATGAACACAGATGCAAAGATTCTCAACAAAATAATTGCAGATCACATACAGACCCACATCAAAGATCATCCATCATGACCAAGTTGGATTCATACCAGAGATGCAGGGCTGGTTCAAGATACGTAAAATCAATAAATATCATAAAACACATAAATGGACCGAAAGACAAAAACCACACTATCATCTCAATTGATGCAGAAAAAGCCTTAGACAAAATCCAGCATCCATTCATGCTTAAAGTCCTAGAGGGAATTGGACTGGGATTTATTTAAGCTAATTCAGAGAAGCACTTGTATAGGAGAAGGGGAATTGACATATCCTTAGAACTTGTTATAAACTAATAGACAAACATTTTCATACATGCTACCCCATGTAATAGAATCCAGTGTTCATTGTTACAAAGTAATCATTAATAAATGTGTTCTTGGCTTATTGTATTTTGCTTGAATTTATTGAGACAGGGTCTTATATCAAGCTGGCCTCCAATTGCTATGTGTTTTAGTTTGTCTTCCATTGCTGTGACAAAACACTCTGACCAACACCAACTTGGGGAGGAAAGGGTTTATTCAGCTTACATCTCCTGGGTCACAGTTCTCAGGGAGCCCAAGGCAAGAACTCAGGGCAGGAACCTGGAGGCAGGAGCTGAAGCACAGGCCATGGAGGAGTATTGTTCACTGGCTTGCTCCCCTGGCTCATGCCCAGCCTGCCTTCTTATACCATACACAACCACCTGTCCAGCTCACTCATTGTGAGCTGGGCCCTCCCACACTGCTCGACCATCAAGACAATACTCCACAGATGTGTCCACAGGCCAATCCAATGGAGCCAATTCCCCAGTTGAGGCTCCCTCCGCCCAGGTGTGTCAAGTTGACGCTAAAGCTATCCAGCACACCGTGTAAGCCAGAAAGACTTTGAACTCCTGGCTGCATCTCCCAAGCTCTAGGCTTACATCATGCTCACCCCACCTGGATTTACTGATTTTTTCTTAATGTGTATGAGTATTTTCCCTGCACATATATAAACACACCCATATATGTGATGCCAGAGGTGGCCAGAAGAGGGTGTCAGATCCCCTAGAACTGAAAGTATTGGGTGGTGGTTAGTCACCATGTGGGAGCTGGGAACTGAACACAGGTCCTCTGCAAGAGCAGCCAATGGTAGCATAAGAGCTAAGCCATCTCTCCAGCCCCATTAGTGACTTTTTTTAAAAAATATATTCAGTTGCATCCTGTAACGGCTACTCAAAGCCTTCCTTGGTTCTATGTTGGAAAGGGCAGCATCCTTGGATGAGGAATTTGGTATGGATGCTCACAGCTGTGGGCCCTACCTAGATAGACCAGCTTGACTAACCCAACACAGAGGAATTTTTTTATACATAGTTCAGTATCAATTCTGAGTGTTCTTGATCTATAATAGACTCTTTTAAAATAGCATTCTTAACATTATAGTAAGTAAAATGAATAGGTTGAATGAACTGTTGCATAAAAGATATTAATAAACATGGAAACAGACAAGCAGTAGGTGTTAGGCTCAAGTTGACTCCCATAAAAAATTGACATGGCACCAAAATATGGTGGGCTGTACCCGTAATCCCAGCACTTAGAAGGCAGAAGCAGAACAAAAATTTGAAAGCAGTCAAAGCTAAACTGCATGTCAAAACAATGAGTTCAATCTCAAAAAGTAAAAAAATCTGTTTGGCAACTCAGTCATCTTCCCTGTCCTGCTTCCTCAGTCATCTTCCTACTGTCCATTCCTCCGTCATCTTCCTTCTCTCTCTTCCTCTGTCATCATCCCAATTGCTCTTCCTCTGTCCCCTTAATGCTCTTTCTTCCTCTCTCACCTTCCTGCTCTCTTCCTCGGTCATCTTCTTGTTCTCACTTCCTCTCTCATCTTCCTCTTCTCTCTTCCTGTCACATCTTACTCCTCTCTTCCTTTCTTGTCTTCCTGCTCTCTCTTCCTTGGTCATCATGGCTCATATTCCTCTTCTCCCTTCCTGTCTCATCTTCCTGCTCCCTCTCTGCTCTCTTCTTCCTGTTCTCTCTTCCTCTGTCATCTTCCTGCTCTCTCTTCCTGTTTCTTCTTACTGCTCTCTCTTCCACTGTCATCTTCCTGTTCTTTCTTCCTCTGTCTTCCTCCTGCTCTCTCTTCCTGATTCTTCTTCCTGCTCTCTCTTCCACTGTCATCTTCCTGTTCTTTCTTCCTCTGTCTTCCTCCTGCTCTCTCTCTTCCTGATTCTTCTTCCTGCTCTCTCTTCCTCTGCCATCTTCCTCTGTCACTTTTCTTAATTAGATTAACTCCCAGGATAGTGCTGGAGCAGTCCAGCAATGGCTGCAACTCACTGGAGAGACTGAGATTCTGGTTGTTATTCAGTCCAGGAGGCTGGATGTCTCAGTAGTCCCCATCTGATGCTGAAAGCCTGATGGATTCTGGGAGATCTGCTAGCCTTCAGTCTAAATTGGAATCCCAGGTGTTGGTCACAGCAGCAAGTTGTGCGAGAGAAGGCCAGTGGCAAAGTGCAAGAGCTCCCTTCTTTCGGGGCCTTTTATACCGGCTGCCGTCGGAAGGTAACGCCCACATTTAGGGCGGGTCCAGCTTCAAATGATTAAATCAGAAGATCTCTTTCTCATTTTAGTTACTCCCTAATCCATTCAAGTTGACACTCTGGGTTAACCATTGCAAGACCACTCCTTTTTAACTTGACACAGAATAGCATCTCCTTATGTTATGGCTAAGTTTCAAATGAAAATAATGGCAGGGTCATAATTCCACCTAACATGATATAATTATCCCCCATCCAATCACAACACATTATGTAGAGAGAGTAGGTGCTAAGGTCTTTGAGGAATACTTAGCCAGATCAATAGCTTCATACCAGGTACCAGGGTATATGCTAATCTGCTCAAGTAAGGAGACCAACAGCTGCAATTGGTGTCACTATTTGATTGAGGTTTTGATAGTCAGCTGTCATTCTCCATGATCCATCTGTATTTTTCATAGGCCAAATGGGAGTGTTAAAGGGAGATGTGGTAGGAACCACCACCCAAGCCAGACCAGGATTTCTGGCTTTAACTGTTGATGAGAATTTTACTAAAAGCTAGTAAAAGGCAGTTTATTTACTTATTTTTGGTCCTTTAAGACAGGGTCTCACTGTAGCAGCTGGCCTGGAACTCACAGAGGTCCACCTGTCTCTGCCCCCTGAGTGCTGGGATTAAAGGTGTGGTGGGATTAAAGGTGTGCACCAGCTCATAGGGCAGTTTAAAGCAGACGTAAGCCTGAAGGTTAAAGGCAGAAGAGTTGCTCTAGGGGAGGAAAAGGGCAAGCTATGCAAGCTAGCAGGGCCTCACCCAACTCCCACCCCAAACAGGCCACATCCACCCACATTCAGAGTCCCACTGCAGGAAACAGTACTCATGACAAAGCCAGAAAGTTGACATAGAAAGACAATTCACCCCCAGCTCTGAAGGTGAGTTAACATATTGAATCAAACGTACAATCAGCTGGAGTTTGGTTTTCTCAAACTGGTTTTCAGTCCCTCAGGGGTGTTAAAGCAACACAAACCAGGCTGAACACTGAAACCAAAATACTTCCAAAGCATGCAAACAATAGAGATATCTCAAAACAACCATTTTGAAAGCAAACCCTAACCAGAAGGCATTAACAATAAGATCCTTAAACAAACAACTCAGATACTGTTTTGTATGAACAATTAGCACTTAAAAGTTGTGAAACATTTAATAGACTCAGGAACATGGTTTTAAGGATGTCAAGGGCACCCAAATTTATAAGGCTTTTAAATCCATTATCAAATATCCATATTTAAGATCTGCGCTTATGCATTTTAATCAGGCATGCCAAAATTAATAATTCTGTGCACAATAAAAGAATGAAAAGAAAACTGAAGTGGCCACTTTGTTTTAATAGAAACATAAGACAACTATACATGATTGAATTACATGAGATCTCAACGTGTGAGAAACTTTGCACACATGAAATAGTTATATGAGTCTCAAACACATGGAAAAATGATTACCATAAACACACGTGACATAATTACAGGATAACTAGGTGCACCTGAAACAAAATAGTTAAGTTTGGTTAGGATGATCTTTTGCAAATAAGCACTTTGTCTTTTGGAGAACTCTTCTCTATAATCTCTTGGCTATGGGGCAGTTCTCCCTCCTCTTCTGATAACTATGAGGTTGGGTTTTAGGGTTTAAGTAGCCTCCATCTGGACTCAGGCTAATGTCAAGCCACTCAACTACACAGAAAGTTCTCAATTTAGAGGGTTTCGTCTTAGTCCCATACTCTCCTACATAGCCTATTAAAGTTGTCCATCATTGCGGGGCATGGTGGCGCACACCTTTAATCCTAGCCCTGGGGAGGCAGAAGCAGGTGGATTTTTATGAGTTCAAGGCCAGCCTGGTCTACAGAGCAAGTTCCAGGACAGCTGGGGCTACAAGGAGACCCTGTCTTGAAAAGACCAAAAAAAAAAAAAAAGTTGTCCATCATCATCTGGAGGATCCAGTGTGCACCTGTCACTTAGACTGGGAGGAACCCATTTGAAATTTAAGGCACTTGTTTCCTAGCTGTTCGCACTAAATTCCTGTTCTACCTGTACAGGCCAGCAATTTGGAATCACATCAAAGCTTAACTACAGGCCTCTTTCCTACCTGGATTCCTGAGTTTTACCTAAATGGGGCCAGCACTTCAGAATCATATTGAGTTTAACTGAGGTCCCCTTTCCTGATTCCTTTTTTTAACTATATTGGGCCAGCATCTCAGAATCAAAGCAAGGTCTTAATTGTCCCCTTTCCTTCCTGACTGGAGGCCAGTGCCATCTTGGGATCACATGACGACTGCATGCAGCCTCCTCAATGGCTCAGCCCACACCCGCTTCCAACTGTTGAACTGGGAGGGCCCTTTCCTTATTTGTTGTATTAGTCAAGGTTCTCTAAAGAAACAGAATCAATCAAATATATATATATATATATATATATATATATATATATATATATTGATTGATTTACTCACAGGATAGAGTCCGAGTAGTCCAACAACAGCTGCATCTCATGGGGGAGGCTGAGAATCCAGGTATTTGCTCAGTCCACAAGGCTGGATGTCTCAGTAGTTCCAATCCAGAGCCTGATGGATTCCAGGAGATCTGCCCGTCTTCAGTCTACCCTGGGATCTAAGACTGGATGGCAGCAGCAAGACGAACTCACCAGTGAGGGAGAAGGTAAGTAGCAAAAAAGGGCACGTGAAGATTTCTTTACCGTCTACACCTTCCTGATGACAAATTTAAACATAGATAACAGGTGTTATATAGATGGATATATACATGGCTGTTTAAGCAGTGACATCCCTGTGGATTTAATTCCCGTAAAAGCTTTAACTGGACTGGATTTGACAGTCACCACAATTCTGGACACTTTTAGGAGACAAAAAGGGTACATGATGAGCAAGCGTACAAGGTCTGAGAGACCCAGATCCATTCTGGTTCTGCCTCTTATTGGCTACATTGCTTGGGTTTTCAGTTACACACAACGGAACCCATCTTTAAAGATGGGACAGAGTCTCCCGAGAAGAAGTCTGGGTTGATTACATGGGCCTGGATTGCAGGCTTGCAGGCCTCAGGAGCCAGGCGGGCAACGTTCCACCTAGGACACCACACTTGTACCATTGAGCACTGTCCTCCATGTGGCTGCTGAGACTCATTGGGATTCTCCTGTGCTTTGTAACACTTCTTTCCAAGTTGGCCTCTCAAAGGTACATATCCAATAGTCAGGATCAGGCGCTGGCCTGCTGCTTCCCTAAGAATCTCAGTGCTTGGAGTCTTCATTTTTCCCACTACAGAGCTTGAGGGAGCTTCATGATTCATATTCTGCAGGTGTCCCATGAATGTTAGCCTCCCTCTCTGCCTTCCTGATGCCTCAGCTCCCTGGGTCTGTAAACTTCTGCCAACAACCTGCTGTACTAGTTACTTCTCTCACCACTGTGGAAACACTATCTGATGAAGAGAACTTAAAGGAAGGGTGAACTGGGGCTCACAGTTTGAGGATACGGTCCTTCATTTGCAGGGAAAGTGTGATGATGAGAGCAGCTGTAGCTGTGCTGGCAGGAATGTGAGGCAATGGTCACACAGACAGGAAGCAGAAAGAGATGAATGCTGATGTTTACCTCCATTTTCTCTCTTTCTCCCCTTGTTATGCAGCTTAGGGCCCCAACCCATGTGATGGTGCCACCTACATTCAGGGTAAATCTTCTCTCCTTAAACTTCTTTGGAAACATCCTCACAGGCACACTCAGGAATGCATCTGTTATAGTCGGCCTCAGTTGTCAACTTGACACACCTGGAAAGAGGGAACTTCAACTGAGGAATCCCTTCCATCGGATTGGCCAACAGGCAGATCTGTATGGCATTCACTTGATTGCTAATTGACATAGAATGACCCAGCCAAGTGTGGGCAGTACCAGCACCAAGCAGGTGGACCTCCGTTGTATAAGAAGGGTAGCTAAAGCCAGGCGTGGTGGCGCACGCCTTTAATCCTAGCACTCGGGAGGCAGAGGCAGGCGGATCTTTGTGAGTTCAAGGCCAGCCTGGTCTACAGAGTGAGTTCCAGGTCAGCTGAGGCTACAGGGAGACCCTGTCTCGAAAAGACCAAAAAAAAAAAAAAAAGAAGGGTAGCTAAGCAAGCCAGAAGAGGTGAGCTAGGAGACAGCATTCCTGCATGGTCTCTGCTTCACTTCCCACTCTGAGCTCCTGCCTTGCCCTTCCTTAGTGATGAACTGTATTCTGTGGACTGAAATAAACCCTTTCCTCCCCATCTTGCTTCTGGTCATGGTATTTATCATAGTAACAAAATGCAAACTACAGTAGTTTCCTAAATTATTCTCAATATCAGATACCCTCAAGTTGATGACCAAGATCAGCCATCAGGCTTGTTACTGCACAGCCTCTGTGTACAATGTGTGTGTGTGTGTGTGTGTGTGTGTGTGTGT
>VZQC01001128.1:1302132-1395784 GCA_009823505.1 Rhizomys pruinosus | reverse complement strand
TATGACTGATAGGTTTGTGTTGCTTCCTTTTGCCTTATTATCCATTTGTGGTTTGGGTTTTGGTTTCTACTTCTGCAGTTATGCTTTTATTGATTTCTCTTTCTAGGTGCCTGGGGTTGGTTGCTCCTTTCTTCTGTTCTTTGAATTGCTTCAAGTATTCTCTGAAGGGTTGGTTTTCCGGACATGTATTCTTTCAAGTTGTTTATGTCATGGAAGATTTTTCTCTCTCCTTCAACTATAATTGACATTTTTGCTGGGTATAGTAACCTGGGTTGGCATCTATTGTCCCTTAACACTGGGAATGCTTTGCTCC
This sequence comes from Rhizomys pruinosus, assembly GCA_009823505.1. Classification (NCBI taxonomy): domain Eukaryota; kingdom Metazoa; phylum Chordata; class Mammalia; order Rodentia; family Spalacidae; genus Rhizomys; species Rhizomys pruinosus. The sequence goes on along the minus strand of VZQC01001128.1, from coordinate 1,395,471 downwards.
AGGTTCTTCTTGCTTTCATAGTTTGCATTGGGAAGTCAGTTGTAATTCTGATAGGTTTCCCCTTATAGGTCACTTGTTGTTTTTCTCTTGTGGCTTTAAGGATTTTGTCTTTGTTTTGGGTGTCTAGCACTTTAACTATGATGTGGCGTGGAGAATTTCTTTTCTGATCTTGTCTGTTTGGAGTTCTATGTGCTTCTCATATTGGTATTGGTTTGTCCTTTTTTAGTTTGGATAAGTTTTCATCTATTATTCTGTTGAAGATCTGATCAATACCATTCTCTTGGGATTCTTCTCCTTCCTCTATTCCTATGATGCGGAGCTTTGATCTTTTCATAGTGTCCCCCAGCTCCTGGTTGTTCCACTTTTCTGTATTTTTAAATTTTTCATAATCTTTCTTTGAGGTTTTTAGGTGTTCTGTGTTATCTTCCAGGTCTGATATTCTTTGTTCTGCTTCCTCGATTCTGCTTCTGAGGCTTTTTCCATTCCTTTCCTCTTGATGGGATGAGTGTTTGATTTCCTTTTTCATTTCCTCTTCTGATTTTTTAAGTATTTCTACCTCTTTTTGGAGCTTCTCAATCTCTTCTTGTAGCTCTTTGGTTCCCTGGTTGATTTCTTTATCTTTTTCTTTATCTTTTCAGTGTTTCTACTTCCTTCCAGAGCTTGTCATTCTCTCTCTCTAGGTCCTTCTTGACTTCCTCATTCTCTTTTCTTAGTTCTTTGATTTGTCCTTTATAATCTTGTAGTTCTTTAAATATGTTCCCAATTGTGTTTCTGATGTCCGTGTCCTGGGGCATCCCCAGAGGGATCCCACTGCAGGAGTCTTCCATAGGGTTGGTAAAGCTTGGTGCAGGATTATCCTGCCCCTTTCCAGTGTTGTCTCTTCTTCGTGATCCTGGCATATGGGCTTCTCCTTGCCTGTATTATAATGTGAGTCCTAAATGCCTTTTCACTGTGTTGAAGGCTTGCTTTGCTTGCCTCCTTCAGATGCCTCTTCGTAATCCCAGTTGGGGGGGGGGCTCTTCAGCCAGTGCCCCAGTACCTTCCGCTGGCCTCAGAAGATCTCAATCTCAAGAGTCACACAAGCCCACCTTTAATACCGGCTGGGAGGATAACTCCGTCCCCACAGCCACAAAATCCAATCAAGTCAAAGACCACACCTTTAATCCCAGCTGGGAGGATAACTCCGACCCCACAGCCACAAATGCCAATCAAGCCAAAGACAGCTGTCTCCTGCTCTTCCTTCAGCTGGCCTCAGGAGATCTCTACACTAGATTTCTTCAGGAAATTGTCAGGCAACTACTCAGGTACTCAGGTGCAGTATGAGCTGAGGTGCTGCATCTCATGTGATCGGCTTTCCTTAGCTGCGTTCCTCACAGGCAGTTGTCAGGAGGAGCTCTTTGCTTCTGGGGCCAGAACTCCCCATTCCTTTGTGTTGGTTGGCCTTGGCACCATTAGCAATTTTTTTTTTTTTTTTGGTCTTTTCGTGACAGAGTCTTCCTATAGCTCTGACTGTCCTGGAACCCACTCTGTAAACCAGGCTGGCCTTGAACTCTCAGAGATCCGCCTGCCCCTGCCTCCCAAGTGCTAGGATTAAAGGCGTGCACCACCACGCCCTGCACCATTAGCAGTTTTTATAACTCTGCTCGGTTGGAGTCTAGGTTTTTTTAAAGAGACAGGAATTCTCCTGCCACCTTTTATCTGAATCTCCTGGTGGAAGTAAGCAAGGAGAAAAGGTATTTGCTGCCAACAACTGAAGAAGTGGAAGAAAAGATGGAGGGACCCACTGAGGCTGTAAAACTTCAGCTGAACTCAAGCATCTATGCTTGGTCATTTCCCATGGTCATTCATCGGACTCTATAAGTTCAATTTGGGAATATGGAACAGAACTTGAAACATGTTTTTGCTATCATGAATGACTTGACCTTTGCAAACAACTGTTGGAATGTTTCTGAGGCAATTTAAACAAAAGCAAATGCTCGCAGATCACCGATGTTCGGTGCGCACCGATGTTCGGTGCCTTTCCCCGGCAGATTCATCAAGCTTGCAGAGGTATTGAGTGACACAATTTGTAGCCCACTAGCAGCCCGCTCTGGGGTTTACAGAAAGCAGAACTGTTTCAAAGGGGCTGGAGAGCCCAGTGAGGTTGCACACACCTAGAGGTGGAGCCAGGAGGGTCAGAGCAAGGCCAGCCTGGGCTATGCAGCAAGTCTGAGGCTAGCTTGGGCCATGGGAACCTATCTCAAGAAGCTGGGAGAAATGCAGAGGGGGGAGGGGGAGGGCTGACGCCGCCAGTATGCGGAAAGGCTGCCTGAAGAGTCGTGGTAATAGAGGGGCCTCGTTTTCATATTCTGGCATCTAGTATCCTCTGCTCAGTTATCAAAAGGCAAGAGGCATAAAAAGTACACATTACAGAATGAGATTATTGGGGGGGGGGTCACAAGATGTGGTGAAGATGCTACCACATGCGCACGGCCTAAGGAAGGCCCTTGGCGCCTTCTGTTGTCCAGGACAATGGATGAAAACTGCACACAGGGAGGGAGTCTCTAAGCAGAAAAATTCCTCTCCCTGGTTGTCAGTGAGAGGCCGGCTCCACCTGCAGCCCACCTCCTGCTCCTTCACTGCAGAGGATTCTAGCATGCAGGTGCGGATTCCCACCCACCTAGGCAGGAAGCCAGTGGGACATTGCTAGGTAGCCAAAGCAGAGCTAACACTGCCTAGAGGTGGTGTTCTAGACTGCTGTGCTAAGGCCACTGGGAAATTCTCAGCTTTCCAAATGACTTCCAGGAACCACCTCCCTCTACCCTATCATGCTTGCTCCACAAAGGAGAGCTGGGGAGAGTGTGTTACTATTACAGCAGGCAGTAGTTTCAGCTAAGCCTGAGGGGACCTTCGAGGTGACCAATCTAACAAGCTGTCCTTTCTCTTGCCTGGAATGCCCTGCCCTCTAAGTATACTGCTATCTAAAGTAGTTTCTCAGGGCTGTGCCAGCCTAGCCAGCAAGCACTGTGGAGCAGTGGTCAGTGCACTGACACATGGCAGTACACGGCCTGACCTTGGATCCATCACTATGACTCAACTATATGAGGCATTCAGAGTTTAAAAACAACAAAACAGCTCCCATTACTTTAATGTGGCAAGAGGGAGACTTAAAAAAAAAAACAAAACAAAAAAAAACACCTGTGGCGAGTGGCTTCATCAGAAAGTGAATGTGCCTCTAACAACTTACACAGGCTGGGTGCTGTTTTAAAGAGACACTGATTTTTATCTTTTATTTATTTATTTATTTTTTTGCTATGTAGTCCAGGTTGGCCTCAAACTCACCCTGATCCCTCTGCCTCCCAAGTGCTGGGAGAAACAGGAAGGCCACACACACCTACTTCTCCTAGCACCACAGCAGTCCACTAGTCCTCTGGAAAGGGACCACGATTGGCAATTCAGGAAAGTGTGAAGGAGCAGCATGCAGCAACAAAGAGTGGCTGTCCTCTGTGCGGGCCTTCACGGCTACCGGGTGCAGATTCCAAGGAAAAGTTAAGTAGTGTGTGCGGTGAGTGCGCACACCACACACTGCTGTGACCTATACATATAGGTAGTGTGTGCGGTGAGTGCGCACACCACACACTGCTGTGACCTATACATATAGGTAGTGTGTGAGATGAGTGCACACACCACACACTGGGGTAACCTATATACATAGGTAGTATGTGAGGTGAGTGCGCACACCACACACTGCTGTGACCTATACGCATAGGTAGTGTGTGAGGTGAGTGCACACACCACACACTGCTGTGACCTACACGCATAGGTAGTGTGTGAGGTGAGTGCGCACACCACACACTGCTGTGACCTACACGCATAGGTGGTGTGTGAGGTGAGTGCGCACACCACACACTGCTGTGACCTACACGCATAGGTGGTGTGTGAGGTGAGTGCGCACACCACACACTGCTGTGACCTACACGCATAGGTGGTGTGTGTGCGGTGAGTGTACGAACAGGGAAGGGGGAGGGAAACCGGACACAGAATGGCTGTGACCGTACGACGCATAAAGGTGGAATGTGGGTGGTTAAGGTGATGTGGCGGTCACAAGGGGGGGCCTCAGGCAGGCTGCTTTGACCTAGCACGCATAAGGATTCGTGTTTTGATGTGCGGTGGGTCTCACGGCCACACACTGCTGTTACCGGAGTAAACACACGAGCATAGGGGGGGGGGAAAAAGGGGGGGGGAAGGAAAAAAGAGAGGGAGGAAGGGGGGGAAAGGAGGGAAAGGGGGGGGAGAAAAAAGGGGGGGGAAGGGAAGGGGGAGAAGGGGGGGGGGGGAAAGAGGGGGGAAGGGGGGAGAAAAGAAAGAGGAAGGGGGAAGGAAAGAAAAAAAAAAAGGGGGACGGGAGAAGAAAAGAAAGGGAAAAAAAGGGGGGGGGGAGAAAAAAAAAAGAGAAAAGTGTGTGAGGTGCGTGCGCACACCACACACTTGGGGGGACTGGTGGCCTGCCCGCGCCTAGGTGGTGTTGTGGTGAGGAAGGAGTATGGCGCAACACCGACAACACTTACTGTGCGCGTAGCACAGGCGCAATAGGAAGTGGTGTGTGTGTGGTGCGGGGTGAGTCAGCAGCACCACACACTGCGTTTGACCATAAGCACACGCATAGGTTATGGATGTGTTGCAGGGGAGTCGCACACCACAAAGCTAGCTGTGACCCGGTGGAGGCACGCATAAGTGTGTGTTTGCGGTGAGTGTCGCACAAAAGGAGGAAGGAGAGAAAGAAACCACACACTGCTGTGACCTACACTCATAGGGTGTTGGTGGTGAAGGGAGAAAGGGAGGCGGATGAGGGTGATCACAGGAGCACAACGCACGATGTGGGTTGACCTAGCAACGCATAGTTAGTGTGTAAGTGCGTAGCCCCCCCGCAAGGACACCACGACTAGCTAAGCTGGTTACTACACGCGTAGGTAAGGGTGTTGGTGCGGTGTGTGCGGGCGCACACCACACACTGCTGTGACCTGCACGAAAACAGGTAGTGTGTGTGCGTGAGGCGAACACCAGCAAAACTGCGGGGTAAAATGCCCATACACGCTGAGTATGTTGTTGGTGCGTGCGCACACCAAGACAGCTAGCTGTGACCGGTACAGCGGGCATAGGTAGTGTGTAGTGTGGTGCCACGGCCACACACTGAGCTGGTGACCGGAATTCCGCATTGTGAGTTGGAGTTGTGTGCGTGCTCACAGCCACACACTGCTGTGGACCTACAACATAGGGAGTGTGTTGGGGCGTGCGACACAACACACTGTGTGACCTACCGCAGAGGTAAGTGTGTGCGTGCGACACCACACACTGCTGTGACTACACGCATAGTAGTGTGTGTGCGTGCGCACACCACACACTGCTGTGACCTACACGCATAGGTAGTGTGTGTGCGTGCGCACACCACACACTGCTGTGACCTACACGCATAGGTAGAGTGTGTGCGTGCGCACACCACACACTGCTGTGACCTACAAAACGCATAGGTAGGGGTGTGGTGGCTGTGAGTGCCGCAACACCACACAAACTGCTGTGGACCTACGCGCACAGGTAGTGTGTGTGCGTGCGCACACCACACACTGCTGTGACCTACACGCATAGGTAGTGTGTGTGCGTGCGCACACCACACACTGCTGTGACCTACACGCATAGGTAGTGTGTGTGCGTGCGCACTACCAAACACTTGCTGTGTACCGTACAACGCATAGGGTAGTGTTTGTTCCGTGCTCACACCACACACTGCTTGGTTACCTACACGCATAGGTAGTTTGTGTGTGTGTGTACACCACACACTGGTGTGACCTACACGCATAGGTAGAGTGTGTGCGTGCGCACACCACCCACTTCTTTGGACCGTACACCATATGTAGTGTGTGTGCTTGCGCAAACCACACACTTGCTGTGACCTACACCATAGGTTAGTGTGTGTTCGTGCGCCACACACACACTTACTGTGACCTACACGCATGAGTAGTTGTGTGTTCGTGGAGTGCGACAACCACACACTGCTGTGACCGTACACGCATAGGTAGTGTGGTGTGCGTCGCGACACCAACACGCTGACCTACACGCATAGGTTAAGTGTGTGCTGCTCACACCACACACTGCTGTGACCTATACACATAGGTAGTGAGGTGAGTGCACACACCAAACAAGGGTGTTTCCTATATACATAGGTAGTGTGTAAGGTAAGTGTGCACACACCACACACTGGGGTAACCTATATACATAGGTAGTATGTGAGGTGAGTGCGCACACCACACACCGCTGTGACCTACAAGCAATAGGTAGTGTGTGTGGTAGTGCACACACCACACACTGCTGTGACCTACACGCATAGGTAGTGTGTGAGGTGAGTGCACACACCACACACTGCTGGGACCTACAACGCATAGGTAGTGTTTGATATGAGTGCACAACACACCAACAGAGCTGCTGTGACCTACACGCATAGGTAGTGTGTGAGATGAGTGCACACACACACACTGCTGTGACCGGTACAGCATAGGTAGTGTGTGCGTGGCACACCCACACTCTGTGACCTATACGCCATAGGTAGTTTGTGAGGTGAGTGCGCACACCACACACTGCTGTGACCTATACGCATAGGTAGTGTGTGAGGTGAGTGCACACACCAAACAAGGGTGTTTCCTATATACATAGGTAGTGTGTAAGGTAAGTGTGCACACACCACACACTGGTGTGACCTATACACATAGGTAGTGTGTGAGGTAAGGGCACACACAAACACAAGTGGTGGACCTACACCATAGGTAGTGTGGGGGGGGGGGGTGAGGTAAGTGCACAGGCACCACACACTGCTGTGGAACACACTCATAGGTAGGTGTGTGTGTGAGTGCACACACCACACACTGCTGTGACCTACACGCATAGGTAGTGTGTGAGGTGAGTGCGCACACCACACACCGCTGTGACCTACACGCATAGTTAGTGTGTGAAGATGAGTGCGCACCCCACACACTGCTGTGACCTACAAGCATAGGTAGTGTGGGGCGTGCGCACACCACACACTGCTGTGACCTATACGCATAGGTAGTGTGAGGTGAGTGCACACACCACACAAGGGTGTGACCTACACACATAGGTAGTGTGTGAGGTAAGTGCACACCACACACTGCTGTGACCTATACGCATAGGTAGTGTGTGAGGTGAGTGCACACACCACACACTGGGGTATCCTATATACATAGGTAGTGTGTGAGGTGAGGGCACACACCACACACTGCTGTGACCTATACGCATAGGTAGTGTGTGAGGTGAGTGCACACACCAAACAAGGGTGTTTCCTATATACATAGGTAGTGTGTAAGGTAAGTGTGCACACACCACACACTGCGTGTGACCTATACACATAGGTAGTGTGTGGGTGAGTGCACCCACAACAACAGGGTTAACACGGAGTGGTGGAAGCACACACCACACACGGTGCAATGGTAGTGTGTAAGGCAACCACACTGGGACTACACATATGGTAGTGTGTAGGTGAGTGCACACACCACACACTGGTGTGACCTATACACATAGGTAGTGTGTAAGGTAAGTGCACACACCACACACTGCTGTGACCTATACACATAGGTAGTGTGTGAGGTGAGTGCACACACCAAACAAGGGTGTTTCCTATATACATAGGTAGTGTGTAAGGTAAGTGTGCACACACCACACATTGCTGTGACCTATACGCATAGGTAGTGTGAGGTGAGTGCACACACCACACAAGGGTGTGACCTAGACACATCCATAGCCTGCGTGTGGCCACACATCCATGTTTCCTCACTGCTCTGAATGGGATACATACACAGCAAGAACTGGACCAAAACCAATGACCTCTCTGGGAACATGAGAGGGGCAACTGGCAGCACAAACTCTCCCAGGGCACGTTTATTGCACTGATCAGTGGAGCACTGAAGGAGCCCATCCTGACAGGCGATATCTCTTTATCAGAAATAAAGTGGAAATAAACGCACCTATGTCACTTTTCTGTGGTCGGATATGATACAAATAAACAAAACAAGAAGTTACCTTACTATAACTGCGGAGGATTCTAAGGAGCCATCTCTTGTTCTGGTGCTCTCCCCTCCTCTTCCTCCAGAGGCGGGAAAGGCAGGTCCTCAGGAGACGCTGCAGTGGCCGGCTGATGGAAGGAGCAGTTCTTTCCTATAAAAGCAAGAATGAGTGAGAAGTAGTGGAATGTCTCCTTCTGCACTTGGGACGATGGACGGTTGGACATGAAGAGTCCACTTGTTGGAAGGCGAGCAGTGAGGCTGTGGGAGGGAGGGTGAGCTTGTGGAACAGTATTCTTTATGCTAACCTTGGCAACGGACGCACACAGCAATGGCTTCCCTGATCCTTTCCTTAGGGTGCAGCAGTCTTAATAAAAAATATTGTCGTGGCGCATGCCTTTAACCTAGCACTTTGGGCAGGCAGAGGCAGGGTGTGCATCTTTTGAGTTCAAGGGCCAGCTGGCCTCAGAGCCAGAACTTGATTTCCAGGGACAGCTGGGGCTACAAGGAGGACCTGTTCTCAAAAAAAAAAAAAAAAAAAAAATATATTATATATAATAATTTATTATGTAAAATATAATAATAAGATTATAGTATAATAATAATATGAATTTATCTCTTTTGTTTTTGTTTTTGTTTTCCATTTCTTATAGGGATTAGATGGGAGGGAGGAAGAAAAAGTGTCTTTCATCTGTTAGGTCCTGAACAAAGACAACAGTGTGGCTGAGTCCAGCTGCCTGCAGTGTAGGGGGGTTTGGGCCATTCCTCCGAGGGAACGCAGGGCAGTAGCCATCTTGGAAAATTGGCTTCAATCTAAAACTTCTCTGGGCTTTCCTTCAAGGAAAATAAGAAGTCATGGATTACCGTTAGAGACTGTGAAAAATGGAATCATCTCTCTGAGAATCATTGGGTACCTTGAAAATGATCAAAATACTTTCAGGGTCATCAGCGGAAGGCTCAGGAGGCAGACATTCCAACTTCCTTTCCTTTTCCTCCTGTAAGTTCTTCTCTCGTCCTTTGGCCGTTTCTGCTCTCGTTCCTCTGGCTTCTTCCTTTCTTTCTCCTAGTCAGCTCTGAGACAGGCCAAGTAGGCTTCATTCTGTTGTCTTAGCACTTGGGTCTGATTCCTTTCTTCCCTTTCTAGGCGTTCTGACACCAGGTAAGTCTGGTTTGCATCCATAATAAACGTCAGCAGGTTAATGAGGTCATCGGGTTGAATGAAGCCTTCTAGCTGCCCTACCACAGTCATCCGCTGATCCTTTAACATAATCATGGCCAGGGATGGATAGGTGTTCTCTCATAAAGCCTGTGAAACCCTGTACCCCTCAGGTTTGTTTGTAGAACAAGCCCAGAAGAGCATCCTGCCATTTATTAGTGAAATAACTTCAGGTGCACAGAGTGTACTGCGACAGAACTCATCACCAGCTGCGAGGGTCAGGCCATACAAACGAAGAGCAAACCTAAATATGCCAAGTATCATGTAATAGGTAAACCGGAATGGAAGCATTATCAAATATAACCCCATCTAAGCAGACCCTATAGCTGTCGGGATGGAGGTGGGTTGAAAACGCTTACCACACCCTTGCTCGTTCAGCCTGTCCTGGACAGCAGCCTCTATACTCTACATATGCTGCTCTAAGGTGTGTTGACACTGAACCATTAATTCTATGCCAGTCAGATCTGAAACTGCAGCAGCTTCTCGGTCCTGCTCCTCACGCACCGCCATTTTGCCGCAGCCAAATGAAACAGTGTGTCCGTGTTCACATGTTAGTTTACTTCCCTGTGTCTGTTTCCTCACTTAAGAAAAGGAGCAAATAACAACGTTTCTTAGCAAATCACACAAGGCAAGGTGAGTGGCTCCCATGAGAAGAGCCTCATAAACAAAAGTCTGGTTGTGAGAGTATGGAGGGATGGCTGTGTCAGAGGACAAGAGAACAGTGAGCATCTAGGCTGACACACCTCTGCTCCACCCAGCCCAAATGTGAATAGAACGCAGGTTGCTAGGCCCTGAGCCCCAGGATTCCAGCTCATATAGAACTCTCCATCCTACAAACAGTAGTACATATGCAGATCCCTTTACTCAGCAACACTCACTGTCTCCAAATTGCTTGTTCTGATGCATCAGCTTTGAAACAGTTACCCTTTGTGGGGGTGCTACATTCCTCTTTGTGGGGATGTCCCAGTTGGTAAACATGCTTGCAGCCAAGACTGAAGATTTGAATTTGATACCCAGGACCCATATGGTAGAAGAAAAGAGCTGATACCCATAAAGTGTCCTTTTTCCTTCACATGTATTCTGCAACACATGTGTGCAGATACATATACACACACAAATATATATATGTATATATATATATATATGTCTATGATGCTATGTTAGAAAAATGACTTACTAATTTTAAAGAAAGAATATAAACAAATAAAAGATTTACAAATGTTACTCACTTGTTAATTTTGCACTTATGTGTATATAAACAATATTTTAAAATTTGTTTCAAACCTGAAATCATCATCATCATTATCATTACCCCAACTTAAAAAAATACCCGTTATGGGCTTGAGACATGGCCTAGTAGTTAAGAGCACCTACTGCTCTTGCAAAGGACCCGGGTTCAATCCCCAGCACCCACATGGCGCTGAGAACCCTCTTTGACTCCAGTCCCAGGGGATCTGACCTCTGCAGCAATGCAGGACCTGGGTGCACAGACCTGCATGCAGACAGTACATTCATACACATAGAAAATAAATAAAATTGAAAAAAATTCCATAAAAAAATACCCGTTCTAAAGTTCATTAGCAAGGCATTTTCAGAACTTGTTTTTTGTCAGAAAGGATCCTCTCCGAGGGAATCAGGGCCCAGCTTCTTGGGAATCTAACCCACAATGCCCAAAGTTACTCAGAGTGCTGAGCATTTAGGAACTTCTGAGGCTCCTCTCTCCCTATTCTTTCCTTGTTTCTTGTTCCTATGGACTCAGTAGGATCCAGGCCTTCCCCTATTCCAGACACACACTCACACACTAAAAAAAAAAAAAAAAAAAAAAGAAACCAAACCCAAAATTCTGCAATTTAATCAAGAGCTAGATTTGCAATGGCTGTGTGCCAGGTTCTCCAAGCAGGCTTCCTCCTGCCGCTGAGTGAGAAAAGCCTCCCCCACATCCTCCTTTTGCTCAAACAAATTGGCTGTGGGCCTTTTGCATTAGACATTCAGGAAAAATATGGATTACAAATTGAACTGACAATGAAGGTTTCCTAAAAGTCTGCCACTTTCCTACCAATGGTGGAGTATTGAATTAAACAGTTCATACAGACCTCCATGAGATGAATCTAGTCTTCAGGGTCAGTGAGTACAAGACCCTACTACCTTCTCCTTCATCACCTTGGAAATGTCTGGATTTGGTGTTCCATGCACGGCTCAGAGCCAACCTCCCTTTCCAATTTCACCTTCCATCAGCTTCCTACACCTCGTGGTTACTGACTGTTCCATCAAACATGCTGTGCTCCCAGCATTTTATATACCCCACAACTAGCCCTACCCATCAGAGCACTTGCCTTCTCACCCCACTACAGGACTCCTTCCTCCGATGCCCAGCCATGATTTCCAAACACCAGTCCTGGCTGCTCTCTAGTGGTTTCTGTTACTCAGGTTCTTTATTTACTGTAAATATGCTCCTTGAAGACGGGGCCTTGGGCTCTCATATCTTACTCTTCCTGAAGCTCCCACATGTATCTTTAATGGTACACATGCTCTGTAAATGTTTGTTGATTTGAACTGAATTATAAATTGAGATTTCTGATTTAGTTTGCAACTAGTAAATACCAGGTCACCAATAAATTCTCCCCAAGAATTCTTCCATTGTGGTATCTTAGTCCATTTTCAGCTACTGTAAGAGAATACTTGAAAATAATTTTTTTGGGTTTTTTGAGACATGTCTCATTAAATATCCCTGGCCGACCTGGGACTTGCTATATATACCAGGCTGGCCTCACACTCACAGAGGTCTTCCTTCCTCTCCGCATTCCAACTTCTGGGATTAAAAGCGTGTGTCACCCATGCCCAGTTTTTTATTCCATTTTTATTTTGTGTGTCTCTGTCTATCTGGGTCTGGTTGCTCATGCCACTACCCACATGTACAGGTCAGAGGACAACTTCCTGGACTTGGTTCTCTCTACTACCATGTGGAGTGGTTCCCAGGAATTGAACTTGGGGTGTCAGATTGGCAGCAGGTATCTTTACCTGCTGAGCTGACTTACCAGCCCCAGAAAATGAGTACTTTGCAAAGAAGAGATATTTATTTCCCATAGTTCTGTAGGATAAAGGGTCTGAGTTAAAGGGTTCAACTAGTAGAGGATAATGATAAAAGAGATATAAGCGTATAAGAAAGCTTGAACCCCCACCTCAAGCCTCTTATAATTGACCTGAATGCATTCATGGGGGCTCTTTCAATCATCCACTTCTCAACACTGTCACATTGAGGATTAATTTTCCAGCACGCAAACTCTGGAGACACAGTCACACCACAGGAAATGGTACAGCGAGGGGTGGGGGGAACGGGGGGGGGTGGGAGGGGACGGGGGCGGGGGACGGACGGGAGGGGGGGCGACTCCACTCCTTCATGGCAGGTGAGAGGAATGAAGGAAAGGCTGATTTTGCTCTCTCACCTGATCTGGGACCCCACGCTCTCCAAGTGGCTCTCTTTATAAGGTATGTTTCCCTGGAGAAGGAAGCAGCACAAATACTTTGGAAAACAACAAGACACTAAAAGGCATTTCGCTGACCTAAGCTCCATTCTGCTGTTGGAACTGTGCAAACATACCAGGGACTTCCCTGTGCCAACTAGATGGGACGTAGACCTAGTCACACATTTATTTTTACAAAATCACTCATTTACTTGCTAGGACTCCGTCCAAATGGCACCAACTGTGTAAGGCTTTCCCCAAACCTTCCATTCCACAAATGTGAACAGAGCTAGGTCTGCAAAGAGGGCCGAGCAGAGCAGATGAGGTGCTGTGCTTGTGAACAAAGTGATCCAGAGTTTTATGACAGAAAGATTGAGCCTTGAGCTCAGAATCTGGGCACTCTTTGAGGCAGTGATGTCTTGAGCTCTCCCTGCCCTTGACATTGCCTTTACCTATTATAGCATTAATCACAAATATTTGTTAAAATTTTATTTATTTATATTTTACATGTGTGAGTGTTCGCCTGCATGTCTATAAGTGCACCATGCCTTTGCAATGTTCATGGATACCAGAAGAAGGCATCAGATCCCCTATTAAACTGAAGTTATAGGTGGTTGTTTACAAACATGCTGGGATCCAAGCCCAGGTCCTACCAGGTGTGGTAGTCCACACCTTTAATCCCAGCACTTGGGAAGCAGTATTGAACTCACTATTGTGAGTTCAATACTGGCCTGGTTTACATAGCAAGTTCTAGGATAGCTGGAGTTACAGGGGAGAACATGTCTCAAAAAGACAAATATATACATTTATGTGTATGAGTGTATTGCCTGTGTGCATGCAAGTGCACCCATGTCATTCAGTGTCTGTGGAGGTCAGAAGCGGGTAGCAGATCCCCTGGAACTAGAGTTACTAAAGGTTGTTAGCTGACATGTGGGTGCTCAAAACTGAACCTGGTTCCTCTGCAAGAGAAGCCCACTTAGCCACCTCTCCATTTTCACTCATGCATTAACTCACTCTGTTGTTCAAGGACTTTAGGACATCCCACATGCTATAGACACAGGGTCAATAAAAGGAGTCCCTGCCCTCATGAGCCCTCAACCCATCAAAGACACTGGAGGACAGTGAGAAAGCCAGGTACCCTACACAGAAACACTCAGGAGGGGGTCTCTAAACTGGGGACTTTTTGACATAAGAGACCCAAAGCTGGGTCGTGAGTTGGGCAGGAGCTTATCAGGTAAGAGAGATAAGCATGTAGTGCAGATAGATTGACACAGAGCAAAGCACTTTGTTTCTCTACTCTTCAATATCTTCAACTGTAATCTGGGAGAAGCCATGGGCCCACCATGCCTCAGTCATCCCAATAACATTCTCAAGGGGATTAGGAAACAAAGGGCCTGCCCAAGGCCTGACACTCTGTTTGCACACCAGCAGGTCTGAATTTCCCGACAGTAGCAGATAGGTCTAAGAAGATTCCTTTCTGCCCTTATCCATTCCCCCTGGCAACCTAGAGTTTGAGTTTCTCGCCTCCAATGGCCAGAATTAGGAGGAAGGAGGTAGCCAGGGAGTAAAGCAAAGCTCAGAAGTGGAAGTGGTTTGATGAATCACCAACCACAACCATACAGATAAAGTAGCAACGTATGCAAGCTTGAAATTAGATTTGTTCATCCTGCACCAGCTCTTCAATTATTAAAGTGCTTCTAACTGCTGGGTGTCAGTCTATGGCTCTACCCTCCTAGCCAGCACTTCAGACTTCACTCCAAAGCTGTCACCTCGTTTGATCCTTCTTATAGGAGGCAGGTAAGGTAGCTGTTCAGAGTTCCTTCATACTTTCTTTCAAAATACATTTCTCTGGGCTGATGAGGTGGCTCAGCAAGAAAATTGCTTGCTGAACAAACCTGAGGACATGAGTTCAATCCCTGAAACCCACATAAAAGTAGAGAGACCTGACTCCAGAGTTGTCCTTGACCTCTACACATGAGCTGTGGCATGTGTGTGCACTCGTACACATGCAGAAAAACAACAAATAAAAAAAGGTTTTAAAATATATTTCTCTGTTGTTGAGGAACAGAGACCAATTTTCTTGCTTGAGTGACAGGTTGGTTGTGGGTAGAAAGGGACTAGAATCATGGACCATCCCAGTCTCTTTCTTGGGCCACTAAACCATACCTTCTCTGAATTTTGTAACAGGCCAAGCACCAAGATTAAACTGAAGAAGGAAGGTCACAGTTACAAATCAAGGGTTCTCCATGTGCTTTACTTTCCTTGGATGTCATATGAGTTTGGTAAGCAGGGACCTCGTTTTCAGATGTTTATCTAGTGTGCCACTACTGACCAGGGGCATAATTAAGCACTTGCTTTACTTTAAAGAACAAGAAATACAACCCAAAGAAGCTCTCTGCTATCTCCCAACAATCATCTATCTTTTATCTCTCTCCAATATTTGTTATTCTCCTTCCAATAAACATTTTTTTTTACTTTCTTTTTCCTTTTTTTTTTTTTTTTTTTGGTCTTTTTTTTTTTTCTAACTGCCAGCCATTGACTGTTTTTATATTTTTTTTATTTATTATTTTTTATGTGTCTGAGTGTACTGTCTGCATGTAGGTTGGTGCACCCGTATCATGCAATGCCACGGAGGTCAGAAGAGGGCGTCGGATTCCCCTGGAACTGGAGTTAAAGATGGTTCTTAGCCTCCATGTGGGTCTGGGAATTGAACCCAGGTCCTCTGCAAGAGCAGTTGCTGATGTTAACTGCTGAGCCATCTCTCCAGCCCTTCTTTTTGGTCTTTTTGAGACAGGGTCTCCCTGTAGACCTAGCTGGCCCTGAACTTGATATGTAGACCAAGATGCCCCCCTCAATCGTACAGAGATTCACCTGCCTCTGTTTCCCAAGCCCTGGGATTAAAGGTATGCACCACCATGGGTGGCTTCCAATGAACATTTCTTTGAGCACAAATTTTCCTTGGGGCTGAAGTTACTTTGTGTCTACAGTAGTCACAAAGTTAACTTATTTCCAAGGCTCATTTCCTCTAAGTTCTGTGAAAGCTTATCACCTTGACATAAATCTCCTTAACCACACAGTCCTGGTCTCACTTGCTATTGCATAAAAATCCACAGCAAAACATAATGGTTTTGCCCAGTGTGGTCGCACATGTCTTTGATCCAGCACTTAGGAGGCAGGGCAAGCATATTTCTGTGGGTTCCAGGCTACCTTGGTCTACACAGAGAGTCTCAGGTCAGCCAGGGCTACAAAATGATACCCCACCTGGATGGATGGATGGAGAGATAGATAGACAGATAGATAGATAGATAGATACATATATACATACATACATACATACGTACATACATACTTAATAGATACATAGATGATACATAGATAGATGATAGATATAGAGATAGATAGATGATAGATAGATAGATAGATAGATAGATAGATAGATAGATAGATGATAGATAGATAGAAATAGAGATAGGTAGATATAGATAGAAATAAAGGCATTTATTTTTATGTTTTTTTTATTAATTCACCCCCTTAAGCTTTATAACAACAATCCAGAAGATGCTAACAAAACTACCCATAATTTCTATCCCAAGACATGTACTCGCAGGTAGCTGAAGATTGAATCAAACAACGTTTTTTTCTCTTGTTTTTTTATGGAAGATGAATGTCCTATTATTTCTGCTACCAGGCTTCTAGGTTCAGACTTTTTCTCACTCTGAAGACTTACTTGCAACTTTCCCTTTAATTCCAGTGCCCTCTGGTGTTAGTTTTGTCTGTGTCCTGTTTGAAGTTCCTCATGGTGCTAGTTAAATCATGGGTCTCTGAAGCGCAAACTAAAATTGTAAGACTTTGTGAAAAGCAAGAAGAGGAGTTTACTAAGTCTTGTCTGACATGTTTGAGATCCAAACTGTCTTAAGTGTGGGGTTTCTGATTTGGGTGTCAAATGACCCCATGTCTGTCCAAAGCTGTTTTGGGAGGTTGTAGAACCCATCCTATGATGTGAGGAGTCTCAGCCTCATGCTCTTGGCACCATGAAGCTGCGTGGCACTGTGCCTTCCTTGTCTCAAACACTGGGTCATATTTTACCCTTTCCCCAACAAATTGCTTTTGTTGTATATTCTGTCACAGAGATGAGAATAACTAAGAAATCAATTGTTTCGATTTGGAATGTTTGCTTACACAAAATAAGCAAACATTCCAAATCGAAACAATTGATTTCTTAGTTATTATTCTGTTTGAGCACTTAGGTCTTCTTTGGGATAAGAAGACCTAAGTGCCCAAACACAAATTCATTTCTGTTTCTCATATACTTTATACACATAACATAAAGGAAATTGTATAAAATATCTTCGGTGGGTCTGAAGACTGTAGGTCAGTGCTTCCCTTGCATGCACAAAGCCCTGGATTCAAATCCCAGCACAACACAAAGAGGTAGCCTATTCTTGTAATCCCAGCAGTAGGGAGGTGGACACAATGGGATCAGAAGTTCAAGGTCATCCTCAACTCTATATTTAAATACAAGGACAGTCTGGGGTCATGAGACCACATCTCAGAAAATGAATTAGTTGGGGGTTAGAGAGGTGACTTAATGGTTAAAAGCACACAATGCTCTTGGGACAGGGGTCCCAAGTTCAGTTCCCAGCACCCACTTCAGGCAGCTGATAACCACCTGTGACTCCAGTTCTAGGGAATCTGGCACACTGTTCTGGCCTTTTCAGGCACTGAGCTCATACACACACACACACACACACACACACACACACACACATTATTAAAAAGAAAAAAATAAGATTTTCTCTGCAGAGGTTTATTGTTTGGGCAGAAGCTAACTGTTTCAGCCAGTTCTTTGATCCAGTCTTTTTATCGTTGTTGTTCCCTCCCATTTGTATTGCTGCAAAGTATGCCTATATATATGTCATATATACATATATACCCCAAATTATGATCTTTTAAGATAAACTGTATGCTAATTCCAAAATATGTTTAGGAGTTCACATTTTTCCCTTTAACTTTACATTACTTTAATATATAAATACATACCCTCTACATATACACCGCAATTACAAAGTCTAAAAATAAGTGGTCAATTAATTCTAGAACCCATTAAGGGATTCACATTATAACAGCATAGTTGCCTTCAGATAAAAAGAAATATAACATTAACTTTACTCAAATTATAAAGGCCTTTTGCCTATAAGTGGGATATATGCAAGGAAAAAGGCAGTAAGTCCCTGTTGTCGAAGACGTGGTGTGAACATGAAAAATGTTATAAGACGTCACTTGCTAGTGTACAACTGGCCTCTGAAATGCTAGAGAGTGTTACCAAAGGCCACTAAAGCAATACAGCAAAATATTGGTCTCCCCAAGACAAGCAAGACTCCTCCATCAATATCAGCTACACCTCAACAGCCTAGAGATACTGTGCAACAGTGGCAGCCAAGTGTCTATATATATCCCAAATCTAATTGGCTATTAGCTCTCTCCTTGGAGGAATAACTCACAGCGGATGCCACAAGCTTATGTCCTCTAGTGGTTAGGAGATGTTATAAGCCACAATAAGAACTTGTCACCCTCTATAGAGAAACCACAGTTTGTGGATTAGCATACCATCCAAGCATCTGTGTCTATGCTCACAGCTTAGCTTGACATAATAATTGGTACTGCTTAAATGCCTGTACATCCAATAGCTTGTGCTTTGTTAGTATGACTAAAAAGGGTATCACTGGAAAAGCTGTCAACCCATGAAGGGAAACAACCTGAACAGACTGGAGTCCAAAATGACAACTCCAAAGAAATTAGACTGTTTTCTTCTCACCCACTTGTGCCCCTTTCCCAAAGCCCAGGGAACAAACTGCAGAAGAGGAGGCGTGGTAGATTGTAAGGGCTGCGGAGAGATAAGGGTGAATCGTGAGACTACAAGAATATAGTCTGGACTCCTAACTGATCAACATGCCTGTGCATACAAGCTTCTTCAAGTGGACTATGGGAACCTTGGCTTGCAAAATGCACCAATTACCTGACATACTGAGTAACATCAATGTTATCTGCAAACAACTGTGTCATTATATTGTAGAATCCCTTAAAAATAAAAAAAATTAATTAAAAAAAAACTTTACTCAGCTTGTCTTTCAACTAGGGATGTGGTGCTAGCATCCACAAATGAGGGACACTATTTGTTATTTGTTTTTCTGGGACTGTGTTACTTTACTTAGCATAATGGCTTCAAGTTCCATCATTTACCTGCAAAGTTCATGATGTCATCTTCCTTTACCGCTGCATAGAACTCTATTGTGTAGATGTACCACATTTTCTCTATCCACTCATCAGTTGAGGGACACTTGGGTTGCTTCCAGCTCTTTGCTATTGTGAAGAGAGCTGCAATAAACACAGATGACAATAAACCTGTGTAGAGAAAAACTTTAAAAAGACTAAGAAAAAGATGCAGGACATGTATGGCAGAATGCATGAACTGGGGTGGGGTGGGGGGCATGGAAAAGGGAGTGTGTCTAAATTGGACTGAGAAATGATGTATGAAACACACAAAACACCAATAAAAGTATTTTATTAAAAAAAAAATAGCCAGGCATGGTGGCTCACACCTTTAATCCTAGCACTTGGGAGGCAGAGGCAGGCGGATCTCTGTGAGTTCAAGGCCAGCCTGGTCTACAGAGTGAGTTCCAGGACAGCTGGGGCTACAGGGAGACCCTGTCTGGAAAAGACCAAAAAAAGAAATAAAAGAAAAAAAAAGAATAAATGACTGAATGACAAGCATATCGATTAAATCCCCCTTGGAATGTACTTTGAATGTTTATTTTTAAGTATTTTATTATTTTAAAAAAAGAAAAGAAAGAAAAAATAAAATAAAATCTTTTTAATGCCTAAAATCTAGGTTCCAAGTTGCTTAAAATAAAATAAAATAAAATAAAATGTGGGGTAAAAGCCTGGCAACTAAAGTGTTTGCCTTGAAAGCATGAGGACTTGGATTCAATTTCCCAAAACTCAAGTTTAAAAAAAGAAAGAAATCTAGGCTTGGTGGTGCACCCTAGTAATCCAGTGCTGGGGGTGAGGGGAGGTGCAGGGAGGAATCCCTGGGCTTGGTGGTGCATACCAGTATTCCCCATGCTTTGGGGGGTGGATCCCTGGGCTTGGTGGCACACACTAGTAATCCCTGTGCTAGAGATCCCTGGGACTCCCTGTGCATCCAGTCTAGCCTAATCAGTGAGTCCCAGGCCACTGAGAGATTCTGTTTCAAAAAAGGTGATGCACATATGTGCACCTACACACACACACACACACAAGCTCATGCACACATACATACTCTTACATAAAAAAAAAAAAAAGGCAAAGTGGATTCTTGTGTCTCATTTCCCCATGAAAGGATTTGGAGTGTGTCAGCTGAGTTACCTTCATAGAACAACAATTTCCATAAGCTGAAAGACTAAGAAGTTGTGACCCAGAGAAACTACATGGCTTGCCAAGGTGAGATAACAGAATGACATTACCACCTAGATTTTCTGCTACCACAAAGCAAAAATGGCTACAATTTACAAAGTAGTTATCATGAGCCACATACTATACTGAGTCTCTTTCATGAATTCTCTTATTTGAGTTTCACAATAGTTTTTTGAGGCAGGTGCTATTATTATACCTACTTTACAGACAGAGAAATAATATCTTTGAGAAAGATGTTGAGGAAACATGTGACCCCACATCATACAAACACAGGTTTTGAACATAGCCTTGTGGTAATGACTTTTACAATATTGATGTGCTCTAGACAAATGACTTTTACCTAATTTTGCAACATAATGTAAACAAGCTCACTGAGCCATATGCTCCTCTGGGCATACAACCTGGGCATATGACCTTAATCCTTCATGACCTTTCCTTGCCCTCCAACCAAGATAGCATATTAATGTGAGTGTATATGTTTTACATATCAAAGGGTTGTTTGCAGTGCTTTTCTCATTGGAAAAGCTGACAATCCTATTTGTATTGCAAACAATAGATAGGATTAAATTAATAACAACACCTCTTCATAACTGGATGTGTGCTATTCTAAATCAGTAGAGCTCAGAAAGGACACAATTTTTCTGATAAGGGTCTGCCTTTACTTCCCTACTTACCGCTGGATATACCACACTTTCAATGCAGCAAATGCAAGAAGACTATACACTAAAACTGGCCAACAGAATGTTGCTAGACTATGGGAAAGAAAAGTTGAATCTGGACATGTGGCATTCAGAAAAATAAACTACAGTGGGAACGAAAGTCTTCGAGAGAACTTTATATAGATGACAGGTAGTTCCCAGGATACTTTATGTAGATTTATGTATTTATATAGACATTTCACCCCCAAACACTTTATATCGATCCAGGCAGTTCTCTATACATCGAGAAGACCTCCACAGAGACAGGTTCAACATTCACAACCAGTATCCTGAAGGAACACCAGATATGTGGCTTGTATCTGAGATCCCACCTGTGACGCTTCGCCCACTGAATCTAGCAATAAATAAATATAAAAGCCAGTGAGCTTTTGTATCCTAATTTCACATTCATCTAATTGAGGTCTTGTATCTCTAAATATCCTTCAGTGTCTATCCATCCAGTGTCCCCTGATTAACCTATCTAGCATTACACTCTTAAAAAAAATCAACTCTCCATCTCCAAGTAATTATCACACACATAAAAAATAAAATGTTTATTTAAACTTTATTTTTTTATTTTTATTTATTTATTTTTCTCTATGTGTATGAATGTACTGTCTGCATGCAGGTCTGTGCACCCGTGTTGCGCAATGCCGCGGAGGTCAGAAGAGGGTGTTGGATTCCCTTGGAACTGGAGTACTCCTGGAATTGGAGTTTCAGACGGTTCTCAGCCGCCATGTGGGTGCTGGGGATTGAACCCGGGTCCTCTGCCAGAGCAGTCGGTGCTCTTAACCGCTAGGCCATCTCTCCAGCCCTAAACTTTATTTTAAATTATCATCCAGTTTGCATAAATGAAGAGAATTAGTATTGTTTGTTATTTCACTGCTGCTAATTTGTCAGTTTGCTGTGAGGAGAGAGGATCTTAGTCAAAAATGTTTCATAGAATATTTGAAATAAGTTTATTTCTAGCAGAAAATTTCCCTGCCTTTCTTCCTCTGCTGTTGCTAGGTCACGTGGTGTCTAGCAGCTAGAGCTGAATAGTCAATTATGCTGTTCCTAGGCAGAAAAATGCTCACATGGCAAGTAAACATGCACGCATCCCACCAGGTGACCCTGGTAATAGGTATTTTCATTGCTCATTTGTGCTATTAAAGGTACAATGCTCCTGAATTCTTCCATGTGTTCCTAGGGTGTCAGTCTGTGTATTATTGTCAAAATCAGTTGCTTCCCCTGAAAGGCAGTGTTACTATCATTTGCACAGATTAGACATATTAAGTATTCAAATATATTTAAAATTATTCATTAAGTTTCTGTTCTTGTCAAAATGTCTTAACATCTGATTAGTTCAGCTGAGTTCTAAAGGGTGCTGTTCTGCAAGGTGAATATTCTTCTTTGTTTCTTTGTTTTGTGGTGTTAGATTGAACTCAGCAACTTGTACATGCTTGACAAGTACTCTACTACTGAGCTGTAGCCTCAGTCTGATTGTATTTAAAGCCTACAATCAATATATATATATATATATATATATATATATATATATATCCACTGTCATAAATGGACTGGATGGTTTATTTACATAAATTCATGAATTATAGACATAATAAGACATACAAGGATTCATTTTGTCTAAACACTAAAGTGTGTCCATTGAAAATGACACAGTGCTTCCCCATCTATAAACCTAACGAAAGCACAACTTGCAAGTAGGATTCTTTACAGAATCTGCTGGTCAGTAGGTGATTCTTGCATGGCTGAAGTAAAGACATTCATCCATGTTTACATATTGTCCAGATGCCGACATGTTTCCATCTACTATTTTAGCTTATTTTATTTATTCATTTACTGAAATGGAACAGGACGTCATTTTGTGAACGCAGGACTCTTCTGTCTCAGTCCCACCCCCAAGGACTATGACTGCAGACATGCATCATCATTTCTGGTTACATATTTCTTTTTATTTTTTTGTATTTTTGAGACAGGGTCTCCCTTTAGTCCCAGCTGGCCTGGATCTCGCTATGTAGACCAGGCTACCCTTGGAACTCACAGATATCCCCCTGCCTCTGCCTCCCAAGTGCTGGGATTAAAGATGTGCACCACCACATCTGGTTACATATTTCTAATGATACTCCCAAAGATAAAAGACTGGAAAAGAAGCATTGTCCACATATTGTAATCTCAATACATTTGAATTATATACATTATATAAAGATAGGGCAAGAAGAGGCTGGGAGTATCTGGATGACAGAAAAGGAATCAACTAGTCATACAAGTGCATCTGTGACAAAATCTGGGAGTATTAAACCTTCCAACACCTCCATGACTCTGACTGGCAGTTAAGCAGACTGAAAATCAACTGAACAGAGATGTGTAGCACCACAACTTTTTGCCTGGCAGCACCAAATTAACCCTGAGAAACTGTGCTCTCCAAAAGAAGAAGACAAGGGAGCAGTCTTTAAATTGTTAAAGGAAAATAATTTTATATCTAATCAAGTTCTCATTTAAATAGGAAATGATATGCATAAATTATTCTATGGTCATGAAAAAGTATAAGAAACTTAGCTGACAGGCTAAACTCCCCAATCAAAAGGCATAGACTGGGAGAATGGATTAGGAAACAAAACCCATCTATATGCTGTCTACAAGAAACCCATCTCAATTTCAAGGATAGGCACCAACTTAAGGTGAAGGGATGGAAGAAAGTATTCCAAGCAAATGGTACCAAAAAGAAAGCGGGTGTGGCTATTCTAATATCAGACAAAATAGACTTCAAAGCAAAAGAAATCAAAAGAGACAAAGAGGGCCATTACATCCTTATTAAAGGAACAATTGACGATGAAGATTTCACAATCATAAATATATATGCACCAAACATCAGTGCACCAAACTTTATAAAGACAATTCTTCAGGATCTCAAGGCACAGATTAACCCCAGCACACTAATACTAGGGGACTTCAATACCCCATTAAGTCCTCTAGACAGATCAACAGGACAAAGGATAAACAGAGAGACATCTGAACTAAATGACACAATACACCAAATGGACCTCACAGACATCTACCGAATATTTCACCCAAACACCAGAGAATACACTTTCTACTCAGCACCTCATGGAACATTCTCCAAAATAGACCATATACTGGGACACAGGGAAAAACTCAACAAATATAAAAAGATTGAAATAATCTCATGCATTCTATCAGACCACAGTGCAATAAAACTCAATATCAACACCAGAATAAACCCTACAACCTACAGGAACACATGGAGACTAAACAACACTCTCCTGAATAATGAGTGGGTCAAGGAAGAAATAAAAAAAGAAATAAAAACATTCCTGGAACTGAATGACAATGATAAAACAACACAGCAAAATCTATGGGACACTCTAAAAGCAATCCTAAGAGGGAAGTTTATAGCTCTAAGTGCCCACATTAAAAAAACAGAAAGAGCACAAGTGAATGATCTAACACTGCAGCTAAAAATACTTGAGAGACAACAACAAATGAACCCTAAACGGAGCAGACAAGAAGAAATAACAAAAATCAGAGCAGAGATCAATGAAATAGAAACAAAGAAAACCATACAAAAAATCAATGAATCCAAAAGTTGGTTCTTTGAGAGAATAAACAAGATAGACAGACCTCTAGCCCAGTTAACCAAAAGAAAGAGGGAACAACTCCAAATCAATAGAATCTGTGATGAAAGGGGAAATATCACAACAGACAATGAAAAGATCCAGACAATCATACGGGACTACTTCAAAAACTTATATTCTACTAAGTTTGAAAACCTAGAAGAAATGGATGAATATCTGAAATCCTGGGAATCACCAAAGCTCAACCAAGAAGAGATCGACAGCCTAAACAGACCAATAGTACAGGAAGAAATCGAAGATGTAATAAGTAGCCTCCCAACCAAAAAATGCCCAGGCCCGGATGGATTCACGGCAGAATTCTATAAAATATTTCGTAAAGACTTACAACCATTACTACTTAAATTGTTTAGAAGGATACAAATGGAGGGACTTCTCCCAAATTCCTTCTATGAAGCCAGCATTACGCTACTACCAAAACCAGGGAAAGATACAACCAAAAAGGAGAACTATAGACCCATCTCCCTAATGAACACAGATGCCAAAATTCTAAACAGGATTCTGGCAAATCGCATACAGACTCACATCAAGAAAATCATCCACCATGACCAAGTTGGATTCATACCAGAGATGCAGGGATGGTTCAACATACGAAAATCAATAAACATCATCAAACATATCAATGGACTGAAGGACAAAAACCACACCATCATTTCAATTGATGCGGAGAAAGCCTTTGACAAAATCCAGCATCCTTTCATGTTTAAAGTCCTGGAGGGAATTGGTCTGGAGGGATCATTCCTCAATGTAATCAAAGCCATATACAGGAAACCCACAGCCAATATCATCCTAAATGGGGAAATGACAGAAGCATTCCCCTTAAAGGTAGGAACTCGGCAAGGCTGCCCCCTGTCACCACTCCTTTTCAATATAGTGCTGGAAACCCTTGCTAGGGCAATAAGGCAAGAAAAGGAAATTAAAGGAGTTCTAATTGGAAAAGAGGAAGTCAAGCTATCCCTTTTTGCTGATGATATGATTGTCTACCTAAGGGATGCTAAGAACTCCACCAGAAAACTCCTAGAAATGATTAAGAGCTTTGGTAAAGTGGCAGGATACAAAATAAATCTAGAAAAATCAGTAGCCTTTCTTTACACCAACAACAAGCAACTGAAGAAGGACTACAAGGAGACCTTCCCACTCACAATAGCCTCAAAAACAATAAAATACCTAGGAACAAACCTAACCAAAGACACCAAGGATCTCTACAACAAAAATTTTAAACCTCTGAAGAAGGAAATTGAAGAAGACATCAGAAGATGGACAAACCTCCCATGCTCATGGATTGGGAAAATAAATATAGTAAAAATGTCCATTCTACCTAAACTCGTATACAGATTTAATGCAATCCCAATCAAAATCCCCAAGAGCTTCTTCACAGGTTTGGAAAAAAAAATCCTCAATTTCATTTGGAAAAACAAAAGACCCCGAATAGCCAGAGCAACCCTGAGCGAAAAGAGCAATACAGGGGGGATCTCTATACCAGATTTAAAACTATACTACAGGGCTATAGTCATAAAAACAGCTTGGTACTGGCACAAAAACAGACCAGTTGACCAATGGAATAAAACTGAAGATCCAAACCTGAGCACATACAACTTCAGCCACCTCATATTTGATAAAGGGGCCAAGAAGACACAATGGAGGAAAGACAGCATCTTCAACAAGTGGTGCTGGCAAAACTGGATCACCACTTGTAGAAGAATGAAATTAAACCCCTACCTCTCGCCTTGCACAAAAGTCAATTCCAGATGGATTAAAGACCTCAACGTGAAACCCAAAACTCTGGAGGTAATAGAAGAAAAACTTGGCAGCAGACTACAAGACATAGGTGTAGGAAAAGACTTCCTAAATCAGACAGCAGCTGCACAAGAAATAAGATCGACAATTGACAAATGGGACCTCATTAAACTCAAAAGCTTCTGTACATCAAAAGAAACAATAAAGGAAGTAAAGAGAAAACCCACTGAGTGGGAAGAAACCTTTACTGCAGATACATCTGACAAAGCATTAATTTCCAGAGTATACAAACTACTCAAAAAACAAAGAAAAAAGAAAACAAATGAATCACTCAAAAGATGGAGCAAAGAGCTGAATAGAGACTTCACAGAGGAGGAACTAGAGATGGCTGAGAAACATCTTAAAAACTGTTCAACGTCACTAATAATTAGGGAAATGCAAATTAAGACCACTCTAAGATATCACCTCACTCCGATAAGACTGGCCAGGATCAAGAAAACAAATGATACCAAGTGCTGGAGAGGTTGTGGGGAAAGGGGAACACTCATCCATTGCTGGTGGGAATGTAAACTTGTACAGCCACTATGGAAAGCAGTGTGGAGAACCCTTGGAAGACTCAAAATGAGCTTGCCATTTGACCCAGTCATACCACTCCTAGGTATATACCCACAAGACTCATCTTACTGCAGAAATACATGCACAGCTATATTTATTGCAGCTCTGTTCACAATAGCAAAAAGCTGGAACCAACCCAAATGCCCCTCAACTGATGAGTGGATAGAAAAAATGTGGTACATGTACACAATGGAGTTCTATGCAGCAATAAAGAAGGATGATATCATGAACTTTGCAGGTAAATGGATGGAGCTGGAGGATATTATATTAAGTGAAGTAACACAATCACAGAAAAACAAACGACGAATGGTATCCCTCATATGTGGATGCTAGCATCAATAACCCAGTTATTAATATTTCTTGTGAAGAGGGATGCATATTAAAAGAACAACAACAGAAAGACTGCATCAGAAAACTGACTGAAATGGTGAACCGGGAGGGGTGGGAGGGGCGGGAGAGGGACATGGGTCTATATTCTATTAATGTATATTTAATTTAAAATTACATGGTATTTTACTCAAAATTTATATAACAATAACTTTGGGATTAACATATACAAATGTTCTCTATAATTTTTGTGTTATGCAGTATCATCTTGTAACATCCTCTTTTACCTGTAGGATAATTTAACTTAAGGATTTAAGTTTGCTTCCCAAATTAACAACATGCACTCACCCCCCCCCAAAAAAAAAACATGGACAAATTTGATGAAATTTACACCTTGATCCCTGCCTATAGGTATGTGTACTACAACTGCCTTTTTGAGACTCATGGGTCAAAAAATAAAATAAAATTAAAAAAGGGGAGATACAGTTACATATTAAACCTTTTTGTCAAAAACTTTCAATTTAATCTTAAGACTAACCATGGGAAAAGATTTGTATGTTCCCACAGGTCAAAACGTCACCAACTCAAAGGCTGAGAAAGAAAGGATACAGCCTTCCGTCGTGTAGGTTGTACCAAGAAATACCAGCAGAGAAGTTCACCCATCTTAACACTAAAAGGAATAAAAGCCTCAGACTGCTACAGGCATCAAACATCTCTGTGGACCATAGGTGTAACATCTGTTTACAGTGAGTCCTAATGAACTTTACCTTCTAGGTGCAGCACAGTTTCAATATGAGAGACCTCCTTACCTCTTTTTCATAGAACAAAGAAAAACAGGGTGGTAATGAAGTCATCCCTTAATGGTAAATTAGAGCTGACTGTTATAGAAGTAATCTCTTATAAAACTGGAAAAACGGCTTTCTTCAATTGACTAATATACATAGGAACTGTAAAAAGGATTATTGTCTATCCAGAAACAAACATAATACTAAAGTATTGTGTTTGTTTCTGAATAGACAATACACTTAAATACTACTTTAAGTAGTTCATATAATTAATACAAGAGAGCACTGATAGCAGCAATGGATTATTCTGCCAAGGAGATGCTAGCCAGGGGACCCAAGCCCCCCCCCCAAAAAAAGGTTAAGGCTTATTGCCTGTAAACTGGGATATCTGCAAGAAAAGAGGTGGTAAGGTCTGCCCTGCTGTCAATGACCTAATGTAACCATGGGAGGATTGTATCGAGATCGCACTTACAAGTATACAGTTGGTCTCTGGAATACCAGAGAGTGTTACCAAAGGCCACTGAACTAATAAAGCAAAGGTTAGTCTCCTTGAGTCAAGCAAAACTCCGCCACCAACATCAGCTACACCCCAACTGCTTGGTGATACTGTGCAGCAGAGGCAGCCATATGTCTGTATATCCCAACTTTATTTGATTATTAGCTCTCTCCTTGGACAAATAACTCGAGGATGTTGCCACAAGCTTATACCTTCTAGCGATTAGGAGATATATATGCCACAGTAAGGCCTTGTCATCTCTCTCAGGGGGAAAAAGAAAAGTAATTCAGGGATTAAGACACCATCCAGACATCTGTGTCTATACCAAAGTAACCTACCATAATAACTAGCAATGTTTAAATACATATATATCTAACCGCTTGTGCTTCATTAGTAGGATTGGAAGCCTGTCCCTGGGCAATCGGGCAGCCCATGAAAGGAAACAGCCAGAACTGATTAGAGTCCAAGACGACATCTCCAGACAAAGTAGACTGTTGTGCTTCTTGTCCACCTGTGCCCCATCTCTAAGCCTAAGGAACAATCTGTGGAAGAGGGGGAGTGGTATATTGTAGGAGCGGCGATTGGGGTGAACGGTAAAACTATGACAATATAGTCTGGACACTTATTTGATCAACTTGATTGAACATTCAAGCCCCTCCAGCTAGATGGTGGGAGCCTTGGGCTCTGTGGGCTGGGACACAACTGCTTGCAAATTGGTTTTATATGCAGGAATCTTGTGCTGGAAAAAAAAAAAAGGAGCTAGATACTGACATTTGAACTAACTGGGAATATAAAATGCTAGTTGTTTTATTTATAGTTAGTATTGGGTTGGTCTCTATATTTTTCTGAAATATACAACATCACAGTGTAACACTTTCTTTTACTTGTAGGACAATTTAAAGGAATTAAGCTTAAATTTTTACTTCCCAAATAAGTAGAAGTCTTAGTCCAGTCATATAGCGTTAAAGAGCAAAGTGTTTATTGGGTAAAATTTATTTAGCAGGTACTCAACTCTGCCCAAGCTTTATCCACCAAGTATAGGATATTTTAAGGCTTAGTGAATTGTTTAGATTAGTTAAATTTAGGTGTAGGTTTTGGTGGAAATGGTAATACAATTGAACTAATTGGGAATATAAAATGTTAATTGTTTTATTTATAATTTGTATTGGGTTAAGGTATACAAATGGCCTATATATTTTTTCTGAATTACACAACATCACATTATAACACTTTCTTTTACTTGTAGGACAATTTAAAGGAACTAAGCTTAAATTTCCTTCCCAAATAAGTAGCATACAGTCAATGAGAAACAGTTTGGGTAAATTTAATGAAAGCTTATGCCTTGGCTCCTGTTTATGGGTATGTGTAATACAACTTAGGCATCTATAGGTCAAAACATAAAAACAAAAAAAAAAAAAAAAGAGGGAGGTGGGAGGTGGGGTACTATCCTTTCTGGGATACAAATGGAAAACTCTGTGTTCCAATCCTATTGATAAATTTTCAATTTTTCTGATCTTGAAACTAACAATGGGAGGAGAATTTTATGTTCCCACAGGTAAAAATCACCAATCTAAATGCCTGAAAACATACAACTTATGGCTATGCAGGATGGACTGGGAAATGCCAGCAGAGAGGTTGACCCATCTGAACATTAAAGAAAGAGGAACCTCAGACTGCCTGAGTCACAGACACTGAGCATCTCTCTGAATAATATTGGGGTTAACTGTTTATAATGGGCCCTAATGAAGTTTACCTTCCAGATACTGAGAAACCTTCCTACCTCTCCCCTTTATAGGAAAAAGAAAAACATGATGGTAATGAAACCACTCCCTAACTGTAAACTAGAGCCAATTGTTACAGTGGTAATTTCCTATAAAACAGGCATAACGTATTAATTGATTGATAGGCATAGGAACTGTGAAAGGATATTTCTCTATCTAGAGCCAAATTCAATAGTAAAGTGTTTATAAGTTGTGTAATTAAGCAAAATATATTACTACAGGAAAGCTCTGACATCAGCAATGAATTATTCTGCCTAGGAGATGTTGGCTAGGGGATTCAAACCCCCCCCCCCAAATTATAAAGGCCTTTTGCCTATAAGTGGGATATATGCAAGGAGAAAGGCAGTAAGTCCCTGTTGTCGAAGACCTGGTGTGAGCATGAAAAA
Organism: Rhizomys pruinosus; assembly: GCA_009823505.1. Classification (NCBI taxonomy): domain Eukaryota; kingdom Metazoa; phylum Chordata; class Mammalia; order Rodentia; family Spalacidae; genus Rhizomys; species Rhizomys pruinosus. The sequence continues at coordinate 1,364,819 of VZQC01001128.1, read as the reverse complement.
TGTTATGAGACGTCACTTGCTAGCGTACAACTGGCCTCTGAAATGCTAGAGAGCGTTACCAAAGGCCACTAAAGCAATACAGCAAAATATTGGTCTCCCTGAGACAAGCAAGACTCCTCCGTCAATATCAGCTACACCTCAACAGCCTGGAGATACTGTGCAACAGTGGCAGCCAAGTGTCTATATATATCCCAAATCTATTTGGCTATTAGCTCTCTCCTTGGAGGAATAACTCACAGCGGATGCCACAAGCTTATGTCCTCTAGTGGTTAGGCGATGTTATAAGCCACAATAAGAACTTGTCACCCTTTATAGAGAAACCACAGTTTGCGGATTAGCATACCATCCAAGCATCTGTGTCTATGCTCACAGCTTAGCTTGACATAATAAGTGGTACTGCTTAAATGCCTGTACATCCAATAGCTTGTGCTTTGTTAGTATGACTAAAAAGGGTATCACTGGGAAAGCTGTCAACCCATGAAGGGAAACAACCTGAACAGACTGGAGTCCAAAATGACAACTCCAAAGAAATTAGACTGTTTTCTTCTCACCCACTTGTGCCCCTTTCCCAAAGCCCAGGGAACAAACTGCGGAAGAGGAGGCGTGGTAGATTGTAAGGGCTGTGGAGAGATAGGGGTGAATCATGAGACTACAGGAATATAGTCTGGACTCCTGATTGATCAACATGCCTGTGCATACAAGCTTCTCCAACTGGACTATGGGAACCTTGGGTTGTTCAAAATTTGGACATAGATACTTGCAAAATGCACCAATTACCTGATTGTATGACATAATGAGTGACATCAATGCTATCTGCAAACAACTGTGTCATTGTATTGTAGAATCCCTTAAAAATAAAAAAAAATAAAAATAAAAAAAAGAATCCATAATTGTGGGGAAGTCGAGGCAGAAACTTGAAACAGCTAGTCATGCCCAAGGGCCCATAGTCAAGAGCAGAGAGAAAATTAATTCATGCATACTTTCTGGTACTCACTCCTCTCTCTATACTTCCCTGGCCCAAGACTCAAACCCAGGGAATGGTTTCACCCACAACCGGAAGGTCTTGATAGTCCCCAGCAGGCACACCCACAGGCCAAGATGATCTATACACTCCCTCCCCAGACTCTCCTTCCAGGTGATTCTAAATGACGTCAAGTTGACCATTAAAACCAACCATCGCATCCCAGTTCACTTCGTCAGAAATCTGACTTGACCCAGTTGATAACTCCACCCCAAATTTCATAAAGTCAAAATCAAAACCAGCTACAAGACTGCTGCTGCTGGCTCTGAACTCACAATGTGTGTGTGAGGATCTGCCCTCAGATGGATACAGAGAACCTGTTCTCAATCCTTCAAACATCAGAACTGTTCCACAAACTCATAATGACTGATTTGGAAATCAGAAAGCCTGGCATCATCCTCTCTCACTGCAGCAGTCACCCTCCTCACATCCTGTATGATGCTCACAATCTTAGCAGCACATGCTTGTTTTAAGTCCCTAGTGATTCATGATTGCTAGCTTGCTAGCATGGTCCCAACCAGCCCCAGGACCAGTTGTGTTACATAAATACATAGAATGCCTGTCATAGAATGCCTGAGGAGGACAGAAGAGGGTGTCAGATCCCCTGGAACTGGAACTACAGTTAGTTGTTAGCTGTCATGTGGGTTCTGGGATTCAACCCTGGGTCTTCTGCAAGAATAGCCATGTTCTTAACTCCTGAGCCATCACTCCAGCCCCTATATTTCTACTCTTAAGCACTGGCATCAAATCACAAATTAAAGCACAATGATTAGAATTGCTGACTCACAGACTACTGAACAGGTGAGAGTGAAGCAGGCAAGCATGGAAAATAGTTTAGTACACTGGGACTTTGCATTTTGTCTTGAGCGATGTACACACACCCTCTTATAATAATGTACTTGGTAGCCTAGTTCCTTCACTTATACAGACTATGAACAACACATATCCCTCTCCAAACAATGTACTGAGGAACCTCAGAATCCCCTGGACCACCCCCCTCACCTGCTTTGGGATACACACACTCCCATCTCTGAACAATAAGTTTTATCACTTCTAATAATAATCAAATTTAAATAGTTTCTATACAACTGTATTCCTAATGTATCCCAGTATGAAGAATAGAAAAGCAGATCTGCCCTGAACTGGTTTGGATACATACAATAAGACAAAATTGTGTCATCTAGTAAACTTTTAGGGAGAATCCCCTATTTACCACCTTGTACCTATGTGTAATCGGATGTGGTTATGATTAACATCAGATGAAGTATGGGAAGAGACATATGCATCAGGAAAAATGATGTAATCTCTCAATCACAATGCAGAATCATCCAAATTATGTCCCTTAGCAACCAGCCCCCTTCTCTTGAACCCCATAAAAGGAAGTCCTGGGCAATAACTGGGGCCCTTGAGTGATCCCACTCATGTGGCCTGCTGTCAGTCTTGGCAGGGTTATCCTTCTATAGTCTGTACATGGCTCAGAATAAAGTTATCATGCTTCCTTTGCAAATCTGTGTGAGCCCTTATTTTCAATTATTTGGATAAGAGGCTAACAACCTGGAAATACCTGGCCCAGATCATGAGCACTTATCATGAAAAGACTGTTGCTGGAAGACTGCTGCTTTACTACTGGGGTGGTTTGTGAGGTGGAAAAGACAACTGGCACAAGGCAGGACAAAGGAAGAGTGTGTGGGAGAGCTTATGCTCAAATGACTGATACCTATGGACTGTTAATTTATATCAGAGAAGTGAACCCACCTTAGCTGACCAAACCTGTTCTTGTAGATTGGCACAAGGACAGGTGAGCTAAGAAAGGACAAGTGAATACCTTAAGGTACAGGGCAGAGGGCATGGGAACCTCCTGATGACAAGGATATGTTGAGAACAGGTATTTGCTTTAGGGAAGGAGTGAAGATTCTCCTAACTTGCAAACCAAGAAGATCTATCAGGACACAGCATACTCTGCACTAATAGAGAATAGTTCCTTATCTTAGAGCTGGTAAGCCCCACCTAGACCATGCTTTAGGAATAGAGATGGAGGAATGGCTGTGTTTCTAGAAAGTCTTAAGAAAGGATCTCAGGAACAGATAGAGCCTGGAAAACAAAGCAAAAGAACAACAAAACAACTCTTGGTCCTTGAGAAACAATAGCAATATTTGACTTGAAATTAAAAGAGAAAAAGGGAGTTGGCAGGGCATGGGAGGTGGAACTAAGCCTCTTCGCTCTGTATGTGTTGGTATGTGTAGGCAATCATGTAGGTGTACATGTGTATACAACTGAAACAGAGCATACTCACTCAAACTTTTTATCCAACTACCAATGAGCCATTTTTACTTTGGTATCTAATACGTTTTCAAATACAATTCCTAGATTATCACTTGTGATGGTTAATGCTCATTTTCAACTCACTGGACTTGAAATCACCTAGGAGACATACCTCTGAGGGATAAAGGATTTTCTAAAGGGATTTAACTGTGAGGGAAGTCCCATGCTGAATATGGGTGGCACTGTCCTATGATCCAGAGTCATGTACTAAATATAAAACGGGGAGGAGAAATTTAGATGAGTGCGGGCATTACGTGTTTTCTGCATCCTGATCTGTCATTTCAGCCACATGTGTCAGCTGCCATGAACTCCTCCTCCATGCTGGACTGTACCCTCTTAAACTGTGAGCCAAAATGAATCCCTCTTCCCTAAAGTTGCTTCTGGCCAAGTATTTGATCACATCACCTTACTTGATCCCCTTTAGTCTCATAGATTTTTCTGCCCAGAGGATATGACTGCCCTAAGATTTTCCTGCACATCCTTCTTGCTCCATCTCACTCCCCTCACATCATATCCTCTCTAGTATCCTGGTGGTTGTGTCCAGAGTCTATGGCACCTCACCATCCTGCCTGCAGACTTCCCACTCTACCAGAATCCTCTGTGTGGAGTACCTGACTCCTGGCCAATAGCCAGCCAATCATCCTTCATAACTCACCTGCCTTTATTTCCTCCTCACCCTCTCAAGAAAAATAAGCAATATTCTCTTGTGTCACCTAAGCCTTGAATCTACTGAAAGAAGATCTCACTTTATGATCACTATTTGTATATTTGAAAAATGAGATTGCTTAGAGTACATTACATCTCTTATTTTCTTCTTTTTTTTGTTTATTTGGTTGGTTTTTGGTTTTTTTGCTTGCTTTTTAAAATAGGATTTACAGGGCTAGAGAGATGGCCTAGTGGTTAAGAGCACCAACTGCTCTTGCAGAGGACCGGGGTTCGATCCCCAGCACTCACATGGCAGCTGAGAACTGTCTATAACTCCAATTCCAGGAGAACTCCAGTTCCAGGGGAATCTGATGCCCTCTTCTGACCTCTGCGGCATTGCATGACACAGATGCATAAACCTACATGCAGACGGTACATTCACACACATAAAAAATAAATAAAAATTTTTTAAAAATTGAAAATAAAATAGGATTTACTGAAAAATTGTGGCTCCATGATTATATGACCAATCATATTTGCAAAGGAACCCTAAGCTAAGGATTTTTCTTGTCTTTAGGGGCTCAACTCTTTTTTTAGAAGATTTTTATTTTTTATTAATTATTTATTTATTTTTATGTGTATGAATGTACTCTCTGCATGTAAGTTTGTGCACCGGTGTCATGCAATGTCACGGAGGACAGAAGAGGGCGTCAGATTCCCCTGGAACTAGAGTTAAAGATGGTTCTTAGTCCCCATGTGGGTGCTGGGAATTGAACCTGGGTCATCTGCAAGAGCAGTCAGTGCTCTTAACCACAAGCCATCTCTCCAGCCCCGGGGCTCAACTCTTTATACAGCTATCTTTGACCAAATGATACCTGAATCTTTGGCTGCATCCACACCTTGGTTCAGTTCAACACTACAATAGCTGGAGCCATCCTCCAAAGAGCTCCCTAGTATCACAGGATAGCACATGAAGGGATGTGGGGACAGAAGAGAGTGGGAGGTGACAGTCTGATAACCTCTGACTTTTGAGTAGATCTCAGCCAGGAGTGAGGACTAGAGAGAGTTTCTGAGTCCCACTCTGTACCTATCCACTGAGATGTAAAAAGCAGACTGAAGCACACGCACACACACACACACACACACACACACACATACACACACACACACACACACACACACAAACAAACACACTTCCTCAAGTGGGGAGGGTCAGCATCTACTAACCAATGAGACCCCAGTCCTTAGGCTCTGGGAAAGAGGAGAAGACCTGTGTCACATACTATGTCTGCTTCTGCTTGAGGACAGGACTGCAAGGCATCTGAAAACTGAACTCCTTAGATTCTAAGGAGCAGAGGTGGCTCTGGCATGATTCACCAGCTTCTCTGTTTAGGAGGAACACCTGGAGGCTGAGATAGGCACACAGAGATGGGTGGCTCTCAAATGTGAGAGACTGGGTTTCAGTGGTACCAGGTCATCTTCTGTGGGGAAGACACTCCTAGGCATAAGGCTGGGACAGGGGTCTAGGTTCATCCTTGAGCAGAGGCGGCTTGGAATGAGGCAGGATAGAAAGAAAAGGAAACTTAAAGACACACAATAAGGAAAAGAGAATGTGATTGAAGCCTCTTATCTGCTGAGAGTCAAGAATTCTGGCACAATTGCAAACATTGGCTGTGAAGATTGCTGACATGGAGATAACATTTCTTTTATAGAGAGAAATTTTCAAATAAAAATTTAAAATATCAATGAACCTGTAAGTTCATAGCCCACCTAAGTCAAGGATTCCCAAAAGCCAACCAAATCAGAGTTCTGAGAAATAATCACCCTGGACTGCGTTCCTGCAATATGAGAAAGAGTTGCTGCTAAAACCGCAATCATGCATCACCAGAGGCAAGAAGACAGACGCCCAGTTTCTCTCAAGATCTCCTCCTGATGCCAGCCAGAGACCACCTACATCGTATCTCCACTTCCCCATCCCCACTTCCTTGTATGCCCATTGCCTTGTATGCCTGGTCTTAAAACTCCTACTTCAGCGCCATCTTAACGCTGGTCATCCTGCTCTCAAGTCAGGCAGCCCAGTCCCAGGCCCAGTCCCAGGCCCCAAATAAAACCCGAGTTATCTTTATCACAGTCCTGTATACTTTTGCACTGGGTCTCCTCTCAATATGAACCTAACAGAACCAGGCTTAAGGCCTGAGCTTATATGACCTTCAAGTATGGCCTTATCTTCTGCAAATCTCACAGGCAAGGCTAAACCTTTGTTAAGTAAATACATCTCAACCGCTCCTGCCCCTCTTCTGACCTGGGGTTTTCCTTTATCAGCTGAGAGTCTACTCAAGGCACCTCAGGAACCACACTCTGAAATTCATTTATCAAAAAGAAGATGCTCCTTGGTTATCCTCTAAGGTGTAAGCCACAAAAGTAGTGTACTGTAAAGATTAGTGAGTGTGAGTTTTCTTTGAGAAAGCCACATGCTCATTCTAGGTCTTACTTTCTTCCCAACCATCCTCTCTCTCTGTTTCTGTCTCTTTCAACTATTTATCTACATCAATCTATCTATCTTTTTTTTATGCCACAATAACATTTTAATAGAAAAAACTTGAGGGGAGGAAAATTATAGGCAAACTGTACTTTCTGCTCAACTGTTTTGAAACTGAAACTGCTGAAAAACAAATCTAACAAAACAATACAACATCATTTCCTATACAGCTAAGTATTTAACAAGGCCAGCTCAAGACAGCAAGAGATTTTGAAGATGGTTAGGCTTCAGCATGTGAGTTAACAGGGACATGCTGACTTATCTGTGAATGTTCCACCACTTGCCCTGGTAGAGAAAAGAGGAGGACTTCTGGAGATTTACATTATGGTTTTTTTCACCATTATAGGGGAACTCAAAAAGTTTCTCTTTGCTTCCTTCAATCAGAATACCTTACATTCGTCGTCTAAAGTGGCCCATTTGGAGGAAGCGAATCTGGTCTTTGGCCCTCCCTATCTTTGCTACTTAATTTTTTCATGATCTTCTTATTCTTTTGAACACACTCAGGGCACAGCATATTATCTACTATTTCTATGGATGGAAAAACACAGGCTGGCAACAGCAAGAGAGAAATCATTTTTCTGGGAGTGTCCAGGACCCAGGTGTGACCAGCATGAAACTTCAGGTGAACCCAGCCTTCACTGTCTGCAGGGAGGAGTTTGCCGTGGACTACACACCACCTGGACCCTACAGTTGGAGGCAAAAAAGCCTCCTCATTAATTGGGAGAGGACAGCTATTCACAGCCAGGGGCTGGGCAGCTCTTGCAGCACTTCTTCCCCAAGCTGCTAAAATGGATGCGTGGGCTGAAGTTAGCACTTCAGCTACCTTAGCAGCCTCCTTTTCTTTCTTGGAACATCTTCCTTGAGGCCTGGGTCCCTTGCATTTTGAAGAAGTTGGCCTCATTCTGGCTTCACGTGATGTGCTAGAACATCATAGTTTTGTTCAGGATATGCATGCCTCTGGAGTCTCAAATAAACATCTATCTTCTCACCATCGGTACTGAGATTAAATTGTTGACACCAGTACCGCAGGGTGTTCCTGGACACATCATTAATAGGAGGCAGGATGTCCGGCACAGGAGGGGTTGGTTCCTTGGATCTTGATCTTTGAGAGGGTTTGGTTTCCAGAAGGTGAACTTTGCTGTTTGCCCCAGGATGCTCAGGCTTGACGTCTCCGGTTGAAGAAATGTCCGACTCCATTAGCTGTCCTGTGACAGGGTCCTCAAGTGGGACCAGCGTTAAAATCACACTCTCCTCATATGACTCCTCCAACTCCTCCTTCTTGAAGTTCTTCCTCTCACTGGAACCCGAGTCTGACATTTTCAGGAAGGATACAGTCCGAGTAGTCCAAGGGTGGCTACAGTACCCTGGAGGCTGCAAATTTGGTAGCTGCTCAGTCGAGGAGGCTTGATGTCCCTGTAGTCTCAATTTGCTGCTAAAAGCCTGAAGGATTCATGGAAGTCTTCAGTCTGCGTTGGAACCTGAAGAAGTGTTCACAGCAGCAAGATGAACTCACCTATGAAAGACAAGGCCCAAGTAGCAAAAAGCACAAGCTCCCTTCGGCCATAGCTTTTTATACAGCTGTCATCAAAAGGTAACGCCCACAGTCAGGGTGGGTTTTACAGTTCAGATCATCCAATTAGGAAGAGGTTTCGCTCTCTCTCTATTTCTCTATTTCTCTATCTCTCAATTTCAATTAATCCCAGATCTAGTCAAATTGAAAATCAAGCTTTTCCATCCCCACTGGGAAGGAACTCCATTGTTAGAGTGCTTGACTAGCATTCTCTATCTATCTTTTTGAAAAAAGGTCTCCTGTAGCCCCAAGAGGCCTGGAACTCACTGTGTGTACCAGTCTGGTTTAGATCTCACAGAGTTCTGTATGCCTCTGTCTCCCAGAATTGAAGGCATGCACCACCACATAGGACTGCCTCTCTTTCTCTTAATCCTCAGGATTAAAATTTATATTAAGATTACTTTTAATAAATTTAATCACATTTAATAAGTGTCAAATCAGCTTCATCCTGAAATTCTTTTCTGTGGTGAAGTCAAGAATCTGGCTTTAGCTGAGCAGAGGTCCCTAAAGGATGAGGGGACTGTGGAGGCCGCCACTGGTGGCAGTGGGAAGCAGTGTCTCCCCAAGGCTGACACTGACAGGAAGGGCCTGGCAGCCTAAACCCATGGAGCTGGGTGAAGCAGTCAGGTGCCTGAGAGAACTAGGTGAGGGCAGAGGGCCGCATTAGAGACCAAGGAAGGATGGCCAGGCGAGGGCGGGGTGGTCTCCAGCACATCTGGGCTCTCCCGTCCTCCTCTGGAGGCCACACTCACCCCAGCCTCTGAACGGTCATGAACTCAGCTCCAGAGCTGATTTTACTGCGTATGGGCTATAGATACAGCTTTCAGAAATTCAAGCATTCCTGTGCATTTCTGTCAGATGGACCCTGAATACTGTTTTAAACCTTTCCCTGAATCAATTCTCGGAAGTTAAATAGTTAATTTTCCCCTCTACATGAAAGTTTTGCAAGTTACCCTGGAGCTTTCCTAATTTAGTAATTAGTCTTGCTTGGGTGATACCTAGGGCCTGAGTTTCAGATAAGGAGAGCTAGAACACTGTATCTTGTCCACCACCTTCTGGTAGGACTCGAAACAGCTACATTGGGGATGAGCAGGAGCACAGCATCAGTGTTGGAGCTACCTACGCTGAGTCTTCTCAGCCTCAACAGACTCTGACTGAAAACATTGGCCTCCAGCTTGCATCTGACATTGTTTGAATGGTATATAACTTGTGGCTAGACAGATGTCAGCATTACAATTGTTAAAATAATTGAGGAGGGAATCTTAAGAAAAAGGAAACTTCGGGCTGTGGGGATGGCCCAGAGGGTAACGTGCTTGCCTCAGCTTGGGGGTAAGAGCCGAGGAGGTAGACTGATAGAACTGGACCAAGGAGACATCTCTGGGGATGGACACCGGAAATTACCCATTCCCAGGAGCACACTGGTGCACAGGTGTACACACTTTTCAAGTCTGGATAAGCTGCTTTTGTTGTTTATTTCTTATTTTTATTTATTTATGTGTATGAATGTACTATTTGCATGTAGGTTTGTGCACCCGTGTCGTGCAATGCCACGGAGGTCAGAAGAGGGCGTCGGATTCCCCTGGAACTGGAGTTAAAGATGGTTCTCAGCCGCCATGTGGGTGCTGGGGATTGAACCCGGGTCCTCTGCAAGAGCGGTCGGCACTCTTAACCGCTAGGCCATCTCTCCAGCCCCGATAAGCTGCTTTTGATTACAGAACTTTTCTGAAGTTTCTAGGTTTCAGTATCTCAGAGTTTAATAGAAGAGAACCTATTGCTGACAGGACAGATCACCGCTGCTTTCAAACATGGTGATTTGAGTTTTGGGTTGAATTGAGACTGGACAGAACTTCTAAGGTCTAAACAAACAAACAAACAAACAACCACTCTCTGAAGGTGTAGGGTCAGACAGGCATCCAGAGAGGTTGTGGAATAAGATTCCAGTAAGCCAGTCTCAGCAGTGCCCGGGCAGGAGGCTGCTTGCTGGTCACCTGATCACCTGCTGGCCCTCTCCGGCTGCTCCGTTGTGGCACAAACTTTATTCTTTGCCTTTCCGCTTTTTTTTCTTTTTTCTTTTTTTTTTTTTTGAGACAGGGTCTCCCTATAGCCCCAGCTGGCCTGGAACTCACTCTGTAGACCAGGCTCTAGCCTTTCCGCTTTTGCTGCGGAGGGTCCCTGAGGGTGTAGCCTGTAAGTGCCTGGAAGGGGCAGTGTGAGGATCCTGGGGCCACCATAGCCAGCTAAGCTCCTGGCCGCCCCCTTCTTGACCCTATGGGACAGAAAAGGTTGGGCCATCGCCCTGCCATCCGCAGAGAGAAGGGCCCACAGACTCTTCGGAAGCCCGAAGAGATCTAAGAAGATTTAGGAAATGGGGATGGTTAGAGCAGGGGCGGGGAAAGGGGGATGCCAGAATTCACAGCCTCGGTTTCTGGGGTTTTGGTGAATCTGCTCTGAGTCATCCGCAAGAGAGTTACAGGCTGTCCCTCCTCTCCTCAAAGCGCAAGTCACACTTCCAGCCTGTTGGGTCTGGGGAAAGGATCCCGTGGTGAGGGCTGTAGCCTTCAAGCTGATCCCCTGCTGTGTGGCTCTGCTCCTGCCTGGATGTCTGTGCACCCGAGTTCCTGGATCTAGCTCCAAGGAGGGGTCACGGGGCCATGGCGTGCAGGGTCTCCTCTGGGTCCATGTCTCACGGCTTGTCTCCATCCATTCCACCCAAGAGCTGGGGCTTGCCCGAGGAGCAGAAAAGTGACGATTTACTGCGGAGGGGGAATGAACACGTGAGCTGCAGGAAATGGGAGGGCAAGTCGTTAGAATCGCTGGGGGTGCCCTAAATCCCACAGTGATCCGAAGGACAACAACTGAACTAGGGGCGATGGGCATAGAGCGGGATCCCGCCTGGAGGCCACCCACAAACAGCTTCCCTGCATCCCAGGCCTCCAGGACTCCACAGACTGTCTTCCTCATAAAGCCGCAGTCTCTCCAGCATGCCCTGGGCTCTTTGCTCCTAATCTTCCACTGCACTTACCAGCAAACAACACCTCCAGGCTTGCCAGTCATATCCACCTACTGACCCTTTTTGATTGTTTCAGTTTGTGGTTTGTTTGTTTTGAGAAAAGTTTCACCCTGAGCCCTAACAAGACTACAAAAGTCACCCTATAATCCAGGCTCATGGCCAATTTGAGCTGTCACCATCCTTGGCCTACCCAAGTGCTAGGATTGGTTACAGGCTTGTGCCAGCACACCCAGCTTCACTGCCCACTCACCACCCAGCTTACCTCCCTTTCTTGCCCATCAGGTTCAGGGCCTTCTCCATCCCACCCAAGAAAGAGCTGGATCTGCCTCAAATACCCAATTCTGCATTTTATGTGACAGCGGTAGAAAATAATGTGCAAATGGATGGGGAACTAGATTTGGCCTCTGTCCTAGGCTTCTGACCCCAGATTAGGCTACATCCCATGTCCTGGTATTGTTGACCATTTCCAGGGCATCTTCCCCAAGTTATATCAAAGCTGGTTATTTTAGTCAGCAGCGGGTCCTATGCTATCTGTGGCTTTGGGGTGAACTGGAGATGACAGGGGGAGGTCCTGGGTTTGTGTCCCACTGCACTCTCCTTTCCTATCCAGTGGCTACCTTGTTTCCTAGGCCCCATAGAAGATGCTGTCTGAAGCCACAGATATGAGCTGAGGGGGCGGTGGCAGGTTAGTTGAGAGCTAATCTCAGCCACTTCCTCTAAAATCAGAGATAATTTTAAACATACTCTCTTGGGGAACAGATAAAAGTCCTTGTTTTTCTCTGTTAGAGTAGCTCTGACTACATAGGTGATTCACCCTGTCCCTGTAGCAATTTCTCATTCCTGGATATCTTATCTGACTACTTGTCCTGTCATCTACCTGATAACCTAGTGGGAGAACAGCTCAGGTCCTGATTATATCCTTATGGGCTGATGGTCCTTCTGATATCCAAGGGCCAGAGGACTCCTCTCTCCCAGGGCCCAGTACATGCCAGGAGTCACTTGGGGATGGTGTATATTTCTCTGCTCTGGTTGCTCAGGTTTTGGACATTAGGAGTCCCAATTGTGATTCTCCTTAGTATAGAAGCCTCAGTATCACAGATTATTCTGAGTCATAGGACCCTGGAAGAAGTCCAGTCACATTCATCATTCACAAAAATTATCCACGGGAGCTTTAAGCTACAAAAGCAGAGCTGAGCGCTGGGTGCTTATGTTGAGTTAGAAATGCCATTCTACCAAAGAATCTCTCGAGAGGCCAAAAACTGCGGAGGAAAAACTTTAATAAAAGAACATTACATCAAGGAAAAAGTACAGAATACAACACAGAGACAGTGATAGAGACAGATCGACGCGTTGGGCTGAGCACACTCCCATGGGACTGGATGGCAGCGGCCCTGATGTCCAATCTTCTCCCACTTTTATTCCCAGTTAGGGGATTTCCACTGTGGTTACGGTGACCCTTTTTCTGATTGGTGGGGTCTTGGCGGTTGCAGACCAGGCAGTCTTTCCTTGGATCACTCCACCTGTTCTGCACCCCTTTGTTTGAAACAATGGTTGTGTTTAGCAGTGTGAAGCCCCCTGGAGAGTAATGGGCTCCTTAGGGGGTGAGAAGCATTCCTACAGGGCTGGGAAAGTTCATCCTGACCTCAGGCAGCTCTGGGAACTAGGAACTCAAGGTGGGAGGGAGTAACTATGGGAACCAGACCTGCTTCAACTAGAGAGTTGCTCCTTCATGGTTAACCTTTTCTTTTTGATTAACTTCTTTCTGACCTGGTCCTAACACTTACACACGCTTTAGTATTTATACTGTACTCATTCACAGCAGAATCTAGGGGCTGTATGTCTCTCTAGGAAGGACAATGAGCCAGAAAGAATAGCTATTCTTGATGCTGGTTTGCACACTCTCTCCTTATTTGAACCTGGTCTCTCCTCCTAGGAATGGACTCTGGTTCTGACTGAGAAGCGATTCGGTTGTGGACACTGGGCCCAGAAGCCCAGCTTTTTCATGGGATGACAGCTTTCAGCCTCCTGATCATCCATCCTTGTGTTTACTCTTTAATTATCAAAAACCAGCAACATCTGGGTTGGCTGACTATATATTTGCTTCTACAATCTCTGTGTTCTGTTAGCTGTGGGCCACCTATGGGTCAGGACTTAGGCTGCATCCATATCACTAACCATGCATCCTGCTATCCCTCCCTGCTGTTGAGTCCTGAGCACTCCACTTAGGCTTTATTATGCTGGGTTTTGTTGTTGTTGTTTTTGCTGCTGCTGCTGCTGCTGCTGCTGCTTTTCCATCATGATTATTGGCATCCCATTTAGGAAACTCCATCATCTACCACCAACCCTGGCTTGAGCACCTGTAATCCTGAGATACTGACAATATATGTGTCATTCCCCCTGGGCATGCTGGTAAAGATTCCCCCAGGCCTTCCCATGGAATGCACGGGCTGGACATTTACCTGACATCTCTCATGTCTCATCCACTCTGGCACTGCACTTCTCTAAGCCTCCTTACACTCACATCCTTTGCCACGAGCTTTAGATACTGTGGACTTTTCTATTGCATGCAACCCCATGACCAGATCCCTCGAAGCCGTTCCCATAGCATATGAGCATTATTCCAAATAGTCTGGAAAAAAAGACACTTTTTTGGAATTTTCTCCACACCCAGCCCAGGACTCTGGTTATTACCAGAGTAATACAGCTGCTCCCCCAAAATACTTGTCAACAGGCAAGGTGCTCATGGCCGAGTGGTATTCACCTGTAGTGCCATCATTCAGGAAGTGGAGACAGGAGGACCAGGAGTTCAAGGTTATCCTCAGCTATGTAGCCAGTTATAGTTCAGCCTAAGGTAAACAAGAGCCTGTCAGATAAACAAAGCAAAACAACAAAAACAACTAGCAATGTGCTCACATAATAAAATTAAATGCCTAAAGTTCCTGTGTACTAAGCAATTGGGGCCAAATAACAAATAGCTTTGACCAAAAAGTTTGGTTCTATTTGAAAAAAAAAAATCATACATGCAAAGTGAGAAGTCACATTTATTTCATTCTTTGCCACAATTATTTGCTAATGGGACCTCATGTACCTATTTGGTTCCACGCAACCTCCTAAACCTAAAATCGGGTGAGACATGGATACCCTCTTTCTTATTTCAAACAGACTTTGTTTGTAGATGATGGTAGAGTGCAAGAGAAAGGGTCTCACCGTGTAGCCATGCCTGGCTTGTATGTTTTATGTTTTAGTTGATAGCCTTAGCCTTTAACGGCCGCACTATACCTCCAGACCTTTGGTTTCCCTCATTTGTGGATGCAAATCCCCCAATTGAAAGTCAATCTGAGCAATATAATTGTTATATTTCTTTCTAGCTGAAAGCAACTGTGATGTTATAATGTGAATCTCTGAAGACAAAGTAATTAATGTATATGGGTGGAAGGTATATATTCATATTTTAGAGTAATATAAAATTAAAGGAAAATAATGTGAACTCCTAAACATATATCAGAGTTAAAATACAGTTTATTCCTGGAGAACATAATTCTGGTACATATATGACATGCATATAGGCATACTTTGGAGCAATACAATTGGGAGGGAACCACAACAACATAAGGACTGGGTCAAAGAACAGACTGATATAGTTAAATTCTGCCCAAAACAATAAACCTCTGCAGAGAAAAACTTTAAAAAGACTGAGAGAAAGATGCAGGACATGTGTGGCAGAATGCATGAACTGGGGTGGGATGGGAGGAAGGGAAAGGGGAATGTGTCTAAATTGAACTGAAAAATGATGTATGAAATACACAAAACATCAATAAAAGTATTACATAAAAATAAAGAAAAAAGAAAAAAGAACAGGCTAGCCTTGAACTTGTGATTCTCCTGCCTTAGCCTCTTAAGTTATAATGTATGCCACCACATTTGGCTTCAAACAAATATTTTACAGCAGTATTGAGGTTTAACACAGCTCATGTTGAAAACACAGATTATAAAAATATAATGGAAAGCAGTGTTGCACTTCTAATCGCTGAGACTGCATATTCTTTGAGGTAGTGTTTCCTTTGGTATCCAATAGGACTCTAAATATTCTTCGAATATTTCAATGTCCCCACAGTGTTTGTTCACAATGAGTTGCTTCCACAGCCCTTTGGGGGGAACCACAGACACAGGCTAAAAAGAGCAGGGCAAGGACCTGGAAACTAATGGAGGAAGAAGGAGCCATGGAGAGGAGAAGGCGGTCTCCTTGGGGGTGGAGCAGCCCACCCCACTTTGCTTTCAAAATGTGCTAGTCAAAACTGAATTGGTGCTTTCTGGTGGCCCAGAAGTTCATCTCTGTTGGACAAATTTGTCTCCTTTTGATCCAAAGGGAGCTACTGGACACTGTTTCATCATAGAGCTAAACAGCACAAGGAGAAATGTCAGAATGAGGAGCTGTCTGGGGGTCTCAGAAAGATCACAAAACAAACTGTGCTTAGTGGCTTAAGAAATCAATCTTCTGCGTGCTATGGTGAGGAAACAGCTTGGAGGTGACTGATAAGGACGGGTTATTCCTGAGATAAACTTGATTTTGTGTGTGTGTGTGTGTGTGTGTGTGTGTGTGTGTGTGTGTGTCCACCATGTCTGAACAGTGAATGCTTTCCTGGTTTATTTGCTACTGATGGATTCAGGGATACTTGTGGCATTTCCTAGCCATCCTCCTTTCCCTGTATGGTACCTTTACATTCCAGGAGAAAGATTCTCTATCCATTAATCTATGATCCATTACCCTGGACTTCTCATTCATCCCCAGATATATGTAATATAAAATCAAAACGAAACTTAGATAAACACTAGAACTAACAAAACTTCAGAGCCCTAGCACTCCCGATTCTTACTTGATTTTATAAGGCAGTATGCTGACTTATTATTATGCTGATCTATTACTACGATGGTTCAGGGTTTGTGGGAAAATTTTTCTTAATATTTTATTCAACCACTAATTCAGTCCAAATAGCTCCTCTTTTAAGTGTTCCAACTGAATTCTGGCATTTTCTATGTGGAGTGCAGAGGATGTGCAATACCAGGCAAATGATCCACCAATGAGCAACACCCCCAGCTTTGGGATTCTAATTTCCCATTCTACTGTCTCTAGTCTGCCTCTGCGCACAGGACCAGTCTGTGAAGACAAGATGTAAATATTTAAATTCCAAAGCTAAAGTGTTCTAGTCTAAGTGTGCTTATAACTTAGCTCCCCACGATTCTTCCCTCTTGGGGTTCATGTCCTTCTGTAGTTGTTTTACCACCCTGAAGTGTAGCCTCAACAGAGATTGTAGAATATCACTCTAAGGCTAAAGATGTTGATTTTCCACCTTGTTCCTTGGATCTCTCATTCTGGGAGAAGCCAGCCAGCCCACAGCCACCTGGAACACAGGTTCTGCTATAGACAAAGATTTTAGGACATGGAAGAAAAGTCTGCTCCAAAGAGCTGAACAGAGACTTCACAAGTGAGGAATTAGAGATGGCTGAGAAACATTTTTTTTTAATTTTTTATTTATTTATTTATTTATTTTTATGTGTATGAATGTACTATTTGCATGTAGGTNTACCATTATAAACCCAACTTATAGATATGAAAATTGAAGAATCAAGTGTCTTTGTAGAATGAAACATGTGACAGAACCAGGATTTGAATATACTTCAAGGCAATTTTCAGAATATAGTCACTCTCAATGTTATAAAGGAAAACTGATAATTCTAATGTATTAAAAAGCTAAAAAAAGAAAAAGAAAAAAAAGCAAAAAAAGAAGACAAAAAAGAAAAAGCAAAGAAAACAAAAAAAGAAAAAAGTTAAATAAAAGCTAAATTTCAGTCCTTGAGGATTAGCAAAATAAATTATATCCAGAGAATGAAATATGTTGCTTCTATAAAAATCATGTTTTGTATAATGCTTAAGTATGCATTAAAATGTATAGTTTGGGCTGAAGAGATGGCCTAGCAGATAAGAGCACCGACTGCTCTTGCAGAAGACCCAGGTTCAATCACTAGCACCCACATGGTGGCTGAAAACCGTCTTTAACTCCAATTCCAGGGGAATCCAACACCCCCTTGTGACCTCCGTGGCATTGCAGGACACAGGTGCACAAACCTGTACATTCATACACATACGAAAAGAAATAAAATTAAAGAAAAAAATGTATAGTTGGCAGGAGTGGTGATACACGCTTTTTTTTTCCCGCCCCCCCCACACTATGATACACGCTTTTAAACCCAGCACTCTGGAGGCAGAGGCAGGCAGATCTCTGTAAGTTCAAGGCCAACCTGGTCTATATACTGAATTCCAGGAAGGCTGGAGCTACAGAAAGACCCTGTCTCAAAAAGACCAAAAAATGTGCATTTAAATTAAAAGTAGTATATAAAAATGTATGCTCACATTCTTATATTATCAAATATTTGGATATTACATTTGGAAGACAATTCCAAATGATTGCCTTTTCAATATTATATTGTTAAAATTTAAAAACAGACACAGCCATGTTTTCTGCAGCTTTAAATTTTGTATGAAATTACGGTTAATTACTCAAATAAAAATATAAGTAACTATCCATGTGCTGTCAGAGATTGTACCATACTGAATTAAAATATATGTCAAAATATAATAATTTGTTAAAACTTAAGTAAGCCAAAGCCATCAGTATTTACAGATGAGAATACGATCAGGAAGACAACTAAGGAGGAATAGTTCTAACTCTAGCACACAGCTTGCACTATTTTCCAGTGCTTGTCATTATGTTTTAAAAATCTAAGGGAATTAAAATAACTAATATTACCTGCTGGTTGTGTGTGACAGGACTATGCCATGGAATTGAAGACAGGACTTCAGGGAGAAATCCTTCACTGTTTTTCAACTTCAGGTGCTTCCAACCTACATTTATTTGGAGCTTCCTGATGCTATAGCTGCATATGTCTTCTCATGGCTTCTATCCTTTTATGAAGAAGAGACAAAAATCTCCTCTTCATATTTTAAGAACTCCTACATGGCTAACATTCTTACCTTCAAGTGTTTGTTCAAATATTCAGTTTTTAGGGCTTTCCCCTACATCCAACTTAACATTACAATTTCTATAATATGTTGATTTTTTAGTTATTCTTGATTCTTTCAGAATATAAATCAATTACACATTGATATACCATGTTCTAATACAAATAATAACATGCTTTTTAATATATTTTTGTTACTAAACATTTTTACTCATCATACATAATTTCTCAATCCAATTTAGACTCATTTCCCTTTCCATGAACCTACCCAATGAGAGTTCATGCATTCTGCCATACACGTCTTCCATCTTTTTCTCAGTCTTTCCAGAGTTTTTTTTCAAAGCAGAGGATGATTGTTTCGGGAACTTCACTGTGTCAGTGGGTTTTTTGTCCCAGTTCTATTGTTGTTGTTGTTGTTCCCTCCTACTTGTATTGCTTAAACATATGCATATATATATATATATATATGTAAATATATTACACCTATACTACCATTATGTCATCTGAAAATAAACTCTATGTTATTTCCAAATCATATTTCAGGATTCAAATTTTTCCCTTTTAATTTTATATTACTCTAAAATATGCATACATACCCTCCACCCATATACCAAGATTACCAAGCCTGAAAATATCTGGTAGGTTATTTCTACACCCTGTTAAGGGATTTACATTATAAGAGCACAGTTGTTTCAGAAAAAGAGAAATATAATGTTAAATGTTGCTCAGTTTGCCTTACAACTAGGTACTTGGTGCTAGCATCCACAAATGAGGGATACCATTTGTCGTTTGTTTTTCTGGGACTGTGTTATTTCACTTAGCATAATACCTTCTAGTTCCATCAATCTGCCTGCAAATTTCATAATGTCATCTTTCTTTACCGCTGCATAGAACTCCATTGTATAGATGTACCACATTTTCTCTATCCACTCGTTGGTTGAGGGGCATTTGGGTTGGTTCCAGCTCTTCACTATTGAGAAGAGAGCTGCAATAAACATGAATGTGCATGTATCTCTGCGGTAAGATGAATCTTGTGAGAATATACCCAGGAGTGGTTTGACTAGGTCAGGTGGTAGGCTCCTTTTGAGTCTTTTAAGTGTTCACCACACTGCTTTCCATAGTGGTTATATGAGTTTACATTCCCACCAGCAATGGATAAGTGTTCCCCTTTCCCCAACAGCCTCTCCAGCATTTGGTATCCTTTGTTTTCTTGACGCTAGCCAGTCTTATTGGAGTGAGATGGTATCTTAAAGTGGTTTTAATTTGCATTTCCTTAATTATTAACAATGTTGAACACTTTTTAAGATGTTTCTCAGCCATCTTTACTTCCTTACTTGTGAAGTCTCTGTTCAGCTCTTTACTCCATTTTTTGAGTGAGGCATTTCTTTTCTTACTTCTTTGCTTTTGAGTAGTTTATATATTCTGGAAGTTAATGTCAGATGTATCAGCAGAGAATGTTTCTTCCCACTCTGTGGGTTTTCTCTTCACTTTCTTGATTGTTTCTTTTGCTGTACAGAGGTTTTTGAGTTTAATGAGGTCCCACTTGTCAGTTGTTGACCTTATGTCCTGTGAAGCTGCTGTCTGATGTAGAACGTCTTCTCCTACTCCACGTCTTGTAGGTTGCTGATAACGTTTTCTTCTATCACCTTCAGAGTTTGGGGTTTCACATTGAGGTCTTTGATCCATTTGGAGTTGATTTTTGTACAAGGATAAGAGGTAGGGGTTTAATTTTATTCTTCTGCAAGTGGTGATCCAGTTTTGCCAACACCATTTGATGAAGATGCTGTCTTTCCTCCATTGAGTCTTCTTGGCCCCTTTGTCAAATATGAGGTGGCTGAAATTTTATGGGCTCAAGTTTGGATCTTCAATTTTGTTCCATTGATCTACAGGTCTGTTTTTGTGCCATTACCAGCTATTTTAATGACTATAGCCCTGTAATATAGTTTGAAGTATGGTATAGTGATCCCCCCCTATATTGCTCTTTGTGCTCAGGGTTGCTTTTGCTATTTGGGATTTTTTTGTTTTTTCATATGAATTTAAGGATTTTTTTCCAAATCTGTGAAGAAACTCATGGGGATTTTAATTGGGATTGCATTGAATCTGTATATTAAGTTGGGTTGAATGGACATATTTACTATATTAATTTTTCCAATCCATGAGCATGGGAGGTCTTTCCATCTTCTGATATCTTCTTCAGTCTTCTTCTTCAGGAGTTTAAAATTTTTGTTGTGGACTAAAGGGAGACCCTGTCTCAAAAAATTAAATAAATAAAATAAATAAAATAAAAAATAAAAAATAAGGGGCTGGAGAGATGGCCTAGCAGTTAAGAGCACCAACTGCTCTTGCAGAGGACCCGGGTTTGATCACCAGTACCCACATGGTGGCTGAGAACTGTCTTTAACTCCAGTTTGAGGGGAATCTGATGCCCTCTTCTAACTTCCACGGCATTGCATGACACGGGTGCACAGACCTGCATGCAGACAGTACATTCATACATATAAAGAATAAATTTAAAAAATTTAAAAATAAAATAAATAAATAAATAATAAAATGTTTGTTGTAGAGATCATTGGAATCTTTGGTTAGGTTTGTTCCTAGGTATTTTATTGTTTTTGAGGCTATTATGAGTGGGAAGGTCTCCTTATATTCCTTCTTCAGTTGCTTGTTGTTGTTATAAAGAAAGGCTACTGATTTTTCTAGGTAAATTTTGTATCCCAACACTTTATTGGAACTTTTAATCATTTGTAGGAGTTTTCTGGTGGATTTTTTAGCATCCCTTAGGAAAACTATCATATTGTCTGCAAAAAGGGATAGCTTGACTTCCTCTTTTCCAATTAGTGCACATTTAATTTCTTTTTCTTGCCTTATTGCCCTAGCAAGTATTTCAAGCACCATATTGAAGAGGAGTGGTGACAGGGGGCAGCCTTGCAGAGTTCCTACCTTTAAGGTGAATGCTTCTAACTTTTCTCCATTTAGGATGATGTTGGCTGTGGGTTTCTTGTATATGACTTTGATTATGTTGAGGAATGATCACTCCAGTCCAATTCCCTCTAAGATTTTAAGCATGAAGGGATGCTGGCTTTTGTCAAAGTTTTTTCTGCATCAATTGAGATGTTCATGTGGTTTTTGTCTTTCAGTCCTTTTATGTGTTTTATGATATTTATTGATTTATGTATATTGAACCATCCCTGCATCTCTGGTATGAATCCAACTGGATCATGATGGATGATCTTCTTGATGTGGGTCTGTATGTGGTTTGCAAGTATTTTGTTGAGAATTTTTGCGTCTATGTTCACTAATGAGATGGGTCTATAGTTTTCTTTTTTGGTTGTGTCTGTGCCTGGTTTTGGTATTAGGGTGATGCTGGCTTCATAGAAAGAATTTGGGAGATTTCCCTCTGTAGTCTTCTGAACATTTTGAGTAGTAAGTTGTAAGTCCTCTTTAAATTTTCTATAGAATTATACTGTGAAAACGGCCTGGGCTTTTGTTAGTTGGGAGGGTTTTTTATTACATTTTTATTACATTTTCAATTTCTTCAAATATTGACAGGTCTTTTAACCTGTCAGTCTCTTCTTGGTTAAGCTTTGTTGATTTCCAAGATTTCAGATATTCATCCATTTCCATTGACTTTTCAAATTTAGTAGAGTATTTGAAGTATTTGAAGAATATTGAAATTTAGTAGGTTTTTTTAAGTATTCCCCTTATGATTGTCTGGATTTTTTTTTTTTTTTGTCTTTTTGAGACAGGGTCTCCCTTTGCCTCCCAAGCGCTGGGATTAAAGGCATTGATTCGGAGTTGCTCTTTCTTTCTTTTGGTTAACTGGGCTAGAGGTCTGTCTATCTTATTTATCCTTTCAAAGAACCAACTTTTAGATTCATTGATTCTTTGCATTGTTTTCTTTGTCTCTATTTCATTGATTTCTGCTCTGATTTTTGTTATTTCTTCTGGTCTGTTGAGTTTAGGGTTCATTCGTTGTTGTCTCTCAAGTGTTTTTAGCTGCAGTGTTGGATCATTTATTTGTGCTCTTTCTTTTTTTAAAATGTAGGCATGCAGGGCTATAAATTATAAATTTCCCTCTTAGGATTGCTTTTAAAGTATCCCATAAGGACTTCAGCCAGTGTCCAGTCTATAAAGAGGAAAGTCTTCTCATGCTTCAAAAAGGGAAGCGTGGACTAGCAAGACCTGACTTTGTCCTCGAGTGGATGGAACTGGAAAATGAAAAGCTGAAAGGAGCCAGGGGCTACCCCCCCAAAAAAAAAAACCCAGAGTGACCCCTGAGGACCAGATCCTCTACTGACCTTGAGAAAACAAAAACCTTGGTTAATCTGGGCTGTGTGGCCTTAAGCATCTAAAAGGAAAGTATAACCAGAAATAAATAATCAGTAAGTCCTGAGAAATTGTACTTCAGGTATAAAACTTGAGATCTTAGTAAAAAGACAAAAAGAAAAAAAAAAAAGAGTGAGAGCACTGTTTTGCCTGTCTTTAATTCTTACTGGTAAGTACATCTACTCTGTGGCTGCCACTGCTTTTGCCATCCTTCAAAGCTTTTTATCCCTACAATATGGACTGAAGACTCATGTCTCTCCAAAAATCCTCCAAACCTTCAATGCCAGATGGGGACTGCTGAGATATCCAGCTTGTGGACTGACCAGCTACTGGGGTTTCAGCCTCTTCAGAGTATAGACTACCATCGTTAGACTACCCAGGCTGTATCATGGAGCCCAGTACAGGAAGATTAAGACAGGACATGGTACTTACTGGACCTCATTTGGGTGACCATGGGAAGGAAAGACCCCAGTGTGGAGCACAAGGGTAGGATTGATGGTTGTTTGGGCTTGCCAAGCAGGAGCCTTCAAACACTTCTTTAAGGAAAACATGACGTCTTTTAGCAAAAAAGAAAAGCCTCCAGTTCAGGTGATGTGTGTGTGTGTGTGTGTGTGTGTGTGTGTGTGTGTGTGTGTGTGGAGAGAGAGAGAGAGAGAGACCTGACTTTGTCCTCAGGAATGGAACTGATAAATGAAAAGCTGAAAGGAGCCAGGGGCTCCCTTCCTCTCCCCCAAAAAAGCCCTGAGTGACCCCTGAGGACCAGATCCTCAACTGACCTTGAGAAAACAAAAATCTTGGTTAATCTGTGCTAACTGTGTGGCCTTAAGCATCCAAAAGGAAAGTATAACCAGAAATAAATATAGCCAGAAATATATAGAGATATGTAGGCATATAGATAGATAATAGATAGATAGACAGATAGATAGATAGATAGATAGATAGATTGAAGCAATACAAATTGGAGAGAACAACAACAAAAGAACTGGGAAAAAAAACTGACTGAAACAGTGAAGTTCTCCCAACTACAATAAGCCTCTGCTTTGGAAAAAAAAAACTCTGAAAAGACTCAGAAAAAGATGCAAGACATGTATGCCACCACCAGTAATGGCCAGGTCACTGGGTCCTTCACCCAGTTCTTGACTGAAAATTGTTGCTTTTCTGAAGGGAAGTTTGATAGCATTTATCAAGAGCCTAACATACCAGATTCTAAAACGTAAAAGATTTGCATTTATTGGTGATTATTTAAAAATATCCATATAGGGGGCTGGAGAGATGGCTCAGCAGTTAAGAGCACTGGCTCTTCTTGCAGAAGACACAGGTTTAAATCCCAGCAGGCGCCTGGCAGATAATAACTGTCTGTAACGATAGTTCCAGGGGATCTGACCCCTCTTCTGACCCACTCCTCCCCAGCATTGTATGACATAGGTGTACTTACATAAATGCAGGCAAAAAAAAAATAATTAAAATTCCCAGGAAGAATTGCAAATATAGAGTATAAAATCAAAGAAAGTAGATGTAGAAAGAGTTGGAGATTTACAGTTATTAATTTTTCTGTCTCTATAACAAATATCTGAAGTAAACAGCTGTCTTAGTTACTTTTGTTGTTGTTGTTGTTGTTGTTATTGTTGTTGTTATAAAACACCATGACTGGGGCTGGAGAGATGGCCTAGCAGTTTAGATCGCTGACTGCTCTTGCAGAGGACCTGGGTTCAATTCCCAGCACCCACATGGCAGCTAAGAGCCATCTTTAACTCCAGCTCCAGGGGAATCCAACACCCTCTTCTGACCTCCGTGGCATTGCATGACACGGGTGCACAAACCTACATGCAGACAGTATATTCATACACAGAAAAAATAAATAAAAATTAAAAAAATAACCTGACAAAAACAATTAAAAAAAAAAAACAAAACACCATGACCAACAGCTACTTAGGGAGGAATGGGTTTATTTGGCTTCTGTGTCCTGATCACAGTCTGTTGCTGAAGAAAGCCCAGAGACTATAATGGAAGTAGAGACCATGAAGGAGCGCTGCCTACTGACTTGTTTTCCTTGGCTTACTCAGCTACCTTTATTTTCGGGATAGATTCCCCCACAGCGGGCTTGGCCCTCATACATCAGCAATTAAGAAGCCTCTGGAATCTTCCTCCCTGAAGACTAGCTCTCATATTTCTGAAGATATCATGCAAACTGCTAAGGGAGAAAAAACAATCAGTGGTCCAACCTAGCTGTAAAAACTAATAACCTCAAAGAATGGCACTGAAAATTCTCTATTGATGCAGTAGTGGCACTTTTATCTAGAGCTAATCCACAGCTATCTAATTGGACTTAAAGCCCTCTCAATGGGAAAAAACACATAGATGGCACTATAAATATAGCCAAATACACATGGCTGGAAAATTCATAAATTCTAGAAGAAACCCTATCTCTAGAAAAATTAAATTTCATACTATATGCTAAATATGGATCCTTATATATACAGACAATAATACCATACACCACTCATTAAGGAAGCCTCTTTCTCCAACAGATGGAGGGTATTACAGAGTTCTACAACTAGTCACACAGAGAAAATATATATCTGAGAGATGCCCAGCCCTAAGTGACACATCTACAGTGGAACCTTGACATCTAAGGTTCATGGAACATAGCAGAACAGGGGGTAGACAGAAAATGAATTCATCCAACACTCACCAGCAAAGCTTCCTCATACAACAGATGCTCATAGAAGGCCACTACTGGTCAAGTTTTAAAGAGTAAGAGACTGCAGAATGATAGGACTTATATTAAAACCTCACCATCCATGGCTGGGCGACCATTGCAGAAGAGGAAATGGAAATACTGTAAGCAACAAGGTTAGTGAACATAAGGAAACAGAGGCTTTCAGACCTCTGGGAACTTGCTCATATGAACTTGCAGCAATGGTGACAGCATGCACAAGACCTACCCTGACTCAATCAGACAGAACCCCAGCATGGAACTGGGAAAATGGGCAACATTAGCAGAGGAACTATTGGCAACAGATTACTATGGGTGAGGGAGACTTGACCTTCTTTAAGGGAGTGACTCTATATAAGCTGACTAGACTCCAGTGGATGAACTTGCCCCAAGGGACATGTGGGTGTATATGCTTGATCAGATAGGCCTTAACATGTATGACAGATGCATGAAATCCGGTGGGCAGAGAGGAGCTAAAGGGGTACAGATAGGGAAGGGGGTGTAAATTTGATTAAGATCTGGGGCTGGAGAGATGGCTCACAGGTTAAGAGCACTGACTGCTCTTGCAGAGGACCTGGGTTCAATTCCCAGCACCCACATGGCGGCTAAGAACCATCTTTAACTCCAGTTCCAGGGGAATCTGTCACCCTCTTCTGACTTCCGCAGCATTGCACGACACGGGTGCACCAACCTACATGCAGACAGTACACTCATACACAAATAAATAAATAAATAAATAAATAAATAAATAAATACTTGATTAAGATCTATTATATGAACAAAAACTCAATAAAAATATACATTAAAAAAAATGAAAATGCCTCACAGACTTGACAGGCCAGTCTGATATGGGAAGTTCTTAGTTCAGGTTTTCTCTTTCCCAGTGATTCTAGTTTGGATTACAAAATCATTAAAGAGACAGGGCTGGAGAGATGGCCTAGCAGTTAAGAGCACCGACTGCTCTTGCAGAGGACCCGGGTTCGATCCCCAGCACCCACATGGTGGCTGAGAACCGTCTTTAACTCCAGTTCCAGGGGAATCCAATGCCCTCTTCTGACCTCCGCGGCATTGCATGACACAGATGCACAAACCTACATGCAGACAGTACATTTATACACATACAAGAATAAATAAAAATTTTAAAAAAGAGAGAGACAAAGAACACTTTAGATTGTGTTGGCTCATTTGTTCTAAAGTTTCCTGTCAATCATTAATTGGCTCCACTACCATGAGCCTGAGGTGAAGCAGCAAATTATAGAAAGAACGTGAAAAGGAAAAAATAATCACTCCTCTAGTGAAGATCATAGAGACCACGGGAAGAGCGTAGGGTCCCACGATCCTTTTTAAGGACATGCACAGAGATCTAAAGACTCCCTTAAATGATTCCACCACCACCAAATTGCTCCATCCAGGGGAATAACGGCTTTATGTCACTGTGACTAACGCCTCAAATAATCAACCTCCAGAAACAAAAGGTTTATTCATGGTTTTAAAGGTAGTAGTCCATGACCAGTTGTTCCCTTTGCATTGGGTCTGTGTTGGCTCATTGTTATAGCCTGGATGTAAGAAGCTCCCCCAAATCTCCCAAAAGCTCTTATATTAAAGACTGGGTCCACATCCCAGCAGTATTCAAAGTGGGGTTTATAAAAGATAACTGGGTCATGAGGGCTCTAACTGCATTAACAGATTAATCTATTGATGGACTTGTAACAGTCAAATATTGGAAAGTGGTGGAAACTTCAGAAGGAGAGGCCTAGGAAGAGGAAGAGGAAGGTCACTCACACCTCTTGACCCTGTCTCCCTCCACAGCAGCACCACTGGTAAGGAGGTAGCAGCCTGAATGGATTCTCAGACTGAGGCTCTTTAACCTTATTAGCCTTAGTAGGGGGACATGCTAGAAACATATGTTGCTGTCTCCCTGAGACTCACTGAACCATCATCTTCTAAATTAACCACCCTAGCCACCACAATTAGCCACCTTCTAAATTAACCACCACAGAGCACCAGAGAAGTGCTGCTCAAAGACCTTGGTTTCTTTTTTCTTTTTCATTAAAACATGGAACTTACTTCACATCCATGTTTGTCTCCTGTCTTTCCTAGATGCCCATCACCTACTTTATCCTATTGCATTGCATACATACTTATAACCAAGCAAAGTCCCAGGTTTTAAAACGAAATAAGATGGCTTATGCACAGCTTATTCCTTTTTGCCAGTAGATGCCACCAAGAAAGCATCATTAAAACTTCTCTCCCACTGCTGTCACAATGATGCCAGCATTTCCTGATGAGGTCCAGCCATTGTAAAAGGACTTAATGAGAAGACTGAGCTTGGAAACAATCCCAGGGAGTCCGAGGAGCCATTTCCAGCTAATTGATGGAGGTAGTACTATTGACAATGACTGTGAATAAATGTCTCTTTTTTTGAACTAAAAAATTTAACATTTTGACAACATTCTTGGCAAAGTATATCTGAAAAATATCAAACATTAGTAGGGAAAATTTTTCAGCATATCACAAAAGGAACAGCCAGGTTTGGGTTAACAGAAGTTAACTAAGACAAAATTTTCAACAAATTTCCTCTAAGGCCAGGGATCTTGAACAGCCACCTGGTTCATCAGTCATCTGGAAGAAATTCTGAGCATGCACAATGGATGAATTTGACCTCATTTGAGGAATAGAAGCACCATTATCAATTCTTGCTTGCATTTTTACTTTAATGTCTTCCACAGAATTAGGTCTTTTGGATGTTTTAGTGTTATTTTTCTGAATTTTTATGAGTTTTGATCTTTGGAATTTGGCGTAGATGGGTATGAGTCTATTCTGTATTGAGTTTGTGATTTGAGCTGGAGTAGCTCATACAGATGTTCTCACTGGAGCTTTCTTTACTTTGGAGAAGGGAGGGGAGAGGGCCTATTTTTTAACCTCTCCTTTTCTAATTTTTAACATAATTATGTTATATACTTGTTAGATGTTCCATTAATAGAATTATTTCATGTGAGTTCGTTTCTCCCACACACCTTGCTACTTCTTGCACATGTCTCTATAAAGTCTGCTGAACAGAGCACCCCCCAACATATCTCACTGCATGTGTTCTTTGCTGCTAGTAAAAGCTGATGATCAGGGGCCCTAAGTGTGCTGGGAGGCAAGAACTTCTGAGGAGGGGAAAGCCAGATTGGGGCTTCGAGAAGTTCATGAATGGATATCTCTTATTAAAGAGAGTTTATGGGTGTGACTTAACTGCAGAAAATCCCAGACATATGAAGTTAAGTTTTTTTGGAGGGGAGCAGTAATCACTAGACGAAGGACTGTGCACAGAGCTGCCCCAGATGGCTGCTCCCTTTTACTGTCAAGTTTCAGCATGACTCCAGGAAGTCTCTCCTGGGCACTCGGGACTTATAAGGAATGTGTCCTGCAACACCTCCTTTTCCTTTCTGTTGAAGCGCTGTTAGATTTGAAGACCCAGGAGAACAGACAATATCTTGTATATTTTGTGCCTCAAAACTAGGTAAAAGTCATTAGAGTGCTTATTATATGAATGTTCCTGGTGCCCTGTGTTCATCTGAAAAGTTCATTATGGCATCAAAATATACTACCAACCTAAGTTAGTTAAAGGTGGAACAAGATTTAGGATCCAGAACTTAGTAGATATGTGGGTCTGAGGCTTCTCCCCTCCCCTGCCAATCAAACCAATCAAACCCTTCAGAAGAAATCTGGAGATGGTCACAGACCACGGGTCCTAACACTTTCTTTGAACTTGGACCACACCTGCATGTTTCTCTCACAGATACTCATTCTCTTTGCCTCAATTTCAGTGTCAAAGTTCATTCCACACCTGAACAGCCCTGGTGTGAGGTACAGTACTCAGTGGATGAGGTACCTTTCCTTCAATATGATAATAACCACAAGGCCAAACCTTTGGGTCCACTTGGACAGGAGGTCAATGCCACCAAAGCATGGACAGAGTTGATCCAAACACTGGAAGAAATGGGGCAAGGGTTCAGAAAGAGGCTACTTAAAATCAAGATGGAGAAAAACAATAGCAAAAGTAATTAAGTACAAGATGAGGTACAGAAGCAAAGACAATCAGAGAGAGAGGAGACAAGCAGACCACATATGGGAGGGAGACTTAGGACATATTTCTGCAAAGAGCTAAATATTAGCCAAGCCTTGGAAGCACATGGTACCTAATCAGTAATAAAGGGCAAGTTGGAAAGGAGAAAGTACCAGCCCCTAAACCGACAGAGAAAGGCTTGGCCTTTGGGAGGTGAAGGATCTATCAAGAGTGGAAGATGATGACATTGTGTGGTTTGCAGGTCATCCCACCTTGCAAGTGAAGATGTATTGTCACCAGCAATGAGGACAGGACACTGGTGCCTCTTGGCAGTTCAGCATTGATGGGCAGTTTTTTCCTTTGATGCCATGAAGATGATGTGGCCAGTGATTACTCCTGAAGCTGGGGGAACCAGGAAGAAATGGGAACATGATATGGAACTAGTAACAGATCTCAAGAAGATCTCCATGGTAGACTGTAGTCACTAGCTCAAGAATTCTTAAATTACTGGACAGAAATGCCAAGTAAGTCATTAAGTATGTTACCAGAAGGTGCCCTCAGCAGGGTGGGAAGGGACTAACAGCTTGCTTTCGTGGATGTCATCTGTGCATGGGGTAAATTTGATAGACTGAGTGAAGGATTTCTTGGTGGTCTCCCTGACTGGAGAGCCAGAGAGCACCACAAGAATTTCTTACTGTCCTCTTTCCTATCTTACCTCCTGATGTTTCTTGTTCCCTGTTAACCAGTAAAGGTCTGCTACTGGGTCAGCAAGTCTTTATCATTTGTAAATTTTCAACTTTTGTTTCCTTAGTGATAGCTTCCTTTCCACAAGTTCCAATGTTGCCTATTATGAAGGCTTCGCTACCTTTCCCCCAATAAAATTAAATGTCACTAAGTGTGCCAAAATCCAGAAAATTCCAACCATAGTAAATCTGTCAAAGTGTATGGTAATTGGATAGACATTTTCCTCTGGTAGTGAAATGAGCTTTACAAAGGCATGTGTATAGGTCAGTTTTCTGTTGCTGTGATGAAACACCATGACCAAGGAACTTATAAAAGGAAGAGTTTATTTGAGCTTACGATTGACGGTTCCAGGGAATTAGAGTCCATTGTGGCGGGAGGCATGGCGGCTGGAGAATGGAGCAGCAAACCGAGGGTCACATCTCGCAATGAGCACAGGAAGCAGAGAGAGAGCAACTGTAGACCATGAGGCTTGTTAAACTCACTAAGCCTGCCCCCAATAACGTACTTCCTCTAGCACGGCCACACTTTCTAAGACCTCCAAAAACAGTGCCACCAACTGGAGACAAATGTCTGAATACTTACAGCCTATGGGGGACACTCATTCAAACCACCACATTCCACTCCCTGGACCCCATAGGCTCCTGACCATATAAAATGCAAAATGCATTTAGTCCAACCTTAAAAGTCCCCATAGTCTTTACCAGTTTCAATGCCATTCAAAAGTCTACAGTCCAAAGTCTCTTCTGAGACTCAGGCCAATCTCCTAACTGTAAGCTCCTGTAAAATCAAAAGACAAATTACATACTCCCAATGTACAGTGGAACCGAATACACATTCCCATTCCAAAAGGGAGGAATAGAGGCATAGTGAGGAAATACTGGACCAAAACAAGACCGAAAACCAGCAGGGCAAACACCAAGTCCAGTAGCTCCACATGCAACTTCTGGGACTTGACTTCCAAAGGGCTTAGATGGCTCAGCTCTTCCAGCTTTGCTTGCAACATACATCTCTTTCTTAGGCTGGTACCACTCCCTGTATGCAGCTCTCCTTGGCAAATATCTCACAGGTCTGGCATCTCGAATGTCTTCTTGGGGTCTCCGCTGCCAACCAGGCTTCACATTCACAGCTTCACGCAATGGCCTATCAGGGCCTTCTTTATTCAGGGACACCCCTGCTGTACTCTGCCTGACCTTGGCAGCTCTCTGAAACTGTGGAGGAAGAACTGATGACCCCTTCACTCTTGCAAACTTCATGCCTCTAAAGCCAGCACCACGTGAATGAAATTGCTGAATCTGGCTGCAAGTTCGGGATGGACTCTCTCCTACTTTAACCACATTTGCAATTTTTCTCTGCCCTGGACTTGTTGGAGTAGAAAACGCTTTCAGTATTTTCCTTTCAAAAGTTGGAGGATTAGCTGGGTGTGGTCTTGCCCTGAAGGTACTGATTCTGTTGTTTACTTGTAAATCTCGAGGCCTCTCCTTAATCACTTTAATCTCACCTTTCCCATTGTTTACTTGTAAATAGCTAGGCCTCTCCTTAATCACTTTAGTCTCCTTATCAAAAGGAACCTCTCCTTCACATGCCTTGGCCCCACCTTTAATCTTCCTAGTGCAGTTTTCAGATCCAAACTGTACATTCTGCATTTCTTTCTGCCCCATCTGCTCTTCTTCACTGTAGATCTGTACAATATTCACCATTAATAGCCACGCCACCATTTCTACATTAGGCTGTCTTGAAATATCCTCCGCCAAAGACATCAGTCCATTGCTTTTCAACTTAGCATCAGGCAAGCATTTGGGCTGTGGGCAAACTGCTGCCAGACTCTTTATCAAAATATCCCAGTTGCTGCCTAAGTCTTTATTTTCCTCTGGAACTACATTTTTTGCAGCCATGCTTTCTTCCAGGCTTCTACTAGAATGGCCCCTTAAGCTCTGCTTACAGTAGTCAACAGCTTTTCTAGCCCAAAGTTCCAAAGTCTTCCACATTTCTCCAAACATCCACATGGTCAGGTTCTTCACAGCCAACAGCCCACTCTCTGGTACCAAATTACTGTATTAGTCAGTTTTCTGTTGCTGTGATAAAACACCATGACCAAGGAACTTATAAAAGGAAGAGTTTATTTGAGCTTATGATTGATGGTTCCAGGGAATTAGAGTCCATTGTGGTGGGAGGCATGGCGGCTGGAGACTGGAGCAGCAAACCGAGGGTCACATCTCGCAATGAGCACAGGAAGCAGAGAGAGAGCAACTGTAGACCACGAGGTTTGTTAAACTCACTAAGCCTGCCCCCAATAACGTACTTCCTCTAGCACGGCCATACCTTCTAAGACCTCCAAAAACAGTGCCACCAACTGGAGACAAATGTCTGAATACTTACAGCCTATGGGGGACACTCATTCAAACCACCACAGCATGATATATACAACTCCTACTATCCCTACCCAGGACATGGTAAAATAGTTGTCACATATGAGTCCCATGGACAGCCTGAGGAGGGAAGATGGTAACAATGTATTCTGAGGCTCATTCAGGATTTAGAGTTTTTTGGGGGGGATTTTTTAGGACCAACATTCAACACCCTAGATATTATACAGGTTCCATATACCACTCAGCTTCCATATTCCCCCATTTTCCATATATGGAAGGACTTATCTCTGGAATCATCAGCCCAATCATTATTATTGGCATCTTCATCCTTGTGAAGAAATTCAGCACTACAGGAGGGGAGGCTCAGGGACTTTCGGCTCTTGGAGAGGTTCGTCTTGTGAGGATGTGAGAGAGGTGTCCCACTGGCCTCATGGAGTACATCTCTGCTAGAATGGTTCCTCTTCTTAGTCTTAGGCTCTCCCCTTCACAGCAGGTATGGACCTGCTGGTTATTGGGGTACAAGAGGCCAGCATAGATGCACAACTCCACTCCACAGTCCATGGAGAGATGAAACAGAAGAGTCCTCCTCAAGTGGCGCAGGATCCAAGATGTGGAAAACTTGAAGGTGTTATCTCTTCATGATCCAACCCAAGGTTACCCCAGGACTTTGATTAAAAGTCGTTTGTTCTCTAATGATAGCATAACCTAGGGCAATAATTTCCATTGTCATATCATGTTTTGATACTTCTCTGGAACAAGAGAAACAGCATTATCAGACTAACACTCTTGTGAGGCATGACCTCACTATGTAGCCCCAGCTAGACTAGTACTTGGTATACAGATCAGGCTAGACTTGAACTCAAGAGAACAGCCTGCCTCTGCCTCCTAAATGCTGGGCTTAAACGTGTACGATACTGTGCCCAACTAGAATTATGATCTTTTGACAGTCTGGCTGCCAATCCAATATATTATCTGCTCAGACAAAGAGTACACAAGAAGTGAATGAAACAATCTTCAGCTGCCTCACCTGCGTGAGCTCCTACTATGACCCTTAAAGGGACCTTTACCATGTATCCGTCATTTTGAAAATATTTACAAAATGCATTTTCTCACAGTAAATTAAGACTGCTGATTTTAATCTTTATGTCTCACTTTCCTCCATGTTAGATACGATTGGAGTGGTTGTTTTTATTTTAAAAGGAGCTGATAATGTATTTATTTTGGTTTAATGGGATTGATTCACGTGACCACATGCTTGTGTACAGTTGTTACTGGTATGTGGAAACTATTTGTTGACTGTGCTAACTCACCAATTACCAGGATACAAAATAACAGGTTGAAATGATATGTGAATTACCAGCTACATTAACATATGCTGGACACTTGCACAGTAGAAAGGATAAAGTATGGCATTCCTGTAGATAGAAGTGAATACAAATACCACCCCAAGTTCAGAACCACTAGCTCCAGAGTTGCTCTGAGCCCATATAAGGAAATACTTGTCATCTGCAGAGTCATTAACCTAGTTGTTATCAATGTCTTCATCACAGTGAAGAAATTAAGTACTATAGGAGGCAAAGAGCAGGACAGACTCTGGTTCCTGGTGAGGCTGCTTGAAATTCCATAGGTTCAGGCAGTGAAGCACAAAGATGCCATGCAATCCTCTTTCCCATGGTTCAGCTTAGACATTTGGTTACTCCAGTAAAGTGCTCATATTTTGAACCTGTTAATGTCACAGCAGAAAATCAGAATGTGTAGAGTCCGTTCTTTCCTTCCACCTTTACTTGTCCCAAGGATCCAGCTCAGGTCATCAGGTTTGTATAATACATACCTTAGCCAGTGAACCATCTCACCAACCCTAAGAGAACAAAACTTTGAAAGACATTCTCATGTACTAGGCATAGGAGGGTGACTACAGATAAAGATAATGCTCCTCAGCTCTGTGAAGTAAAGTTCTAAGAGGTACTTAATAAAGACATTTCTCAGGCTAGAGAGATGGCTCATTGGTTAAGAGCACTTGCTGCTCTTGTAGAGGACCTGGGTTTGATTTCCAGCACCCATATGGTGGCTAACAATTGCCTGTTACTCCAGTTCCAAAGAATCCAACATCTTCTGACCTCTGCTGTCATTGAATGACTCAGGTGCACTTACATATGTTCAGGCAATACACTCATACATATAAAATTAAAAATATATAAAATATTTAAAAAACATTCTCAAGTAATTTACCAATTTGCCCTCAGATGTTTAAAACTCAGCTTTATTTACCTAA
This sequence comes from Rhizomys pruinosus, assembly GCA_009823505.1. NCBI lineage: Eukaryota > Metazoa > Chordata > Mammalia > Rodentia > Spalacidae > Rhizomys > Rhizomys pruinosus. The sequence continues at coordinate 1,330,220 of VZQC01001128.1, read as the reverse complement.
AGACATGGACATATGAATAATAGGATCACTTTGGGAAGAAAGAATACAAAAACTCAGAACATAGACCAGTTAGAACTTCTAATTCATATCTGCCAGAAACCATTTTAAGATATACAAAACTCTGTTTCTTGGCCTAATGTTTCCATTGTAATGACTACATATTTTGGCCCAAATGCTATTAATGTGTTTATTTGAAATTCCTGGTATGGTACTAGAGGGACATATGGACACATTCCTATAATTACAGCACTTAGGAGATAGAATTAGGAATATCAGGAAGTCATCTCCTCTGAGGTACATGAGACCCTGCCTCAAAACAAAATAATAATAATAATAATAATAATAATAATAATAATAATAATAGAGGAGGAAGAGAACAATAACAACACAGCTGGACATGGTGGCCCACACCTTTAATCCCAGCACCTGGGAGGCAAAGGCAGGCAGCTCTGTGAGTTCAAGGCCAGCCTGGTCTACATAGTGAGTTCCAGGACAGCTGGGGCTGCAGGGAGACCCTATCTCAAAAATAAATAAATAAATAAATAAATAAATAAATAAATAAATAAAAGAAGGAAGAATAGGAGGAAGAAGAACAGGAGGACAACAACAAGAAAGAGAAGAATTCTTGCATGTTTTGTGTACAGATAAAAAGATTACTTAATAACAGTATCAAATTTTATCCTGTGCCAAACTTTGTATATTAGTAGCTATAGGTTCAAGACAGTCTTTAAACAAAAATGGAATGGCCAAAGACTATTAAAGGAGCTGTTAAAGTAGTGTACATCCAAAATCCCAGCATTCAGGAGGCTGAAACGGAAGGATCACCAAGTCCAAGGCAACCTTGGCTACATAATGAGATCCTGCCAACACAAACAAACAAACCATCAAAACATTCTAATTTAATTTGAGCAATATACTTCATTGAATATGGAGCTGTGATTCAAATGCTTTTGTCCTTTGAAGTTGAAATCCACTGTTTATACAATTCAAACAACTTTATCAACACTGACATTGGTAGTTCTATCCATTTATAATCTAGAATTAAAACACAGAACTAAGATGAACATGCCAAGATTCTATTTTTTTTATTATGACTTCAAATTTTTTTCTGTAAGCATGGAGTGATAGAGTTACATCTACTATTATTAAGATAAAGCTTTATGTTTGTTTGTATGATTATTCCAAATAACACTTTTGTAAAAATATAAAATCTACAGGGTATTATGGCTCACTCAAGCAATCTCAGCTGAGGCAAGAAGATTGCTTGAAATTTGAGGCCAGCTTGGGCTACAGAGTGAAACTTTGTCTCAAAATAACAGAAAAATAAAGTAAAAGGCCAACAAAACCATAAATACAGATATATTTTTCTGGCCTTTCACATTTGTTGATTTTTACCAGTGGTCTCTTTTTATTTCACTTTTTTTTTTTTTTTTGGTCTTTAGACAGGGTCTCCGTAGTCCCAGCTGTCCTGGAACTCACTCTGTAGACCAGGCTGGCCTTGAACTCACAAAGATCGGCCTGCCTCTGCCTCCCAAGTGCTAGGATTAAAGGTGTGTGCCACCACGCCTGGCTTTTATTTCACTTTTTAAAAATATTTTTATTATTTTTATTTTATGTGCATGAGTGTTTTATATGCATGTATGTAAGTGTCCCTGTATCTTGCCATGCCCTCAGAAATCAGAAGAGGATATCAGATCCCCTAGAACTGGAGTTACAGATGTGTTAGACACTATGTGGGTGCTGGGAATCAAACCTGGGTCCTCTGCAAGAGCAGCCAGTGCTCTTAACCACTGAGCCATATCTCCAGACCCATATTCTCATTTTACATATATTTCACAACCTCATTTTCATTTTAAGTCATACAAGTGCTAAGTGGCAGAAAGTTCTGAAATAAATAGTCAAAAGGAAAAAGGAACTGAGTTTCATGATCTGTGATGGTGGACAACATGACTGAAAAATTGAAGTGGGACAAGATGCTGAAACTCCATGTGCCGGAGCCAACGTAAATGACATCTCCTTTCCCTCAAAAGGGGACTCAGTACAGCCCTGCACTTTGTCCCCTGTAATTGGATCTCCAGTCATTGTCAACAGCTGCCCGGTAATGCCCTTGAACAGGGCATCTTTCTTCTGCAACAAAGCCAGCAAAAATGCTTCTGAAGAGATGCTGGGAACCTGTGCCATTTCACTCCAGATCAAACCCGATGTGAAATGGAGAGCGTGATGGTCTCCAGGGCCTCCTTCATCGCAGCACGGAGAGCAAACAGCAGCTGCCGTCAGTGACTCCTGGCTTTGCTCCCATTCCTTTGCTCATGCTTACAGGATGGCTGCGTAGCCATCAGGCTGTACCCTACTCTAAGTTATTCCTTATGGTGTAAAACAGTGGCTTTCAGGCCAGGCCTTCTACTGGGTGACACCATTTTATACTCAGAAGTTGATGACTAGGCATCTCATGTATACAGATATACCATCTGTCTAGCACCACCAAAGACAGACTCATAAATAAAATTTCTAAAAGTAAAAAGAAATAAGTTATATAATTATCAAAATCACTTAGAACCATATGAGCACAATGACACATCAAACTATATCAGAAAAATCAGTTCTGAGAACTTATCAAACATCCATGACTGAAAAAGGATGCAAGACCCTCCCCTGGACCCTGTGAAGAGGCAAAGGCAGGCAGCTCTGTGAGTTCAAGGCCAGCCTGGTCTACAGAGTGAGTTCTGGACAGCTGGGGCTACAGGAAGACCCTGTCTCGAAAAGACCAAAAAAAAAAAAGAAGAGCATACCTAACGCTGCAAGGGCGATGACCCCGCACACCTGCCTCCCATCAGACAGACCCATGTGTGTATTAAAAGGCCAACAAGCACTGACCTTCTGATTGTCCCCAGGGTTAGCTCAGTGCCCACTATTAGTACAGTATACTTGAATAGCTGTCTGTCCTACTCATCCGTCCTGTCTCTGTCCTTCACCTTCCTCCACAGTCCTGTAGTCCTGCAGTTCGTCTCCGCAGTTCCCCTGAACTCTGAGTCCTGCTCAACCTTGCAGCCCTGTGGCTCTCCAACTAGCCTCCTTAATGTCTTATCTAACCTCCTGCATTGACTCTTTCTGTACCTGTATCCACTCCGCCTCTACCCTTAGTGAGGCTTCTCTGTGGCCTTTTTAATCCTTCTCTAGCCATTCTATAACCTACATACATACATTTAGAAAGATAATTACTGTGTGATATGTAACATCTGACCTGAGAGTTAAAATTAGCAATTAAAACTGGAATAAAAGAGCCCATGTTTGCCAATGGCCAGTTATTAGAGATAGATGGGACTCCTTGGCAAATTGGACCCAATAAAATAGACATGTTTATAAATTTATTATTATGCAATAAATATTGACATTATGGAAAGACATAAAAATGGCCACCTATGTTTCTGGTATATCATGCTCATGGTAGCGAGTTAATGGGACACTGGTAAAGTGATTGGAAATATATAACTTTTTTCAAATAAATCAAACCATTTGATGATATAGAAAAATTTCAACACTGCTACCAAAGATTCATAAACAGAAACTAAGCTCTCTCTACTGACCCCAGGGCATGGCTCATACCACAGTGTAAAATCACACTGTTCAGGGTGACATCTGACTCACGTGCTGGAAGGAAGGAAGCTTCTTTGGTCCATGCAGAACAAGGGTCAAAGGTTGGAAAGCTGATTGTCAAAGGTTGGAGAGAATATTGTCAACATTGTAAAGGGTCTCAACTCATAAGGAATAGGTTAGTAATTAATAATAATAATAATAATAATAATAATAATAAAAGCAAACCTCAGATCTTATATACTCACATATAAGTATAGTATATATACTCTACTAAGAAATTATTTGAGCAGCCCAAAGTAAACTATCTGGGGAAGAGAGATGGCTCTGCCATAAAAAGCATTTGGTAGCTGTGCGTGGTGGCACACACCTTTAATCCTATCACTTGAGAGGCAGAGGCAGGCAGATCTTTGTGAGTTCAAGACAAGCCTGATCTACAGAGTGAGTTCCAGGCCAGCTGGGCTACAGGGAGACCCTGTCTCGAAAAGACAAAAAAAAAAAAAGCATTTGGTGCTCTTTCAGAAGACTGGAGTTCAGTTGTGGCACTGATGTCTGAAAGCTTATAACTACTTGTAACTCCAGTTCCAGGGTATCTGATGCCCCTCTTTGGGCCACAGGCACCCATACACACACAAAGAAAAGTATCCACCCGCCCAAGGCTCAGGGACCATTGCAGAAGGGGAGGATAGAAAGATTGTAAGAGCCAAGGAGGTGGTGCATGACCATCTGGAAATAGAATCCTACAGGATCCTGAGACTTTGCTCTTATGAACCTACAGCAATGGTGTCAGAATCCATCCAAACTCAAGCAGACAAAAACCCAGCATAGAACTGTGGAAATGGGTAGCGGGTCCCAATCTTAACCAAAGAACTATTAGCAGCTGATTACTGCTGGGCGAGGAAGAACTGATCTTAAGGGAGGGACTCTAGATAACCTGACTAGACCTTGATGGATAAACTTGCACTGAGAGATATCTTCAGGCACTAATTTGACTCAATAGGCCTAACGCACGCACGCACGCACACACACAACAGAATGCATGAATTCCAGTACAGGGTACTATGGGAGGGTACCGGTGGGAAAGGGGGAATAAAGATGATTAAGATATTCTGCATGGAATATACAAAAAGTCTATTAAAATTTACAGAAATAAAAGAGGAATGGTTGAGCAAGGTAGGGGAGCAAGCAAATCATCAGCATCCCTCTGTGATAGCCTCCTGCTTCCAAGTTCCTGTCTTGAATTCCTGCTTTGGCTTCCTGACAAGATGGCCTTTGATGAGGAACTGTAAGCCAAATAAACCCCTTTCTCCACAAATCATGGTGTTTATCACAGCCACAGTAAGCAAACTAGCACAGAAATTAGTACAGAAAGTGAGATGTTGGTGTGAAGGACCTGACCCTTCCTGGTAAGATTATGGAAGAATTTTGCAGCTTTGAACTGGTAAAGTCAAGTGCTCACAGCTTAATGGGCTTTTCTATGGGAGACTGGAACATAAGAATGTTGAGAGAAATGGCAGGTGATGGAGGCCAGGCTTGTGGAGTTTCAGAGGGAAGCAAAAACTCTACTGGAGATATCCATGTGATATTTTGAATTATGAATCTGTTGACAGGGCTGGAGAGATGGCTCAGTGGTTAAGAGCTCTGGTTGCTCTTACAGAGGACCCAGGTTTGGCTCCCAGAACTGACATGACATCTAAGAAAAACCATCTCTAACTCAGGTTCCAGGAGACTCAATACCCTTTTCTGGCCTCCATAGGCACTGCATGACATGGGTGCTTTCATACAGTCAGCAAAACATTCATGCACATAAAAATAAAAACCAAAATACAAGTCTTAACTTAAAAGGAATCTGTTGAAGTTTAAAACCTTTGCTTCACTGGACAATAGATTCTGGTCAGCTGGGGATGAAGATCAACTGTGGTTAACAAGAGACCAACATTATTGAGGTGAATTCTTCTAGGGGCATTTTCTGAGTCAGCATACAGAAGCTGTGGTCCAGGGGGGACACAGGTATGTCTCAAGTTGGATCCTGTACTAAGTGCCTACCACATGGCACTAGTTTTGAAGTCGTGAAGGGGTCATGGAGAGCAGCTGAGGTGTGGCACAACGGGAGATTAGGTGAGGCCATTCGTGAAGGTGCAGCCTCATTTGCAGTGGAGACCCCAGGATGTTGGAGGACCATGGGATGACCACCAAGGACAGCAACAGGTGTGGAGTGGATCTTGAATCCTGGCAATTATGAAGGGCCTCAGAGCCACCTTGGACTTTGCATGGATCCACCCAATAGAGCATAAACATAGACCTTTTCTTTTTTTAATTTATTTTTAAATTTTGTTTATTTTTATGTGTATGAATGTACTGCCTGGATGTAGGTTTGTGCGCTCCTGTGTTGCAGAGGTCAGTAGAGGGTGTCGGATTCTCCTGGAACTGGAGTTAAAGATGGTTCTCAACCACCATGTGGGTGTTGGGAATCGAACCTGGGTCCTCTTCAAGAGCAGTCGGCGCTCTTAACCACTAGGCCATCTCTCCAGCCCCAACACAAACCTTTAAGTTCAAGAAATTGAACATGTAATTGAACAAAAACAGATCAGAAGAAAATAGAGAATCCAGAATTTCTACATGTGTCATCAATAATGTTCAGCATATAATCACTCTGAAAAATCACACAAAGGAGCTTTGTGACCCAGGGCCACCAAAGTGGCATGTGCAGAGATGTGTGTGACCACAGTACACATGGCAGCATGGCAATGAGCTGAGTCCGCCACCTGCTGGCACAGTGGATTTCCGGTCTGCTGGGACAGAGATGCTTCCTTCGTCCCAGTGCTTCCCATCCTTGCTTGCTCTCAGTTACAGGTGCTCATAAACGGACAAGGACGATTCGACCCACACGCATCAGCAAATGAGAGACAATAAATGTGAAACATTCAGAGAATGAAGAACAAAACATGATCACCTCAATAGATGTAGAAAAATATAAAACTCAACACCCTTTTCAGATGAGAACTCTTAACATACTAGGTATCAGAGCAGTGGAGTTCACAACAGGGAAAGCCATATAATAGAATACACTAACAACATTTTAAATGAAAAGTTAAACCCTTTTTCTGTAAAATCAAAATAAAGACAAGGGTGCTTACTCTCACCATTTGTATTCAATACAGCAGTAGGCATCCTAGCTAGAACAACTGGGCAAGAGAAAGAAGTAAAGTGCATCCAGACTGCTTAAGAAGAGGCTAAACACCAGGTGAGGTGGCCCATGCCTTTAAACCCAACGCTCAGGAGGCTGAGCCAGGGCACCTTGGTCCACGTTGTGACTTCCAGGCAGGCTGGGGAGTAGAGAAGTCCTGTCGGAGGAGGAGGAGGAGGAGGAGGAGGAGGAGGAGGAGGAGGAGGAGGAGGAGTTAAGCTGTCTCTGTTTGCAAATAACATGATCTTGTATAGAAAACTCTGAAAACACACACACACATACATACATACATGCACATGAAAACCACAGTAATAAAAGGTGTTATTATTGTGGTAGGAAAGAAAAGCCTAAGGTATGAGAATTAAAAGTATCATAACTGATATGAAAATATAAAGATTAGATACTGTGGACAGAAACAAAGCAGACAAATTCTTAGGGAAGGAGTCATGCCTTCGAGAGAGAATATGATCTTTTTATAGCAATTTTAAAATAAAAGCTACCCACCCTTGATTCCTGGGCCATTTGTGTGATTTTTAAAATATTTTATTTAGGGACTGGAGAGATTGCTCAGGAGTTAAGAGCATTGGCTGATCTTGCAGAAAACCTGGGTTCAAATCCTAACACCCACAATTCCAGGGCATCAGACGCCCTCTCTGACCTCCATGGGCACTTGCATGGGTGCACTTACATAGATGCAGGCACTATGCAGGCACACTCATACACATATAATAAAAATAAAATATTTACTTTTATTTATTATATATACATGTTATATATAAAATATTTTATTTTTTAATTATTTATTTTTATTGTATGAGTGTGTTGCCTGCATATATGTAAGTGCATCTGTGTCATGCAGTGCCCTCAGAGGTCTTCTGCAAGAGCAGCCAGTACTCTTAGTTACTGAGCCCTCTCTCCAGCATCTCCCCCCAACCCCCAAGCAATTCTTGAAGAGAGGAAATCTTCAACCCTTTGCCAATGATTTGGCCTTGCTAATCTGTTGGGGGGGGGAATATAGAGACAAAGAAAACAGAAATGATCCCAAATAAAAGGTTAAATGTCTCACTCTCCAGCAGTCAGACCCTAACTGCACAGAGCCTGACACAGTGACTTATGATGCCTCTCGAATTCTATCCAAATAAGATCACACAAATAGGGGCTTGAGAGATGGCTCAGTGGTTAAAAACACTGGTTCCCAGCACCCATCTGGTGGCCAGTTCCAGGGGATCTGATGGCCTCTTCTGACCCCCACGCCCATTGCCTAACACAGGTGCACTTACATACTGCAGGCAATATACTCCGACGCATAAAATGAAAAAAATATATAAAATATGTTTAAAAACAATTGTTTGAAGCTGAAAGGGGCCATTGAGGGCACTAGTTGGCATTGCTGATCTGTCACAAGGTTATTAAGACCATAAGATATAAAAGGCTTGAGAGACAATTTGGAGAGAGGAGTAAATGGTTGTTGCAGGAGATTTAAAGGCCAGACTGCAACATCACTTGGAGGTGGAGAGGTTCTAGGTGCTGGGATACAGGTGTTCTGGAAGGCAAGTTTTGGCATAGAGGGTAGTGGTTGACATCCCTGATACACTGGATAGCACCTGTAGGGAAATGGGCTATAATCTCTGGTAGGAGTTAATACTCCCGGATGGGGACAGGTTGGGAAGAGGGCATGCGCACCAGACTGCTCCAGCACATCTGGGGACCACAGGTCAGAGGGTGCAAGTCCAATTTATTTCAAACAACAGGCTGTTTAAATCAGATATTGTTACCTCCTAGTAGCCAAACCCAAACCCTTTACACCACAGGCTGCTCCAGCCCATGGGGCAGACCCAGGAGAGGATGTGCAGGTGTGTAAGTCAGCTCATACATCCCCTCCTTTTGTTTTTTTTCTTATAAAAATGGTGGTTAATTTCCTCTATCACAAATGGCTATGACTACTCTACAAAAGCACTAAGACTAGTCACTGCCCAAGCAAAACCTAATACAGAGAAAACCAACCAGTAAACATAAGCATAAGCGGCAAACATAAGTAACATTCATGAAAACCTAATTAGCAAGTGTCAGTGTCCAATTCTACACAGATCAGCAGAGAATGAAGGAATCTGGTAGTGCCCCAAAGCCTCAAGTCTGCCTGGAAAGGCTCACACACACACAAGCATGCTGATCATTGAAAGTCCAGTCCATATTTGTTTACCCTCCCTCCTAGGCCCTCACAAGCTAGCACACCACCTCTTCCACAATAGTCTCTGGGCTTTAGAAGGAAGAGCAAACGAGTTTCTGAGATGACACATCAGACTCCTGGGTTGATCTAAGTTTTTACTTTCAATGGACTGATGGCTCTTTGAGGAGTCTCCCCTTAAGTATATTGATAAAACACAGATAGTAAGGAGCACAGACACTTAAACCTTTACAGCAAGTTACACTATGGACAGGAACATAAATGCTTGGATGATATTTCAGTTTGAGAAACATGGCTTTTTAAACTTGTACAGCCACTATGGAAAGCAGTGTGGAGAACCCTTGGAAGACTCAAAACAAGCTTGCCATTTGACCCAGTCATACCACTCCTGGGTATATACCCACAAGACTCATCTTACTGCAGAGATACATGCACAGCTATGTTTATTGCAGCTCTGTTCACAATAGCAAAAAGTTGGAACTAACCCAAATGCCCCTCAACTGATGAGTGGATAGAGAAAATGTGGTACATGTACACAATAGAGTGCCATGCAGCAGTAAAGAAAGACAACATCATGAACTTTGCAAGCAAATGGATGGAGCTAGAAGATATGTTAAGTGAAGTAACACAGTCCCAGAAAAACAAATGATGAATGGTATCCCTCATCTGTGGATGCTAGCATCAATAACCTAGTTGTAAATATTTCTTGTGGGGAGGGATGCATATTGGAAAGAACAACAGAAAAGACTGCACCAAAGAACTGACTGAAATGGTGAATCTGGAAGGGTGGGAGGGTTGGGAGAGGGACACGGGTCTATATTCGATTAATGTATATTTCATTGATGTGAGTTTAACAAGTATCCAATTTTGCCCAAACTCTATCTACAAATTATATGGTATTTTAGGACTTAGTAAAAGTAAAAATGTCTATATTAAACAACATTGGTTAAAAGGTTTTAATAAAAACGGTAATACATTTAAGTTAATTGGAAATATAAATTGTTGTCCACATTTGTTTTACTTAAAATTTGTATGACAATAACTTTGGGATTAACGTATACAAATGTTCTCTATAATTTTTGTGTCATACAGTATCATCTTGTAACATTCTCTTTTACCTGTAGGATAATTTAACTTAAGGAATTAAGTTTGCTTCCCAAATTAACAACATACAGTCACCCAAAACAGCTTGGGTAAATTTAATGAAATTTACACCTTGATTCCTGCCTATAGGTATGTGTACTACAACTGCTTTTTTGAGACTCATGGGTCAAAAAAATAAAAACCTAAAATAAAAAGTGGGAATACAGTTATATATTAAAACTTTTGTCAAATTTTTCAATTTAAATCTTAAAACCAACTATGGGAAAAGATGGGAAAAGATTTGCATGTTCCCACAGGTCAAAACTTCACCAACTTAATGGCTGAGAAAGAAAAGATACAGCTTTGCATTGTGCAGGATGTACCAAGAAATACCAGCAGAGAAGTTGGCCCATCTAAACATTAAAAAGGAAGAAAAGCCTCAGACTGCTACAGGCATCAAACATCTCCGTGGATCCTATTTGGTTTGTTGTTGTTGTTGTTGTTGTTGTTGTTGTTTGAGACAAGGTCTCCCTATAGCCCCAGCTGGCCTGGAACTCACAGAGATCCGCCTGCCTCTGCCTCCTGAGTGCACCACGCCCGGCTTAAAAACAGTTCTTAGCCAACATGTGGGTGCTGGGAATCAAACCTGGGTCTTTTGGTAGAGCAGTCGGTGCTCTTAACCACTGAGCCATCTCTCCAGCCTCTGTGGATCCTATTTGTAACAACTGTTTATAATGAGTCCTAATGAACCTTACCTTCCAGGTGCTGCAAGGTTTTAATATGAGAGAATTTCTTACCTCCTTTTCATAGAACAAAGAAAAACATGATGTTAATGAAGTCATTCCCTAACTGTAAATTAGAGCTGACTGTTATAGAGGTAATCTCTTATGAAACTGGTATAACTGCTTTCTTTTTTTTAATTAATTTTTTTTATTGATGCTTTGTGTATTTCATACATCATTTTCCAATTCAGTTCAGGTGTATATCCCCTTCCCTTCCCCCCACCCCACCCCTACCCATCCCAGATCATGCATTCTGCCATAACTTTTCTGCAACTTTCTGTTTTTTTTTTGTCTTGTTTTCATTTTTTTTAACAATAAGTGATAGTTTGTGAGTACAAGCATCCTTCATGTAAAACCAATTTGCGAGCAGTTGTGCCCAAACCCACTGCTCTCTTTAATTGACTAATAGACATAGGAACTGTGAAAAGGATTATTCTCTATTCAGAGCCAAATATAATACTAAAGTCTTTTTTTTTAATACTAAAGTCTTTTTAAGCTGTGCAATTAAGCAAAATATATTAATACAGGAGAGCTCTGATATCAGCAATGGATTATTCTGCCAAGGAGATGTTGGCCAGGGGATCCAAGCCCCCCCCAAAAGGTAAAGGCTTCTTGCCTGTAAACTGGGATACCTGCAAGAAGAGAGGTAGTAAGGCCCTCCTGTTGAAGACCTGATGTAAGCTTGGGAAAGATGTATTGAGACTGCACTTGCAAGTGTACAGTTGGACTCTGGAATACCAGAGAGTGTTACCAAAGGCCACTAAACCAACAAAGCAAATATTGGTCTCCTTGAGTCAAGCAAGTCTCCTCCATCAACATCAGCTACACCTCACCTGCCTGGAAATACTGTGCAGCAGTGGCAGCCATATATCTGTATATCGCAAATCTAATTTGCTATTAGCTCTCTCCTTGGAGGAATAATTCATGGCTGATGCCACAAGCTTACATCCTCTAGTGGTTAGGAGATATTATAAGCCACAGCAAGACCTTGTCATATTTTACAGAAAAACTGTAATTCATGGATTAGCATACCATCCAAACATCTGTATCTATACCAAAGTAACTGTCCTAGTTTGTCTTCCATTGCTGTGACAAAACACTCTGACCAACACCAAATTGGGGAGGAAAGGGTTTATTCAGCTTACATCTCCTGGGTCACAGTTCATCACTTAGGGAGCCCAAGGCAAGAACTCAGGGCAGGAACCAGAAGGCAGGAGCTGAAGCACAGGCCATGGAGGAATGCTGTTCACTGGCTTGCTCTCCTGGCTCATGCCCAGCCTGCCTTCTTATACTGTACACAACAACCTGCCCAGGGTGGCACTACTCACTGTGGGCTGGGCCCTCCCACACTGCTCGACCATCAAGACAATACTCCACAGATGTGGCCACAGGCCAATCCAATGGAGCCAATTCTCCAGTTGAGGCTCCTTCAACCCAGGTGTGTTGAGTTGACACTAAAGCTATCCAGCACAGTAACCTACCATAATAATTAGTACTGTTTAAATACCTGTATATCTAATTGCTTGTGCTTCATTAGTAGGATCAAAAGGTTATTCCTGGACAAACTGTCAGCCCATGAAAGGAAACAGCCTGAACTGATTAGAGTCCAAAACAACATCTCCAGAGAAACTAGACTGTTTTGTTTCTTGCCCACCTGTGCACCTTTTCTAAGCCTAGGGAACAATCTGTGAAAGAGGGGGCATGGTAGAATGTAAGGGCTGTGATTGGGGTGAATGATGAAACTACAGCAATATAGACTGGACACTTATTTGATCAACTAGATTGTACATACAAGCCCCTCCAGCTGGATGGTGGGAGCCTTGGGCTGTGTGGGTTTGGGTATAGCTGCTTGCAAATTGGTTTTACATGAAGGATGCTTGTACTCATAACTTATTACTTATTGTTAAAAAAAGAAATAAAAAATAATAATAATAAAAAGAGAAATTCCAATGCGGAAGTGAAAAAAAAAAAGAATATAAATGTGCGTCATGGAAATTTTCTTTACCTACTGAATAAATTTTATTTTTAAAATGATGTGTGTGATCAAGAGAGTGAGGCCATCAGCAGGCACAGGCCAGCGCTGCTGTGGCCGGAGACTCCACAGCTCCAGTTGCACACATAGCCCGGCCCTTGCCCTCCTCCCTCTAAAGGTGAGCCAGAGGTACAAAGATGCTAGCAACCATGTGAATTCCAGCCCACGACTGAACTTGACCATCAAGGTGAAGAACATGGGAGCAGCTCTGGCCTGAAGTGCTATGGTGACTCCACCCATTTGCCTTCGGCAGTGGGCATAGCCAGGAACTACAGTGAAGAGGAGCAGCCAGGGGCCAAGGCTCTAATCTTGAACTAGAGGTGTGCTTGCCACTAGATTGCACCATCCTGAGGCAATCCATGCCCAAAGACTTCAGGGATATGTGGATCAGAAAAATAATTAATAAAAAAAAATTAGGCACATAGGAAAAAAAAAACAAAAAGAATGGCAATAACTTTCTACTGCGGCCTGCAAAGTCTCCTGTCACTAGAGGGTAGCAAGCTTACAGTATCAGTCATGCATCTTACCCTCCAAGAGTGGGACATAGATCCAATCAGACTTTCTCTCGGTACACATGCACCTGGCCACCACTACTGCACTCCTGGTTGGTATGTAAAGGTGTAGCATACAAGTTCTGCAGTAACTCTGGAGACCACTTCCTTCCAGCAATCTACACAATGCTCTCTGACACTGTGAAGCTCAGCCCACTCCCCTATTCCTAGCACAAGGTCTCAACACACTTTTCCTTTTCATGCTCACACCACATCATCTTTTCAGCAGTAGGGTCTTACTGTCCACTTTTTTGTACACTCAAGGTCATAGACAAATAGCCTTTGTTTTGGGAGGGGTGGACATCTTCTGAAGCCTCCTTAGCCATCAGCTCCCTGCAGAGTAGTGCATACCTGGTTTTAAAGCTCTCCCAGGCCAATGTGTCTCAAGGATTTTTTTTTAAAGTTTTTTTTTAGGGGCTGGAGGAATGGCCTAGCGGTTGACAGCACTAACCACTCTTGCGGAGGACCCGGGTTCGATCCCCAGCACCCACATGGTGGCTGAGAACTGTCTGTAACTCCAATTCCAGGAGAACTCCAGTTCCAGGGGAATCCAACACCCTCTTCTGACCTCCGCGGCATTGCACGACACGGGCGCACAGACCTACATGCAGACAGTACATTCATACACATACAAAAATAAATAAAATTAAAAAAAAATTTTTTTAAATGAATAAAATTGAAAAAAAAAGTTTTTTTATTTTATTTATTTTTGTTTGTGTTTGAATGTACTGTCTGCATGTAGGTCTGTGCGCCCATGTCGTGCAATGCCACGGAGGTCAGAAGAGGGCTTCGGATTCCCCTGGAACTGGAGTTAAAGACGGTTCTCAGCCACCATGTGGGTGCTGGGGATTGAACCCAGGTCCTCTGCAAGAGCTGTCAGTGCTCTTAACCACTAGGCCATCTCTCCAGCCCCTCAAGGATTTTTTATTATACTTTGCTTTGGTACTGCCTTTAATAAATTATTACTCTTTATCCTTGATTTTTGGGTGTACCAAACATCCTTCTAATAAATCTCACATGTTTCAGTCAGTATATCTAATTGTGTGTGCTTCATTAGTAGGATCGAAAGGCTATATATTATACTGTTTAAATACCTAAATATCTAATTGCATGTGCTTCATTAGTAGGATCGAAAGGTTAAGCCTGGACAAGCTGGCAGCCCATGAAAGAAAACAGCCAGAACTGACTAGAGACCAAGACATCAGCTCCAGAGAAAGTAGAGTGTTTTGCTTCTCATCCACCTGTGCCCCTTTTCTAAGCCTAGGGAACAATCTGCGGAAGAGAGGGCGTGATAGAATGTAAGGGCTTCGATTGGGGTTAATGGTGAAACTACAATAATATAGACTGGACACTCATTTGATCAACTTGATTGAACATACAAGCCCCCCCTGCTGGATGGTGGGACCCATGAGCTGTGTGGGTCTGGGCACAACTGCTTACAAATTGGTTTTACATGAAGGATGCTTGTACTCACAAATTATCACCTATTGTTAAAAAAAATGAAAACAAAACAAAACAAAAAAGCAGAGAAAGATGCAGAAAACTTATGGCAGAATGCACGATCTGCGATGGGTAGGGGTGGGATGGGGGGAAGGGAAGGGGATATATGCCTGAACTGAATTGGAAAATGATGTATGAAATACACAAAGCATCAATAAAAATAAATTTAAAAAAAAAGATACAAAGGAAGCCACAGGCAAGTCCCATAATAATTGACTCTCCTCATAGCTGGGAGAAGAGGTGAAAAGTCTCTCAATACCAGAGTTTAAGCAAAACCTGAAAAACATTTTTATCAGGATAGATTGTGAGCAGTTGTTTTAGTTTTGAAAAACAGAACCCAGACCCAAATAACCTGAGGTCCCCCCATATAACCCTATGTGTCAGCTCCCAGTGAAGCAGCATTTTCCCAGACTTCTTCCATTTTTCCTTGATGTTTGGATGGGCCAAACTCTCTACTTGTAGTTCTGGGTCCATCCTTTACAATCCAAGGATGAACACTTGGCACCCACATTCATTGTGGCTCTGTTTTTGGGAGTATACAAACAAACCCTCCTCACAAGGTGTTATGAAGCATTATGAGCATATGAAAGCTGTGTGAATTAAAGGTAGTTAGGATTAAACTATCGTAGATAATGTGCATGCAAAAGGCTGTACCCTTAAAGAAATTAGTAAATGTTAAACTTAGCTCAACAAGAGGCCTGCTCCAGCTCAGGGCTGCTTTAGAGATAAATACTCAGCACTAGGCCTACCATAGGGGGGCTTGGCAGAGGCCAAAGACTGACCATACTCAACTGATTAGGTGGCCAGAGGGAGCATAGACACAAGAACCTGATAACCAGAGCTGGGTCCCCCACCTAGGACCTGGACATGAACTCAGTAGGAAAGATAGCCACCTGGCTGTGCATGGGAGACCTGAGGCACAAGCCTGACATTACCACCTGGAACCAACTTCATTCCAGCCACCCAGCTACCAGCTACTTAAGCTGGGAAGTGCAGAATGACTTCTCTCTCACTCCCCCTCAAGGGACCTGCTGTGAGATGCCTCTCAGCTCAAACCCCATTCCTGAGGACTGCCACTGTGTCTGCAGCTAAGAACAGCCAGACACATGGCCTGGCATCAGTTTCAGATGCCCAAGACTGGCCTGCCTGAGCTGCCACAGCCCCCAGTTTGAGATTCACTTCAGCCAATCAGACAGCTTCTTGGAACTCCCTAGTGTGGACCCCCTCTGCTGCTTCCAAGAGGCTAAGAGAATGTCATGTAGGTGAGCAGCCTTGGGGAGATAGGCTAGGACAGGACAGAATTAGAATTACAGAATTAACCTGTGTAGGAATTGATAACATTAGATTGTATTATAATATGCGTGTCCTGGAGTCCTTTGGACTTGCTCCATGCTAGTCCATGCTCACAGCACAAGGTTAATAGAGAATCTGGACCCTTCCATTGTCCAGACATTGGAAGGCGAAGGTGCCAAGGTAACCAATGGCGCCTCATTATGCCCTATCAGAGGGCTCCAATGCTTGTGGACTGGGGTTATCATGTCTGGTTTCAAAACTGACAGAGAAGTTATAATTGTTAGGTTATAAAAAGGCGTGAACCCCAATAAAAGGCACATGAGGCTTAGGTCACTCCAGGAACATGCTTTACTTCCATGTGGGACTGCCAGCGTGAGCCACCTGCAGACACGTGGGGGGGGGCAGAAAGAGGGGCAGGACAGAGAAAGGGGGCAGAGAGGCAGAAAGGCAGAGAGAGACAGAGAGCTATGGTGGCTGGGGTCCAGCCATTTATGCCCATGGGGCAGGACCTCAGGTACAGGGGAAGAGGTCAGAAGATTGACAGCTTCTGGAGGAAGTGGGCACCTGTGTGCCCCTTGGGATTCTGGGAAGCCTAGGCCTAACATTCAAGCTTTTTGCTTATGATAAGGAAATGGGGCACTGTTTCTTCTGTATCTGCTTCAGAGCTGATGGAGGGTGAAGTCTTGGGGGAACAGCTGTCAGGCTGGAGGGTTAGAATCCAGTTTCCCATTTTGGCTGCTCTGGGTGCTCTGCCTGGTGGGTTTGGTCCAGATCGATAGTGGCCAGTACTTAATTGACATTTTCTCTGCAACTGAAAAGACAAGCTGGTTGAGTCTTATAAGTATACCAGTTCAGGGACTTCACAGTACCAACAGGGGGTGGTGCAGTAGCAATTAGAGGGTCCCTGTCTGGGGTCTGCAGAGGGAGAGAGGACCTGTACCCTAGTTTGAGGAATTGGAAAAAAGTTTTAGTACACAGAGCTCTAGAATGAGGGCCAGCTTTAGTACACAGGGCTCCAGAATGAGAACCATAACCATGAGAATATAAAAGGTGGTATTTTCTGGCATGGCACACTAAATCTGTCATCTATCTCTGAGATATTTTCTAACATGACACAGTAGATTCCTAACTTGGCACAGTAGGTCTCTCACTTATCTCTATGGTAATAAGTTATTTCATTTTCTCTTCTTTAGATTACAGTTTCCTGTTGGGGTGTTTAAAACCACACAGTTAGCTCAGATAAATGAAGTTTGTTTTGGTGTTAAGGTCAGTTGAGGTTCTGGTCCTTAGGGGATCACTCAGGCCTTGTGCCTGGCTCTCTTCACTAGTTCCATCCATCACTAGTGAGGACAAAGTCAGGCCTTGCTTGACCAGAGCTTCCCTTTGAAGCATGAGAAATCTCTCCTGTATATGGACTTTCCTCCCTTGACTGGACACTGGCCAGATGAAGTCCTTTTAAGTGAATCTCCTGGCCTGAGATGACTGGTGACTCATTGCCACAGGACATGTACAAAGTTGGCGATGCAGGACCCTAGGACCCAAGTCGACCTCAGAGGGTAGGGGTCAAAAATATTGTCCCTTCAAATCCCTCTTGCCAAAATCAGATTAAAGTTTTAAGTGTGGTTGCTAAACCTCCAAGAGGATTATTTGAATTAATTTGGTACTTTAATTACCATATAACTCCTAAGTAAAGCTAGAACATTGGAGCCTTGTGGTAGCGGCTACAGCACAGGCTAGGAAAGGATACTAATTACTGGCTTGTGTTGCTGGCTCATGTTCAGCCTATTGTATACAATATAGAAATATCTGGCCCAGAATGGCATCGCTTACAATGGGCACAGGCCAATCCAATGAAGGCAATTATTGAGGTTTCTCAGCTCAGGTGTATCAAGTTGACATTAAACCTATGCAGTAAGTCCCACAATTTGTTCTTTAAGGTCTTTGAAAGTCATTTAGGTACTCAAAGTACAATGATTTAAACCATGCAAGGCAAAAGGTTCTAACACAGCCCATGGAACAAACCCAAGATAATAAAGAGGTTAAAACCAGTACCTTCTCAAATGAAGGCCATGTCACTTGTCCCCAAATTTTGAATTATAGCTTTGAAAAGGAAAAGGAAGGGGGGATTGTCATGTAACAACAGCAGACAGGAAATGCTTAGGGCTCACCCAAATTGGTTACATTCAGACTGTCTGTGTGGTCACCGGAAGTAAAACCTGATTTCTCTTAAAAATATTAAAAGTAACATGTGCAAAGTATAACAGATATATAAAACAATTTTAGTATGTATGGGTAACTCTATTTATATATGTCTGTTTCACTTGAGGCTGTAACAAGGTATATAGTACCTGCTTGGTGGAACACAGTTTCTTGTACATGCCATAATTACATTATAGAATTCTTTTTTATATATTTTTAAATTTTATTTTTATGTGTATGAATGTACTGTCTGCATGTAGGTTTGTGCACCCATATTGTGCAATGCCACAGGGGTCAGGAGAGGGTGTCGGATTCCCTGGAACTGGAGTTAATGATGGTTCTCACCCAGCATGTGGGTGCTGGGAATCGAACCCGGGTCCTATGCAAGAGCAGTTGGCGCTCTTAACCGCTAGGCCATTTCTCCAGCCCCACATTATAGAATTCTTAAAAGTGAACAGTACTTCGTGCATACACTCATAAATAAGGTTCTAATAAATAAATTTGACAATGACACTTTGTAAAGGTTGTACTAAGCAGAGACACATGCATTGCAATCATACACAGACAGATCTTAATATGCTGTTTAACAATGTCATACATATACACACATGTATCCACACATTCCTTCAAGATATTTTTAATGAATTTTTCTTTTCTAATTTTTATTTATTTTTATGTGTATGAATGTGCTGTCTGCATGTAGGTTTGTGCACCCATGTCATGCAATTCCTCAGAGGTCAGGAGAGGGTGTCAGATTCCCCTGGAACTGGAGTTAAAGACGGTTCTCAGCTGCTATGTGGATGCTGGGGATTGAACCTGGGTCCTCGGCAAGAGCAGTCAGTGCTCTTAACAGCTAGGCCATCTCCCCAGCCCCAAGAGATTTTTTAAAATTATTTATTTATTATTTTTCATGTGTATGAATGTACTGTCTGCATGCAGGTCTGTGCACCCGTGTCGTGCAATGCCACGGAGGTCAGAATAGGGTGTTGGATTCCCCTGGGACTGGAGTCAAAGACGGTTCTCAGCCGCCATGTGGGTGCTGGGGATCGAACCTGGGTCCTCTGCAGGAGCAGTTGGTGCTCTTAACCACTAGGCCATCTCTCCAGCCCCAGCCTCAAGAGATTTTTATCTTACTGTTTGTACTGAGCAGTCACATGCATTGGAAAAAACACCTTTTGAAATATTATTTAAAACATGCAGCTCTGATTAATTCCACTGCCAAGGTTGACATCTTGCACCTTTGGTTCTAAAACTATGAACTTATTGAAATACTTTAACAAGTGATGGAAAACAGAATTATATATGTAATAATTAAAGAACTGACAGTATCAAAGGTACTTAGGCTGTTTCATTGAAGGGAATAGATTGCAGGGGAAGCCATGTGCCACTGTCTAAGTAGCAGAGTATGAATGAATCCAGGGATTTTTTTTTTCGTATGTGTATGAATGTACTGTCTGCATTCAGGTTTGTGCACCCATGTTGTGCAATACCTTGGAGTTCAGAAGAGGGTGTCGGATTCCCCTGGAACTAGAGTTAAAGATGGTTCTTAGCCACCATGTGGGTGCTGGGAATCAAACTTGGGTCCTCTGCAAGAGCAGTCGGTGCTCTTAACCACTAGGCCATCTCTCCAGCCCCGAATCCAGGATTTTTTTTTAAAATGGCCTCTGGTCAGAAGGATGGTGGCACAGCATAGGAGAGAAAGAAAAGAAAAAATATCTGTTAGTGAACACGTAAGGGTTAAAGATCAGGTCTTCAGACATCTGGAAGCAAGAAAAAAACCGGAAAAGAAAAAAGTTTTCGTTGTAATACCTGTGGGAAAAAATAATTTGGACAGAAAAGAAATAAAACCTTCAGATAAGCAGTGTAGAAACCTAGGAACCCGGGTTCAAATCAGACCTTTGAAAAAATTTAAGAGGCATGCCAAAAGTAAACTTAATTTAAATTTTGTTTTCATGTTTGTGCACAACATAGAATAAAAGAATTTGAAGTGGCCACTTTGTTTTGACAAAAAAAAACACACAGGAGAACATGGACACATGACAGTTACAAAGACACATTGAAGAACAATTATAACACAAAGACAGGTTAGAGAGACACATGACCTAACTGTATCCATTAACTCTGGACAATGGGAAAATCCCTTTTTTTTTTAATCTAAAGTTGTCCATCGTTGTCCAGGGCTGTGGAGCCATTAATTGCAATTGTCACAGTTACAAAGAATCACTTAGAATTCTACTTAGGTGTACACCTGCAAAGGATGGTGGACAGGGCAAGCAGGAAAATCTGGTGGCTTGCGTATATTACCTGCTAATTTAATGAGAATAAATTTAGTTAGTGGAAAAAGAGGCTTGTATCCAGAAGCAGACACAAAATGAATTTCTGAAAATGGGGTTTCTAAAGAAAAAAACAATGAACTAGAAAATGCCAAAATCTGAAATAATCCCTTAAAATTAGGCAAAAGTCTTGTGAACAAAATATTATAAAAAACAACAACAGTGTTTGTTAAAAGGCCAAATGATGTAAAAATCTCAAACAAAAGCCTTCAAAAATTAACTATCCATACAAAAGTAAAAAATGGAAATTGATTGTATTTTGAAATGGATGAAAAACCAATAAAATCAAAACTTGGTTACTCTAAAATCCAAAAACCAAAATTATGAAAGGATCAGAATATGCCATTAAATAAATTGCAAAAGAATTAAAACATGGGACTAGTTGTTATGAGGTCTGATGTAAATTTGGGCTTTCTGCCATGCGATGTAGCAGAGGGTGTGGTTCAGCAGAGGGCGTGGTTCAGCGCCGCAATGGAAACTGGGGCATGCACAGACAAAGCCTCAAGATAGTGGCTGAGGAGTGGGCATGGATTATCACGGTTGCCATGGAAATGAGGCAAGAAGGCACAGTCTGTCACTCCCTTTTCTGTTTGAATGCGCCCCGGGAAAAGCAGCACATAGTGTCAGCAGGGCATGGCATGAGGGTGCCTGGTGGTGCAGGAGAACCACATGACAGGGGTTGGGGGGCACGGTAAAAGAAAGAAAAAAGACTTCAGAGAGGAGAGGAAAGAAAACAGATCTGTAGGAAGGAATGTTTTTCAGCCTCAAAAGCAACACCCGAGGACCAGGGTGCATCTGCCTCAGTGTCAAGGGTGCTGGTCAGAGACCCCAGGTCTATGTGACCAACATGGGGGATTCTGAGAGGGGGTCTGCAAGCCTCTGTAAATCAGCGTCCCGAAATTCACAGGGGAGACCAGGAAGATGGGCCCGGATTCTGTCCCCAGGGTCCCAGTGGACAGCAATCTGGATGGAAAAATTGGATGAGGGGCCCCTGATAATGCCGGCACTCAGGGGTCCAAAAGGGAATGGAGGAACTGCGTCCTTTAAGGGGAGGCTAAAAGAATGAAGGAGGAAGATGGGAGGGAAGACAGAGGCTGAAAGCAGCAGGTTAGAATTCAGACAGGAAATGTGGAGGCAGAGGGGGCAGCTAGAGGGGGCAGAACACACACAGGGTTACACAGAAGGTAGGGGTGAGAGATAAAATCTCCCCTCACTCAGGTGCCTGACCAGCTGGCCACCCACAAAGCGACTTAAGGGGTCTTACTATGAGGACCACATGTATAAACCCCGTGCTCAGTCACCACGTGTGTGGTGAGTGCCCGAAAAGTTTAAATGACCCCAGCGAACCTCGGATTAGTGCCCAGATTCCAAAGCCCAAGAGCCATAGAACCATAACACGCACTCTAACCCTCACACACAGTCACATGGGGATAGAGTAGGGTAGGATAAGAAGAGAGGGTACCTCATCCTGAAATGTGGAAGCAGGGTGTCCGGAGAAATATGCGGCTGGCAGGTCCAGGGGTTCCAAAATATATGTTAGGAAGTCCTTTTCAGGATGAGAGCTGGCGAGCGCTCTGCCAGATCAAAATGCTGGCAAGCACCACCTGATCAAATGTCTCAAACCTGGACTGAGTCCACGGCATCATAATGTTAGGTTATAAAAAGGCATGAACCCCAATAAAAGGCACATGAGGCTTAGGTCACTCCAGGAACATGCTTTACTTCCATGTGGGACTGCCAAGTGTGAGCCACCTGCAGACACATGGGGGGGGCAGGGGCAGAAAGAGGCAGAGAGGCAGAGAGAGACAGAGAGGGGGATGGCGGCTGGGGTCCACCCATTTATGTCCATGGGGTGGGACCTCAGGTACAGGGGAAGAGGTCAGAAGATTGACAGCTTCTGGAGGAAGTGGGCACCTGTGTGCCCCTTGGGATTCTGGGAAGCCTTGACCTAACAATAATAAGCTCTGCACACTGCATTGTAGGGGGAAGATTATACATCTCCCCTGTGCTGGATAGCTTTAGTGTCAACTTGACACACCTGGGTTGAGGGAGCCTCAATTGGGGAATTGGCTCCATTGGATTGGCCTGTGGCCACATCTGTGGAGTATTGTCTTGATGTTTGAGCGGTGTGGGAGGGCCCAGCCCACAATGAGTGATGCCATCCTGGGAAGGTTGTTGTGTACAGTATAAGAAGGCAGGCTGGGCATGAGCCAGGGGAGCAAGCCAGTGAACAGCATTCCACCATGGCCTGTGTTTCAGCTCCTGCCTCCAGGTTCCTGCCTTGGGTTCCCTGAGTGATGAACTATGACCCAGGAGATGTGAGCTGAATAAACCCTTTCCTCCCCAAGTTGGTGTTGGTCAGAGTGCTTTGTCACAGCAATGGAAGACAAACTAGAACATCCCCCCACCCCCTTTTTTTGTTTTGTTTTGTAAATGTTCCTCTAAAGTTTTATGTACTCTTCAACAGTGCCTTGGCCTTCTATATAAGAAATACCAATTATGTGAGAGATATTCCAAAAAGTACAGAAGCACTTAAACTGAACTCTGGTGTATACCTGGCAACTATCTGGTTTTTACTTGATGTGAGACACCCATAATCAAAATGCAGCAGAGCAGGTGTTAACAAACACTTGCTGGAGATTCTCCTGTCATAGGAATAGCTCCTTTACAATTAGAATAGATGTCCTCAGTAACATGCAAATACCTGAGATACTCAAAGTAATGAGTAATGTCCATCTGTCAAAAACATTGGCCTTTAGGACCCTTCCTTAACTTCTTAACCCTAACCAGCTAACCCTGACTGCCTGACCATAACAACCTGTCAATGACCTAACCCTGACCTATCTGCCTGTCCCTGACCTGTCCCTGGTCTATCCTGGCCTGTCCGTGACCTGTCCCTAACCATTTGTTCCTGACCTAACTCAGCTTTCTCTCTTTCTCTCTTTCTCTCTCTCTCTCTCTCATCTCCCCCCACACCAGATTAATTCCCAATAGCTAGAGAAGATTTAAAGGCAGAAATAGGACACAGGTATTGCAGTTTTATACTAGTTTGTTTACCTTGACTCATTATTAAAGAGGAAAACATCTGAAAATGATAACACACAAGTATTCTTCCAGCACACAGGGAACCTGGGAATTCACATAAACACATTCACACACACAAACTATCTGTGCAAAGCAGAGTCTGGCTCACAGGTTTTTTTGTGGGAAACCCAGCTTTAATTGCAGACTAGCTCTCCAGCTGGCATGCCTCAGGACGCCGCATGGCCAAGAGTCTGGCTCTGCCCCAAGGAGGAGCAAGCAGCATGACCAAGGTACATGATGCTGGGTGGAGCAAGGTGTGCAGTGGTGTGGAGTTGGGGAGCCTATGGTTTGCTATGGGAAGTGATGTCATTTATTTTATAAAAGCAGGCTGTAGCAAGGAATAAATTTGATTTCCATAGTAACAGCATCACTGAATTTCCGGCCATTATTTTAATTAATTATTGCATGCGTACAGGCTAAGGTAAGCCTGCATTTCATTCAGGTGGCCAGTTGGAAAGAGATTCCTTTGTGGATCACCAACCTGGGTGGCTGGTGTTGTGAGTGAAATTCCTGTCCTGGCTCTGGGCAGGTGGGAAGTCACGGCCAAGAGTGGAACACATGTCTTGTGGGTCCAGGCTAAGAGCCTAAACTGAAATTATGACTTGGGCTGGGCTACGAGAAGTAACTGGCTGGTCTCTGCGCTGAGAGGCCAGCTCCACACAGCAACTGCGGGCAGGTGCTGTGCCCCTCTCCCCCCAAGCAGGGCCAGTTGGCTCCTGTTCAGCACAAAAGGAAAGATTACAACAGTTTTTGTTTTCCAAGGCCTGAGATTAAAGATGTGGGCTAGCACATTGTTTTGTTTGAAAGACAGGGAAAACCACGGAGGAAATTTTTTGTCCCTTAAGTTTCTTGCTGCTTTTTTGAGCACCCAGGAACTAAGCAGGCCTGAAGGGTTTTAAACCATTTTTTTTTCTTTTTCTCTTTTTTGGTTTTAGAACCCAGAGTTCTGTATCAGGCCTATAAAAGTTATTTAAAATGACCCCAAGGCCAAACCCGTGCCTGAGGCTGATGGCCTCATGGACTGCAAGATTGATAGTCCTGCAGCCAGCACACAGTCATGAACCTGATGGCTTCATGGTCAAACCCAACTGGGAAGCTGTTGGCTTCCACAGACCCTATTTGTGAACAACCAGCAAGGTTGATGACCCCAGACCAGATCTGTGTCTGGGCTGCTGGCCTCTTGACATCCCCCACCTCCAAAGCTGATGGCTTTGTGGGCAAACCCATGGTTGGGGTGGTGATAACTTCCCCACCAGGAAACTTCTGGTTTCTGTGGTCCTCATTCATGCACAAATCCATGGCTGGAGGCTGTTTGCCTTCGCAACCACACAACCAATTGAGGGAATCAGCCCCAGGATTTTACAAGGTAACAAATAACAAGGAAGAAAGAAATGTTAATAGCTGAGCCTTTCTCCTACTGAACCCAGGTACAGATGTTGGTGCCTGGCCCTGGAGGATCGGCTGGTAGACTAAGGGTGTAAAATGGTTCCCTGAGTATATCTCACCAAGTGGGTGATTGAGGTTCACCTCACTTAGATGTGGGGGACTCCAGCTGCATTGCAGAGGAAGCATTGTGGCCTTCCATCCACCAGGACCCATAGTGCCTGGGGCCCATGGGGTGTAAGTTTCATAGGCCTGGGGGTTCAGCTGCCTTGGGTGTTGTGTGGCTTAGTCCATTGGGTGAACTGTTTCCTGGTTGGCTGAGGCATGTTGGTCTGTACAGTGTTAGGATAGAGTTGAGATTTTGGAACCTAAAGTATCCACAGCTGTACATCAATTAAGAAGTCAACAAATACCTGAAGAATATAACCAACATCAGTGTCAGCTCAATAAACACCTAAGCTTCACATTAGAACCACTCCCAACAGAAGCTATCCAAATGCCTAAAGCTCAATGAAAGAAAGACTCAGGTGGATAACCTGAGTAACCAAACACAAATTCAAGTACACTCTAATGAAGACCCCTTGGATATAACTCAGGATACAGATCTCGAAGAACAATTATGAATATGATTAAAGAAATTAAGGCGTTGAGGGAATTTAAGGAGCTTATAAACAAGGAAGTCAGGGACCTAAAAGAAGACAGGGATAAATTGAAAGAGGACAACAATAAATTGCAAAATGAAATTACAAAAGATATAGAAACATTGCAGAAAATTCAAGTTGAAACGAAAAAAAAAATGCAACGAACAACTTGGAAAGGATGAGAGAAACTCATCCTTTAATAATAATAGAATGGATGAGGTAGAAAATAGAATATCAAAATTGGAAGACAATATGGAATAATGGGATAAATCAAGTAAAGATTATGAAAAATTAAAAAAAAACCACAAGAATGGAATAACAGGAACTATGGGATACTATGAAAAGACCAAATCTATGAATTATAGGGACAGAAGAGGAAGAAAACTCACAGGATAACAATATGGCCCGGGTCTTCAACAAAATTTTAGAGGAAAATTTACCCAAATTAAAGCAAGAGATACCTATACAAGAATTACAAGCATATAGAACTCCAAGCAGACAGAACCAGAAAAGAAATTCTCCATGCCATATCATAGTAAAAACACTAGATGTTCAAAGCAAAGAAAGGATACTGAGGGCTGCAAAAGAAAAACAACAAATTACCTACAAAGGAAAACCTATCAGAATTACAGCTGATTTCTCAATGCAGATGATGAAAGCCAGAAGAGCCTGGTCTAAAATATTCCTGGTTCTAAAAGGCTATGAGATGCCATCTCAGAGTATTTTATCCAGCAAAAATGTCTATTATAATTGAAGGAGAAAGGAAAATGTTCCATGATATAAATAACTTGAAAGAATTCCTTTCCAATAAGCCATGCCTGAAGAGAAAACTTCAAGCAAAACAAAGAGGGGAGGGCAGGGACAACTATAACCAATCAACACCAGAAAACAAATGATACTACCACTATGGAAATAAAAACCTAGGATAAGAATGTCCTAGAAATCAAAATGATTGGAAGCAATTCAATTCTCTCAACAGTTTTAAATATCAATGAAATGAATTCTCCAATTAAGTGACAGAGACTAGTAGAAGGGATTAAGAAATAAAACATGGAGTGCGCAGTGGTAAGGTCAGGGACTTGCCAGGACCAATAAGTCAGGCATATCCTACCCCATCCCCCAACTGGAATTGGGGGGTGCTGAGAGACTGCCCAAGTGGAGTTTTTGGAAAACTTTCAGAATAGAAAGGAAGAGTGAATTACACTTCCAATATATAAATATAAACAAAATTGAAAGCCTGAAACCTAGACAAGTCAACACTCCATAAACAAGGAGAAAAAAAAGAAAGAAAGGCATCTGAATGAGGCAAGCAAAGCAAGCCTTCAACACAGTGAAAAGATATTTGTGAGCTGCATCAGAATGCAGGCAAAAAAAAGGGAAAGCCATATGCCAGGGACACGACAAAGGGACATGGGAAAGGTGCAGGATAATTCCACACCAAGCTCTACCACCCTGTAGGAGATTACTACAGTGGGATCCCCCTGGAGGTGACCCAAGAAACAGATCTTAGAGGAACAATTGGAGACCTATGCAGAGAAATTAAAGAAAATAAAGAACAAGTCAGAGAATTAAGTACAGAGAATGAAAAACTCAAGAAGGACCTCGAGGGAGACAATGACAAACATTGGAAAGAACCAAAGGGAGAGAGAGAATGACAAACTCCAGAAAGAGCTAGAGGTAAAAAAATGAGAAACTCCAGAAGGAAGTGGAAACACTGAAAAAGGAAGCCAACCAGCAAAGTAAGGAGCACCAAGAAGAGATTGAGAAGATCCAAAAGAAAATGGGAATACTAAAGAAATCACAGGATGAAATGAAAAAGGAAATAGAACTCTCATCCAATCAAGAGGAAAGGAATGGAAAAAGACTCAGAAATAGAATGGAGGAAGCAGAACAAAGAATATCAGACCTGGAAGATAACACAGAGCAACTAAAAAACCTCAAGTAAAGATTATGAAAAATTTTTAAATACACAAAAGTGGAACAACCAGGAAATGTGGGACACTATGAAAAGATCAAAACTCCACATCATAGGAATAGAGGAAGGAGAAGAATCTCAAGAGAATAGTATTGATCAGATCTTCAACAGAATAATAGATGAAAATTTCCCCAAACTAAAAATAGACAAACCCATACAAATACAAGAAGCACATAGGACCCCAAATAGACAAGATCAGAAAAGAAACACCCCACGCCATATCATAGTTAAAATGCTAGATGCCCAAAACAAAGACAAAATTCTGAGGG